>CM077172.1:25841577-26364077 GCA_039654105.1 Coreius guichenoti | reverse complement strand
TGTTGATTACCACAATAATTCATTTCAAATGGTCTCTTTTTCTTTAAATAACCAAAAATCTGGGTTACAGTGAGGCACTTACAATAGAAGTGAATGTAGCCAAGTCGTAAAATACTCAATTTTAGTAGTATACTGTAGGCACAAGACCTAAACAATATGAGTGTTATGATTTTTAGGGTTTGAAAAAAAAAAACACGTTTTGAAAAACACAATGATTTATGTAGTTATATCCAATTTTACAGCTCTGTTGTCATGACAACGTAATGCCTAAAATGTCGAGAACGATATTAGAGTACAAATTTTAACTGATTAATGCAAGTGCTTTTATAAAATTATTTTTTTTTAAAAGTTTCACATTTCTGCTTTTAAATTCTCCAGAAGTTAGTCCTATTCGCTTCTATTGTAAATTTGTCCTATTTATTTATTATTAGAAAGTCAATTAGGCTTATAATGACATGAGAGTGAGTAAATGATATAATTTTTGGAAATTTCAATCAACAGCATAAAACACAAACAATAAATAAATAAATAAATAGGACACATTTTATTTAAGAAAAACAGAACCCAGAATGTTCCTTTAAGTAACCAAGTTTCTTGCCATCAAACCTATCTGTGAGGAAACAAGAAGCTGCCCTCTGGATGTCCTGATGTTTCTCTCTCTGTGTGTGTGTGTGTGTGTGTGTGTGTGTGTGTGTGTGTGTGTGTGTGTGTGTGTGTGTGTGTGTGTGTGTGTGTGTGTGTGTGTGTGTGTGTGTGTGTGTGTGTGTGTGTGTTAAAATGTCACATGAGAACATTACGCACCACCCAAGGGTAGTACGTTCAGTGCCTCTCTGTCAGACCACATTCACCCACCCGACTCGGACAGCCTCGAAATGCTACTCTGCCGCAAAATACCTCCATTTATTTGATGTTGTCCAACACCGGAAGCAAACAACGTTTTCCTTGTCAACAATTCAGAGCACCTAGTCAGACTGTCACGCTTCAGAGTGCATCCTTTGGCTATGGCAATACTGACAGCCTCTCACTCTGTCTGGAAAAACTCAAGCTCTTTATAAAAGTGCACACTAGAGTGCTCAAACACAGACAGGAGTGCGATGGATGGATCCAAAGAACATCCCCCTTATCCTTACCAAAAAAAAAAAAAAAACGCCAAAGAAATGATGCGGTTTTCATTATTCATCTTGTGATGTTAGTTATTGGTGTTATTCTGACTGGCTCCAGGGTGTTGTATTCTTTTTCTCCCCTTTTCCACATTTTTTACTACTTCTGTGACTGTTTCAACCCTGGGAGATGAAATATAGGATGCCAGTGGAGCAACATTTGTGTTTGCTGCAGTCTCCCTGTGGCTGGTGATATTATCTCGTGTTCTGCTGCTGTATTTTCCAATGTGCTGTAGACAGTGGCAGATGTTTTCTTTAGGGCTGGTTTCTGAAATCCTGCACGTATATAAATACGTTTATATGTGCTAACAAATCTTAATTTAGTTTGTTATATTTTGTTGGCTACATTTAGCTCCAGGTTAAAAACAGACAGGAATCAGGATTGTGTTCTTGAATGCATGTTTTCCAGTTTAGCTGCATATGAGCCAGTTCTTGTGTGGTGTGTGTTGGAGCAGAAACAGGATTACTGATGTATATATGCAGATGAGCTACAGAAGTAATCCAGCACTGAGGATTCTGGGAAGCAGAGCAGCAGGTGTCCTCTTGAACGAGCACAGTTATCGCTCCTCCATTGTTTGTAATTTGAGCATAATAGAACCTCACCTTGCACTCATACATGCATTATTTCTCAGTGAACACAGATAAAAGTAATCTTTAGTACATGAAAATATAGTCTGCTTCACATATGAAAGCATATGTTCTACCTAACGATTTATGGACCAGGGTTTAATGGTGGCTAGGTAGTTTTAATGGCTTTTGTAAATTGTATTAATTTCATTATCTTAATTTTAATGCCATCAACCATTGGCCCTTGTGCACTGACCTTATTTTCCAAAAACAAAAAGGCCTCTTTTTTTGTTTTTTGTTTTGTTGCTGCTGACAGTTTTAAATCACAGCTGATTTAGTCTGTGATGTACAGGAAACAGAGATATCAGTTCTCCAGCACTTGCAATTCTACAATCTCTTATTTTCCTGAATGACTCAGTTACATCACTATGACATCCTATCAGCCAGGATGAAGAGGAGTTGCGAGGAGATTGTTGTCCAGATTTAGGAACCTTTACTAAGGTGTTAAGGTGTGTAGTATATTTTGGGGCCGAATGTGTACCCAGAAGTGAGCTTTATTTGACAACCTCATTTTCGGGACATTTTTACATTTGTAAAAACATTAGGCTATTAAAGAAGTCATGACATGACTTGTTTTATTATTTTAATATGTTCCTTGAGGTTCACTTATAATATTGATACATTTTTTTTTCAACAAAAAACAGCCATATATTCACAATTCTGACCCTAAAGTGTCTAAAAGGATCCTTTTTTAAGGGCGACCCCCTTTAAGGCTTGTCAGTCAATGGCCACTTTAAAGTGCCCATATTATGCTAATTTTGTTTTAAATGTCTCCTACAACAGGTTTACATGCGTCAAAGTTCAAAAAACAGTTTCATTTTCTCATAATATACATTGCACATCATTTACTCATTTTGAGGTACATTATGAGATGTTGCAACTGTATTTCCTCACCATCAGCATTAACAAGAGTATGTCCATCAACAAACCCATGTGTATATTTCTAATTTATTGCGGTGCACATGCAGGAACTGTATCAATAACGGTGCATACGTCAGCCGAGCACTAATGTGAATGACTGATGGAACATTTAAAGTTTGTAAAACAAATCTTGCTCCATCCTTTTTTTACTCAAAGTAGTAAGAACAACAGACAGTCTGCATTAATAGACACAGTTTTAGGTAATAGTGGCCCAAAGCTGATTAGCAGAAGTATTTCAGTAAGACAGTAATAACGTGAGTTAGCCGGTTAGCTGGAAACTTACACAATATAAAACACAAAACTACGTATTTTGAACACCCGGTAGAAATTATATATATCAACAATTAATAGAACATTTACATTCACAAACAGCTATATTATAATATATCTGTTTGTGAATGTAAATGTTCTGCAAAGTTGTAAAGTCCATAATAAAGTTATTGTCTCCCAAAAGAAAGAATCGACTCTGAACCGCCTAAATGAATCGTTTGTATTTCGAATCCTAATGCATGACTTTCACACTTCACTAGAAATTATATTTGCATAATGCCCACCTATGTATACACACTGCATGAAAGGGAATATTTAAAAAACCATAATAGGGGTACTGTAATGATTGGCTGACACCATTGCAAAGGAAAAAGTACAGTATCAACGCCCTCTTACTCAATATCAGCGCTATTTCACGTGAGTTTTGAAAACATCTACTGTATATAAACACAATTTACAGATAAACCATCAAAGATTGTTTACTTGCTGTTTGCGATGTAGCTGCTGTCAGATCCATTACAGTTTGCTGCTTCATCTTTCAACAAAAGTCTCATTGCTAACTCTCTGCATTGCACTCTCATTTACAAAACAATCTGCAGTCAAATACTCAGAACAAACATAATCATCAGACGCAGTCAGGGACGCCATTAAAAATAAAGCATCCACTTGTTCCTGATGTTGAAGTCCTTCTGAAGTCTGTACAGAGACACAAACAGCTGTTTAAACCAGATGTGTCAGAGTGAATGTTCTTTTACTCGTACTTTTGTCCTGTTACAGACTCGAGTATATCAGAAACTGAACAGGTATCTTTGTATACTGTTTCTGTATGTTTTTGAAGCAATGCAATCTGTAAACAGGCGTCAGTTGTTAAGCGAATGAACGCCAGTGGCTGGAGCCTATGTTGTGATGGTGTAAAACAATTTGTCAATGTCCTGCTCTAGAGGACATCCAACTACACCATTTTTGTAGCTTGGTTACATAAATGCTCTTTTTGTAAATAAGGAGGATGTTTTAAGTACTAGACTTGCAAGATGTTTAATATACCCAAAATTCATGAAAAAAATTTAGTTTCTCATGTCATGACGCCTTTAAAAAAGTGTTCTGTTAGGGTAAAAGTGTGGGTTAATGCAAAGTATTTATACCTACCCACATATGTGTGAAGTCATCACCGCACTTTTTTTCTTTTTTTTTTTTTTTTTTTGCTGGTGAAAGTTACAGGAGTGCATATGGTGTGTGATATGAACTATAAACACAATAATCATTGCTTATAATTTACTGTATTCCGTGAGTCCTATGTTCAAGGGCTTCTGGAGAAAAAAAACAGCTTCCTGCGCAAGGGAGGGACAGTCCATTAAACATATGGGGGATTTATTTTTGTGTGTCTAAATATTAATTAACTGCTAGGTTTCAGTAGTTGTGATGTTTACAGATAATGTTCAATTAAATACACACAAACACAGGCATAAAAGACAAAAGCATAACGTAAACAGTTAGAGTTAGATTTTAATTGCAAGTAGCGATACTTCTCTTATGTGGTATAGGCAATAAGTTACAGTTGATGGCGCTAGCCGAATGACATTATTCAAAAAATGGCCACGAATCTAGTGTCTAAGCCAAATACTGTGTCGCCTATTTGGGCACATTTTGGCTTTGAGGCAGATGACAAGGGGCAGCCGGTGAATTTGGACAAGGCAGTATGCTGTATTTGTAGCAGAAAAGTATCCGTCTCGCGAGGAAATACCACTAATCTAAGATCACATGTTAGAATCAACCATTCTGTGGCGTTTGCCGGACTTGGGAGCAGCACACCTACCTTAGGTAACATTAAGCCTACAACCTCAGGCCAGCAGCGACAGTTGGGAGTCTCCAAGGCCTTTGCGAGAGGAGCGAAGTACCAAAGAGGCAGCAATCAGTGGCGAGCACTTACTGACAGCGTGACTCGCTATTTGGTTGAAGAAATGGTGCCATTCCGTACCGTTGAGAAGCCAGTGTTTAAAGCCATGCTACAGGCATTTGATAAACAATATGTACTTCCTGACCGAAAGTACTTTTCTCAAACAGCGATCCCTGAAAAGTATCTGTCAGTGAAGGACGGCATAATACGGGACTTAAAAGACGTTGATCATTTCTCAGTGACAACTGATATGTGGTCAAGCGTAAACATGATGCCATACATGAGCCTGACCATACACTATCTCAGCGCAAACTGGGAACTAAAATCGAAGTGCCTGGAGACCGTGTTCACGCCAGAAAGCCACACGGGTGACAACCTGGCGGAAGCCCTCAGGTCCTCCTTCCAAGAGTGGTCCCTGGACGAGAGGAAACTGGTCTGTATTACCACAGACAATGGGGCAAATATTGTGGCTGCGGTGCGAAAACTTGGCTGGAAGTGGCTAAATTGCTTTGGCCATAATCTGCATTTAGCCGTCACCAATGCAATGAAGACAGCAAAGGACCGCACTGCCCGAGCCATGGGTGTGTGCAGAACATTGGTGACGACTTTCTTGCAGAGCTGGCAAAAGAAGAGAAAGCTGCAGAAAGAACAAGTCGAGCTCAACCTGCCCCAACATTGCATAGTTCTGGTAAGTTGTGCTAAACTTTGATTCTTATTTCTTTAAACATTGTTTTTCAGGTAACAGTCCCGTGGATATAAACGCACTCGTCCAAATGCAACTTGTTGAAACTTTGAATAATTTATTCTCCAAAAAAATGGGTTGCAAACGATGACAAACTGTTCCATAATTCCTATTAAACTCAAAAGATATAAAAAAAACAACAAAGTTATATAAATAAATTTTATTTCATATTGTTGTTAATATGTTTGTTAATAATTAGAATTTTTCAGAGCAAATACGAAACGAAATAGAAAATCCTGTAAATAACTGGGCAAAACTAATGGAAACGCCAGTCAATGCTCTGAATTTCTGCTGCCCATTTTCATGATCAAGATGAGACTTTATTGATCCCGAGCTGGAGAAATTCACTTGTTATAGTAGCTCCAGATACAACACAACAGATGGCAAAAATACACATTAAATAAAAAATAAAGAAATGGAAAATTAGAATAAGAGCATAATATATAGGCTACAAAATACAGATTGATGTGAACATTGCACTGGTCGCGAAAAGGAGGTAGTGGCACGGTGTAGAAATAAATACATTTTATTGCGCAGGACAAAAAACATAGCCTAATTGGGGATTACAATTGTGTTTTTAATGTATTCACAGGATTGTCCTACCAGGTGGGGCACTAAGCAGAAAATGGTTGCGTGCATTCTCGAGCAAGTCCCAGCCATTAGGAGGGTGTTGATGGATGACCGGTGCAGCCAACATTTGATCCCGACGTGGCAGGACATCGAAGTCCTAGAATCCGTTAATGCAGCGCTGAAGAAGGTCACGGATTTTACAGATGCGCTGTCTTCCGAGAAGACAGTTACAGTGTCCTCTGTTAAACTAGTCCTACAGTTATTAACTGAGGATCTTTTGCTCCCAACCGATGAAGACCCGGAGTTGACACGCAACCTGAAAAGAAAAATGGTTAAGAGTCTTGAAAGACAAATATAGTGCACCTGCAACACAGCAACTGTTGGCAAAGGCCTCATTCATTCACCCAAGATACAAGGACATCAACCCCGGAGATGACGTTAAAGATGCGCTCCTGGAGGAGATGCTGGCAATGCCCGAAGAGCGGCGTGATGGCGGGGATGGGGAAGGTGACATGAGTACCGCTGTGGCTGGAGAGGGAGAAGGAGGAAGTGCACCATCTTCTCCTCCTCCAAAAAAAATGTATCTTGCGGACCTGCTTGGAAAGAGAAAAGCACAATCCTCCAATCCGGTCCCAAAAAGAATCTGTGCCGACACTGAAGTCGCAAGGTATTTGCAGGAGGAAGCCCTTGATCTGCACTCTGATCCGCTTGCCTGGTGGCGGGATAATCAGGCTCGATTCCCTCTTCTGACGAAAGTTGCCAGAAAATATATGACTATATGCGCTACGAGCACTCCCTCTGAGCGTGTATTCAGTGCGGCTGGCAACATTGTCACTCTGTTAAGATCCTCGCTGAAACCAGACAAAGTGAACATGTTGGTTTTCCTGTCACGAAACATGAAGACCGAAAAATAAAGCAGCAGGACTTGCCGATTCACTTAAACGGCCCAACAGGCGAAACTTATACAGACTATAGCTCTTTTATATTGCACTTTAAAAAAGGTTGTTTAGGTTTAGCCTAATTAATAGTTAATTTTTACAATTTAATATAAATGTTAAATTGCTGTGTTAATAATAAAGAAAACTGCTTTATAATTATTCATTTCCATTGTCATTTACAAGCTACATGCGTTCTTAATCGCAATTTTTTTTGTTTTGTTTTGTTTTGTTTTGTTTGAAACCCGTCCTTTTTCTCTTTTGTTTTCCTCTATATGTTAGGGCAAGTAGAAATATACTTAGCAGAGAATATATTTGTTGGTGGAATGCAGTGCATGCTCCATTAGGCCTACTGGATTGTTGTCAAGGTCCATAATACATTTTTGCCTCTACTTTGCCATGCCTGTGGGTCATTTAAAAGACTGCTGAAGCGTTGCTTTTTATCGTACCGCTAGACATAGCAGTATTTGGAAGGGAAGTAACTTTCGCAGATTGTAAAGGATCTGTCTCTAATGTACGACTAAGTTTTGTGCCAGTGATCATGTCCTAAATGGCTCCAATCCCCTATCCATGAGGAGCCTATGGTTTTTATGTATCTGTAGAGCACTGTAATGTGCTTGTATCATTATTAAAGAGTGGGATGTTGATGATACCTTGTTGTTAAAGAATTTAATCCTCTCTGGTTATACAGATGCAGCCTCTCTTTGCTAGTTTGTCTATTTGAGTGATTTCCAATACCTGCCCATGGAATGAAGCTATCTTGTTCTCTGAGAGTCCATTATCACTGTAACCGCTGATGGAGATGAATGAAGACAGCTCTCTTCTGTGCTATATACAGCAGGGGTATTTTCTCTGAGGAGACAAGGAAAGCAGTGGCAGAGAAAATAATTGACAGGATAAACACAAAACAAACATTTGACAGTGGTCAGAATAAGACCAGATTTTCTGTCCATTTACCAACTTTTTTTTTTTTTTTGCAACTAAGATCCCTTTGTCTTAAAGGTGCAGTGTGTGAATTTTAGCGGCATCTAGCGGTGAGGTTGTGAATTGCAATCACCCACAGCTCACCCCTCCCTTTTGAAGCACATAGAGAAGCTACGGGGGCCGACACAGGACAAAAATGTCGTTGTCGGAGAGAGCAGAGAGTGATTAGCGCTCTGTAGAACAGTTTGTCCGTTTAGGGCTACTGTAGAAACATGACGGCGCAAAATGGCGACTTCACTGTAAGGGGACCCGCGGTGTATGTAGATAGAAATGGCTTATTCTAAGGTAATAAAAACAACAGTTCATTATATTATACACCACTGAAAACAAACATAGTTATGTATATTATATTGCATTTCTGTCAATAGATCCTCATAAATACTACACACTGCACCTTTAATTATATTTGTAGTGTAGACTGTTTTAGGCAAAAAGAAGAAAAAAACCTTACTGAAGTGTTCAGAGTCCTGACATTGACAGCACAGAACAGGACTTTTTTTCATTCTATGAGCCACCAGAGGAATAACCAATCTTGAGACCCACCAAATTTTTGTTTTTATTGTGGGAAAAACACATTTGTTTTCTTTTACATGACATATTTTACTTTCTTTGTCATATTGTTATATTAGGTAGGCCACTCTGATGAGTTCAGTTAGTTTCGAGTACATTCAGTGTAAGATTCACCAGACTGGTATAAACCTACTAAGTCTGAGTCTTTTTTTAATGATTAATTTGAAGAACCGACTCACATTAATTTGTGAATCAACGTACACAGGTCATGTATGTCTGTTTTAGCGTGTAGTGCAGCCACTAAAGAAAAACGCTACAGAAAATACTGCTGTGATCTGTGACACACTTGTGCTGCATTGTTTGAGAAATATGTAAGGTTATGCCCACTTGACCTTGTTATCCTGTATATTTACAATTTTCACTCTTGCACAGTTTCCTGTGCTAAACACTTGTTTTAATTGTGTGGCCCACAGTTTGAAAACCACCATTTTGGTAGATTATTCTCAGTTATTACTAGCCATATCACACTAAACATTCTGATTTACAAATTACATTTTAAGTGTTAGGAAACTGCTTGGCAAAGAAAGATCATCATAACAACAAGACTGCCAGTGAATTGAAGTGACAACCCTTTCCAACTAACTGCAGTATTCTTAGATTTTATACTAAGAGAGATAAGAATAACCTGAACGGTGTCAATATGTTAAAATAACATAGAGAATTGACCATATGCACGGATACTTCCTGGTTTTCAATAAGCCAGCTTGGGCATTTCCAGTGAACTGTTAGCTGTCATTCTATAACTCGCTGTACATGGACGCAAAACCATCAATGGTTGACTTTTTAATGTTGTATTTATATTTTAATGCAGTTATAACACCTAATTTTGCCAATAAACCAGTTTTATTGATTGCAATAAAGACGAAGCTAATGGGAACTTTGAAAAAAGAAACAGTGTCTGCAATTGGACACACACACACACACGCAACATTTTTCAAGCACTTCAAATGTTATTTTTAATGCAATGACCAAAAACATTATTTGTTCATCCTTCTGAGATTGTCCCCACTTGTAAAACTTAATTTTATTTAAAAACAAAAAAGAAATGAATTACCACTATAACCAGGAGATGGCGACAGAGGAGCATTTATTGGCTCATATTAGCCATTTCCAGTAATTTTTTTCGAATAAATATAAAACATAAAATCACTAGGTTTAAAAAATAAATTGTCAAGATGAAGTATGAAGTTCTCACAAGGTCTTATGAAAAACAATAACTTTTATTGCGAATGAATTACACTGAAAAGTTAGCACCGCGCTCTCCCTTTATAATCACTGACAGCAGCTCACTGGTTTTGGCACATTTCCCATTTTGTTCAATGAATCTCACTAAAGTGCACAATATATCTTCAATTTACAGTGGGATGATGCTTCTTTTTCACACAAAAGTGTGAAAACTGATGGTCGAATTTAATTTTGCAGAGGAGGAAACTTAGGGAAGTGTCTTTTTTTATGTTGTTTTATGTTTGAATGACTAAATTAATGCTAGGCCTGACTATTTAAGTGACTTCTGATTACAAACTAAGTATTACACTGTTGATGCTGTTGGAGCTATCTCAAGACATTGAAGATACCGACACACCAACAAGTCACATTTTTACTGGAATTTTTCCAGCTAGCTTATATCATTGTGGAAGTTCTTAAGAACGTTCAGTGCATATGGTCAGTTACCACCTCCTGAGAGGTGAGAGCACTTCCCTCATGGAACTTGTTTATTTCTTTTTATTTCTGTAGTCAACATAATGTACTGCAGGTGTGAAGTAAATCACTATTGAATGTGTAATTAAAAGGGCTTCTGCTACCTTGTGATAACATGCGTTCTATTGATTATCTAGACAGATGTAGATGTGTGAAAGATTTATTCATATGAAAATGTGTGAAATTTTTTTCTTTTATACGTGTTATGTGACATTGCTGATATATTTGTGAAAATAAAAGATTATGGCCCGGTTTCACAGACAAGGCACTCCTACGACAGGTTTACATGCATCAAAGGTCAAAAAACACTTTCATTTTCTCATAATATACAATGCACATCACCACAATTTTTCAAACATTCTTAAAAGACTTGTCAGAGAATTCAGTCTCTCTAAATCCCTCCTTTCCAAGAGCTTACTCTTCTCTGATTGGCCAGATGACCCAGTCTGTTGTGATTGGTCTACCTCTTACAGCGTGTGTCAGAAGCTAAACGGCCATTACCATAACTGAACTTCAGCACACTGTAAAGACGGTAACGATGGCGTTGATTTTACCATATCAATCTGAGTCCTATGATGAAACATTGGAAGAACTAGTTATTCAACCTGAACCTCCATCGCAAGGATGACTTGAGCAGTGATGCGCTACTCAGTTTGAGATACGGTATGCGATGTTGCAACTGTAATTCCTCACCATCAGCATTAACAAGTGTATGTCCATCAACAAACCCATGTGTATATTTCTAATTTATTGCAGTGGACATGTGGGAACTGCATCATTACCTGTATCAACAGTGCATATGTTAGCCGAGCACTAACGTGAATGACTGAGGTAACACAAAGGATTATTTTACAAACTTTAATCATTGCTCAAAGTAGTAAGAACAACAGACAATCTGCATTAATGGACCATAGACTGTAAAAAAGATGGACGACGCACCTTCATTGTATTCCATTGCAGAAAAGTGAAGCTGCAAATGCCCAAGATGGCGCTAATCTTGCGCTAATTACGTTGTTCGGAGCCCGAATCTGCATGAAGTAGAGCCGTGGTATGAAGGTCCCGCCCATACTCCTGCAGAATCAACCGCAAGCACACGCCCCTGAACTTTTTTTTAATTTTTTTTATTTTTTTAAGTAGACTGCTCCAGTTTTGATGTCTGCTGATTGTAGTACAACTGATTGTAGCACAACTTGTTAAAATAAGGTAAATACAACTTTAACTAACTACAACTTTAACTAGTCATATCCCGAAAAAAAGCCTGTTGGTGCCTCCGTGACTACTTCACTTATAGAAGCTGTCAATCATGACGACACACCCCCGTTTTATAGCGTCAAATAACTAAGTAAAACCAAACTTATTTAAAGCTGCAGTCTGTAACTTTTGGCGCTCTAGCAGTTAATAAACAAAACTGCGTGCGTCTTGCGGAAGAGAATTGTAGCCGGAGCTACTTCTCTCTGTTTATGTCTATGAAGAGTCATGCAGGTACTGTGCTACTCCGCAGCGGTGCCGATCTGAACCAGTCTAAAATAGTCAGAATATAAACACTTATTATAGGTGTACTGTAGTGATTCAAGATAAGACAAAAACATGGTTTGGAAAATGGATTCATGATGTACTTGATCATTATATAAATTTTGTTAATTTTGAACACAAAAAAAGTTACGGACTACAGCTTTAAAAAACGAACACTTGAACTTACATCAGTGTGATTAAAAACTGCCTAAAATGACAGAAATGTATTTGAAGTGTAATTTGATTAGTTTGGCTCACGTCCCATTTGTTTACATGGAGAGGGTGGGGTTTATGGCCTATACTGCATATAGCCGCCTGGGGGTGATCGAAATGCTTTGGCTTCACTTTTCAGGATGTGTGCGGCATACCCGTAATAGACACAATTTTAGGTAATAATGGGCCCACAGCTGATTAGCAGTTAGCCAGAGACCTACACAATATGAAACACCTGATAGAAAATATATGCATCAATAATTAATTATACTTACAGGTTGTGAAGTAGGCAATTAGGACATTTAAGTAGCTTTTATAAACGTGCCTTAGGAAAAAACATTACTGGTGTGCATCTTGAGACATATTTTAAGGTATGTCAATGCAAGTTACTTTCAGTTAAAAAAAAAAAACAGCTTAAACATACATTTTAATCTGGGACTAGGTTTAAGCCTTGTCTGTGAAACCGGGGGTGAGAGTCATGTATGTACATGTAACGTGCACTTAAGCTAGCTCAAGGTGAATGGCTTTCTAACGTAATCACCAAAAGATTGAAACACAGATGAAGTTTAAGATGTGTAACATTAATCAAATGTAAAACATCATTTAGCACATGATAACGTATATTGTTTGATGTAACGGTAAAATGTGAATGCAGAGATTTTTGCTGCTTTGAGTTCATTTTGACCTCTGACCGTTGCCAGTGATGCAGTGAGTGAGATCAGTAACTTGGTTGTCATGGAAACAATGCTACAGGACAAGTTCACATCTCTTAAAAGCTCAGTCAGTGAATTTGAACATCTGCACTTACACATACATACATTTTCCTGAAAAAATATATTAGTGGTCAAAAGTGATGTCCAGAGGGGATATTTGTTTTTAATGACCCTACAAACCATCAAAATATGAGGAAACTCCTTTTTTTTTTTTGGAAATATTTCAAATATGAGGGAAGAACAAAACCCTAAACTTGGTAAAGGTATTTATATGACAATTATTTAGCAAAAAAAAAGGCAAACCTCAGCTACAGGTTTTATTTTATTATGCAAAAAGAAAATGCAGGAAAAACAAAAAGCTCACAGGAAAAAACATACATTGACTACAGCAGCATCTGCCACCTTTTCATAGTTCCTAGAGCTGTTGGCGGAAGTACATGCTTTTTGGCGTTTTCGCCAATATTATCTGCCTGCAATACTGAAGGCTGCACTTTTAGGACCGCCGCAGTTTCAGGACTGCATTTTTAGGACCCTAGTTTTTTTTTTTGTGACAGCGCCATCTAGCCAACTGTATTCCAACAGAGGAGACCTGATTCAAACTTTTTCCACCTTTTTTTTTTTAACAAAACAGCAGGCACGGCCATTTTAAACTTAATTACTTAAATTATTTTAAATATTTCAACAGGGTTACCAATGGGTAGGTTTAGGGCTAGGGGTTGGTTAGGACAATATATCAATTAAACTTAATCAATTAAACAACTAAATCATTGCTAGGGTCCTAGAACTAAAGTCCTAGAAATGCGGTCCTGAAAATGCAGCCTCCGGGTCTGCAGGCAGATGGTACTCGTGTTCGCACCGCAGGAACTAGAAACGATTTTAGTTCTAGGAACTCCTTTTGGGGGAACTAGCTCCTACTTCAGAGTAGGGTCTAAACCAGCACTATAGGAACTACCAGTGACGCAAGTGTATGTTGATTGGCCAAAAGCATGTCAAACACCGGCACCCGGGATTTTTAAAAAGCTGTGTAAACATATTTACTCCACAAACATTTTCCTGTTGTTCTTTTCCACCTTGAAGATATGTCATAAAAGATTTTGGTCTCTTAAATTATGCGTTTACGTTCCATCTCTGTTACCACAAAACCCACGACACAACAAACACGGCTCTGATCACGGCGTCCTCCATCCACAGGTTGTTGACGTTTGTAAATGCCGAGCTTAAAGATGCTGATGTCGGCCGCTTCAGAGTTCTTACTGCCGGTGCGAATGCAGGCCCGGGAGGAAAATTAGTTCTATACTAGTTTCTATAACTGAGTTCCCAGAACTATTCAGTGCGAAAGCCCCATGTCAGGCTTTTTCAGACGGCGACAAGTCAGTGGTTCAGTGGAATTCGTTTTATAAAAGCAGAGCGCCAACCGCTATTCACACACTTGAACGGTGTTGCAACAGCTGTTTTATTTTTTTTCAGCTGATCTCCCGCACCCCCCCTGCAGTACCTGTGCGCCCCCCACTCTTTGAGAATCACTGGACTACAGCATAATCAGTTATTAAGATTTCGGTGGTTCTTGCATGTGTTCATAATTTCTTTGTATGACAGCCGAGCCAAAAAATGATACTGCACAATTTGGTATGTTTTTATTTCGTTATCACAAGTAAATCAATTGACTCCAAGCACTACTATGCAATATGCTTACAAAATCTTTAGCAAGTTTTTAATAATGTTTGAATAAAGTTGAAGATGTCAATATTTATCTTATTAATTGCTCAATTAAAAGGGAAAAGTGCTGTATTCTATACCTATGCTTCACACTAACCAAACAAACCGAACTCTGGCATCATACAGATTTAGGTCTGTTCCCAAATCATCCTAAAGTCGGGGACACACTTTACAACTAGCTGAAACATTCTAAGACAGAACTGAACACACTATATGATTTTAAATGCTGACTTTAAACACAGACTAAACGTAACTGGCACAGACCCGGCGCGTTTGGGCATGATCAGTCGTAAGTATCAAATTACATTCATAATCGGCCTTACAATCGTTAATTGTATAATAGTTTAGTTTTTATACTATAAAAAGTTTACCATTTGAAAAGCTTCCATTGAATATCAGTGCTGTGGCAGAGCTCAGACCTTTTCTTTATGAGTTTTAAATGACTCTGTAGCATAAGTTTAGGATGCCATGCTGTGGTGGATGACAAGGTAGGATTTCCTCCAGCAGGGGTGTTTGTCTTCATAGCCTGACCCTCGGGAAGTGCCTCGTAAAGCTCAATGTCTCAGGGTTTGTGCTCCACCTTGAGTTTCTCTTGAGTTCTGTCCGGCCATTTGTTCTGACAGCTTCCATGTCTCGTCTTTCGCTTGTGACTGCACTGCTTTCCAGGGGCATACCGTCACACCACTCACTAAATATTTACCTCATGCTGGTTAAATATAGACAGTTTGCAAAACAGCCCATCCAAGACAGGTCCCATCAACATGCTGCTGAGAAGAATGATGGATGGCCCTGTCTGAGAATTTATGACTGTCACAAGCAAAACAGGAAGGAATCGAGGAAATGACTCCTGACGGAAACAGTGTGAAATGCTACAATTTCACCACAAATGTCTGATGTGGTCCTGAATGCCTCTTTAGTGTCATATAAATGCCAAAATGATGAGACAGGACCATGGGGTGTTTTTCACAGCGGGCAGCCTTCCTAACAAAACACATTTAACTTTGGGCGACTTTTTGTTTATGCACTCCTAAGGCAAGGGCAAAAACATAGACTAAACTAGACGAGTTATGGCTTAAGAATTTATGACTTTCAGGGCCTGAATTTCAGTGTGGGTATTGTGCATAATTTTAATCATTCCTGTACGTTCTGCCTTCATAATGCTAGAAATTCCACAAACATTTATCCACTAACATGTAGGTTGAATGAGTAAATTAACCTCACAGATGAAAAGGATCGAATCAGTAATTTGAAATCTTTCTGTCAGACTGTAATTTCAAAAATGGTGCGAGTGGTTCAGTGCTACAACATCCTCTCTCTCAATATGACGTTCAAACTGTTATATCACTGAGCTGCACGCTGCAATACACTTGTTTAAAATAAATGAAGCTATCTATATTGCCAGCACGCTGCTGGTCTGATGTAGTTTTGTGTCTAATGCTATGAGAGAGTGAAGACATATTTAAAACGGTCTCTATTCCTGTTACATGCATTCATACATACAGTGATACCATATTATACTGTGTACAAGGGATGTTCTGCTGGTGCAAAATTTTACATCAGATAAAAAAAGAGAAAATATATTGCAATACAAAAATGCCACAATATGTATTGTGGATAGCGACAATATGTATTGTGTATAGTTCACACTTTGACTGATTTAATTTAGCATTAAACATGGCAATGGAGCATCAAAAATCCAGAAGCTTACACATTTGAGCATTCAGTTTATTAATTAACAAATTAAAAATAAAATACATCTAGTCAGGGATATGTGTGTAACATAATTTTATATTTTTAGCAGAATCATGAATATTTCTATTCTGGTGTCACCGTAGCCCTGTGCATAAGGAGAATAAGCCTTTTCAAGTGCATTCCAATTGTAATACCAAGTTTAACCTTTAAATTAACTACTTTTTGTTAACTGTTCACCATATGTGTTAGAAGAAATAATTAAAACATCTTAACTTTATTTTGACTTCGAAGTATCCTGAATATCATGTTGTGAGATCAGTATCATGCAAACCGAATCGTGACATGAGTGTACTGTTACACCCCTATTTGTTCGGTCTGGCCCTGTTGGTGAATTTGGTGAACAACACAATTTAATCTGAGTACACTTGATTTTTCAAGTTTCATTTTTGGTTAAAATAAATATTAAATTCAAAATTTGAAATCAAACTTCCTTTCACTGTGTGTAGGCACTGCAAGGCAAAGTATTTGTAAAGACTTTTAAGGACGCGAAATATATTTATTAACTCTTTTGTAAGGAAAATATATTACTTTTTGGATTACATTTTTAGCATCATTAAATTAAAACTTTTTTGAAAGTAATATGTTTTTCTAAACCAACATGAACACAGAGTATGTTTCTAAGAACTTGCCATGTGTTCTTTATTTGTGGATCAATGACCCATGAATTTATTTCTTAAATCCAGCTCTCAAATACATGACGTTCCCATGGAAAATATAACAAGTTTCTTTGTTGTTCTTAGTTGAACAGTGTCCAAAAACTCTAGCTTTCAAAAGCCAGCTGTCGATGTTTTGTACAATTCCTGACCTTTAGATTAAACCGTGTCTCTGTGCTCCAGTAAAGTGATTCTTAAAAGTGATATTTTAAAACTGTTCTCGACATATCCAGAAAGCATAAAGCCATCTAGTCTAAGCGTTTGTTTTGGATGCATCCTTTCTCTCCAAGATTTCTAAACACAATGACCCACCTATCAGGAGACACTACATTTTAAAGGTTGCATTAAAGGGCAAAGCGTACTGTTACTGGCCGGTCTTTGTGTGTTTGGGGGAGATGGGGGTTGGTATCGACAGATCCTCTAAGTGATGTCTCCAAATCCTCAATGAATAATTCATTTTGTGTGCAGGGGACAAGATCCCTCGACTGAGCTTTCATCTCCAAGACTCCAGAGTGACCGATGTCAAACTCATGTAGAGTTCATTTCTCCTCTGCTCCCAAAGTCAGCAGTGTCACCTCCAACCTGAAATGTTCAGTTATGACTCATCTGAAATATTTATGCCATCCAAGTAACGCCGCTTCATTTTATGATGACAATGAGTTATCGATGTTTTAAGCAGTGTAAACAGCACAGTTTGTACTATATGAAGATTGATCCCACATTAAATGTGATGTGACAACATGACGGCTCTTCATACGCAGCTCACTAATTTTCAGCTAATTCAGCCCATTTTAAATAATAACGTTTTTGCTCCTGGCTGACACTTGGTAATTATTCTAAAAGCTCTGTTTTGAATTTCGTTTTCTTTATTGAGAGACAAGAGGTGAAGGGTTTACCGCAGGAACTTACAGCATGCGATCATGGCCTGTCTGAGGTCATGTTTTATTCTCCTTGTAGTTTTTAGTCTGCTGATTTTCGACCTTTCACGGTTGGTACATTTGTTTATTTATCTTAACAACTAGCGAGACTGATGTGTTTGACCTTTCACTTTGATGAAATGGTATTTGTGCAGCTACAACTAAAAGCCCCTTTGGAGGTTATTGTGTTTGTATATTGTAGGATAATTGACAGCTTCTCTTTGGCCATCTAACGGATACATTTGACTTTTGCCTCTGAATTTCACCTTTAGTTCATTGGGATAAATTAGTTGGTTAGTGTACAGTGGGGAGAACAAGTATTTGATACACTGCCGATTTTGCAGGTTTGCCCACTTACAAAGCATGTAGAGGTCTGTAATTTTTATCATAGGTACTGTTCAACTGTGAGTGACGGAATCTAAAACAAAAATCCAGAAAATCACATTGTATGATTTTTAAGTAATTAATTTGCATTTTATTGCATGACATAAGTATTTGATACATCAGAAAAGCAGAACTTAATATTTGGTACAGAAACCTTTGTTTGCAATTACAGAGATCATACGTTTCCTGTAGTTCTTGACCAGGTTTGCACACACTGCAGCAGGGATTTTGGCCCACTCCTCCATATAGACCTTCTCCAGATCCTTCAGGTTTCGGGGCTGTTGCTGGGCAATACGGACTTTCAGCTCCCTCCAAAGATTTTCTATTGGGTTCAGGTCTGGAGACTGGCTAGGCCACTCCAGGACCTTGAGATGCTTCTTACAGAGCCACTCCTTAGTTGCCCTGGCTGTGTGTTTCGGGTCGTTGTCATGCTGGAAGACCCAGCCACGACCCATCTTCAATGCTCTTACTGAGGGAAGGAGGTTGTTGGCCAAGATCTCGCGATACATGGTCCCATCCATCCTCCCCTCAATACGGTGCAGTCATCCTGTCCCCTTTGCAGAAAAGCATCCCCAAAGAATGATGTTTCCACCTCCATGCTTCACGGTTGGGATGGTGTTCTTGGGGTTGTACTCATCCTTCTTCTTCCTCCAAACACGGCGAGTGGAGTTTAGACCAAAAAGCTCTATTTTTGTCTCATCAGACCACATGACCTTCTCCCATTCCTCCTCTGGATCATCCGGATGGTCACTGGCAAACTTCAGACGGGCCTGGACATGCGCTGGCTTGAGCAGGGGGACCTTGCATGCGCTGCAGGATTTTAATCCATGACGGCGTAGTGTGTTACTAATGGTTTTCTTTGAGACTGTGGTCCCAGCTCTCTTCAGGTCATTGACCAGGTCCTGCCGTGTAGTTCTGGGCTGATCCCTCACCTTCCTCATGATCATTGATGCCCCACGAGGTGAGATCTTGCATGGTGCCCCAGACTGAGGGAGATTGACCGTCATCTTGAACTTCTTCCATTTTCTAATAATTGCGCCAACAGTTGTTGCCTTCTCACCAAGCTGCTTGCCTATTGTCCTGTAGCCCATCCCAGCCTTGTGCAGGTCTACAATTTTATCCCTGATGTCCTTACACAGCTCTCTTGGCCATTGTGGAGAGGTTGGAGTCTGTTTGATTGAGTGTGTGGACAGGTGTCTTTTATACAGGTAACGAATTCAAACAGGTGCAGTTAATACAGGTAATGAGTGGAGAACAGGAGGGCTTCTTAAAGAAAAACTAACAGGTCTGTGAGAGACGGAATTCTTACTGGTTGGTAGGTGATCAAATACTTATGTCATGCAATAAAATGCAAATTAATTATTTAAAAATCATACAATGTGATTTTCTGGATTTTTGTTTTAGATTCCGTCTCTCACAGTTGAAGTGTACCTATAATAAAAATTACAGACCTCTACATGCTTTGTAAGTAGGAAAACCTGCAAAATCAGCAGTTTATCAAATACTTGTTCTCCCCACTGTATGCGTGAGCGTGGAAGGATGCCATCTGTGTGTGTTTGATGCCAATGTTGCACAGGGCTCGACATTAATGGTTGCCCACTTGCCCGTGTAACACACAAACACAAAAAGGCAGCTCAGTTCCTATTTACATTTAGTCGGGAGGGAAACTAATGTCAAACCTCATTGGTTTTTGCATATTGTGTCCAAATGAGGTTCGTTTCGCCATATTTGATGTAGTTTGTGTGCGTTGATCAATGTTTTGATCTGAAATGTGAGTGAATAATGGCTTCGTTTTCAATCAGTTTATAATAAAAAATGATTCTCATTTCAGAACACTTAAAGCACACCAGTTGAGATATGATATAGTATAGTATAGATTAAAGTGGCTTTCAGTAGTTCTTGGGCTAGCATTAGCATCGGTTTTCTTTGTGTACTTTAAGTACCGATATCACAGTTTTAAAGAGCGGTCAACACAATAATTAATTCTCTTACCTAGTATCCAACAAAAAAAGAAGCATGAGTCACCGATGAGCCATCGCCGTACTATAGTACGAGAAAACCTCACAACCTATGACGTTGACATGAAGACAAATTTAAATCCGAAAGTTGAAAATAGAGCAAAAAGGTTTAAAATGAACTAGTTTTCTTCCACATTCATGTCTTCTATGATGTTCAACACACATAATTGTTAAAATCTCAGAAAATTTAGTTTAGGGTTTCATGACTCTTTAAGCAATAATAATAAGTGTGTTTCATTGTCCAAATTTTAACTCGCCAAAATTCGCATCACCAATCAACATTACACTACTAGCGGCAGCAGCCAATGAGCGCGCTGATTCTTTTTGATGTTTAGTGAAGCACTGCAACATGGAGATACATTTTGAGGTGGCTGACCCGCACCATACATAATTAAAACACTTTTTATTTAAAGGGTAACTCAACCCCTGATCAGAGCCTAACTCCACCCACTGGCAATATTTGAAAAATGCTGGAAAAGTGGGCAGAGCCCAGCGGAGACAGAGGGGACGAGCCGAGGGTGGGGCTGAGCGGGGGGGCGTGCACCTGAGACCCGCAGTGACGGATTGATTGACAGCTGTCAGACTCGCAAAGATGGAGAGTGACTGGAGTGATACCAGTAGCTTTGCAACAGAGCGGTCATTCGAAGTAGAGGACTTTTCTCCCCCACCTTAACCTGAAGTGGAGGAGGGTGAATTGTCTGTGGACACAGGGCCAGAGCCTTATCAATTCGAGCCGCTGGCTCAAACTGCGGTCTTAACTCCCGATGCCGATGATGCTAGCGAAGTAGCAGCGCAAGAGAGAATGGGACCACTGACCTAATCTATGAATAGTCAAATCCTTATACTGAATGCCACTAAAAATAGATGCGATGCGACCAATAAGTTCAAACCTAATAGCCTATTATAAACAGATTTCCTCAAATAAAAGTTAGACTATATACGGCAGCACGTTACGGTATTGTTGTTCGTTACCACGTCAACCACTTGCGTGTCAAGGTTTGAAAGCATGTCTCATGTATGAAAAGTATCTGTACACATGACGGGCGGCAAAAATATTGCAAGAAAAGCCTGACGTGTACTGACAACTGCATTATTTAACCGTATTTTCTTCATTAGAATGTTGATAGTAAGTGTCAAGTAAGTTTCATTCATAATGTTTCTACTTCATGTAACATGAGAGTTCATACTGGAGTGAAGCCGTTTTCATGTGATCAATGCGGGAAAACATTTCTTAGGGCGTGGTGAGCTCGTGCCAGGGGCGTGGGTAGTGAGCCGTTGGAAGAGCCAACATACGTCACGATGGCAAACAACGTCCAATAGGAAAATTCAACTGCAGTAGCCACCGTTCAACCTTAAGAGGGCAGCACTCAGACGTTTTTACACCATATATTGTAGAATTAAAACACTTTATACCCAAATGTCAAAACATTTACTCGAATCAATGAACTGCACTAATAAAGCCCCAGTCTTGCAGATCATTAACTAAAAAAAGTTGTTTTAGGGTTTAGTTACCCTTTAAAGCTATTATGAGTAGTATCATGCAAGTGCACACCATTCAGATGAGACTTCACAAAACCACAATTTCATTTCTTAATATGTAAAACTTTAAATTGGCACCAAACTACTCAATGTACCTTTAATTTGACAGCATCTTTATGTCCTTTTGGAGCTTTAAAGTTTTGAGGCACATTGACTTTTTATAATCTCTTTAGAATATCATCTTTTGTGCTGCGCTGAACAAAGAAAATCGTACAGGTTTGAAATGACATAAAGGCGAGTAAATGATGACCATTTTAATTTTCGAGTGAACTGTCTCTGGAAAACCTTCATGTCAAGCCTTGGTTATACAATATGTCCTCTACTTTGAATGCAAATGAAATCACTGATATGCTACCATGTTATTCAGACGCATCTAAGGCAGTGATACTTCAACACATTACAGATTCACTCAAGACATTACAAAGTCTCTTAACATTGAGCCATTAGCTGTATTGTCTCATGTAGATCTTCGGTTAAAAGATTATTAATTTTTTCTTTAATGATATTTTACAGGAGAGCAGTGGATCACCTCTGTCCGCGTTTCACTGCGGTTACGCTCGAGTGCTTTGCTCATTCCATGCTTGAGGAGCTGCGCTCATGCAGGTGTGAGTAACAGCGACTCCCATTCACTGCCTACTGGTGTCTCATCTGGGATTCGATTCATGCTTCTTTGTGATAATCTCATTATATCTCCTCTCGGAGCGTCTGGGGTAATGTAATGTGGCAGACACAATCACAGACAGGGGGTGTACGTTGAGGCCTAATCCTCCCCACCCCACCGCCACCACTTCCCGCCCTCTCTGGGAAATTGTAATCAAACTTTTGCCGCTCCCTGATTTTATTGCCGGTTTGTCACAGCTGCACAATATATGTCCTTCTTTTGAACCAACTGCATAAATACTAATCTTTGTCATCACTTTCCTAATTGCTATTCACCGTGAAACACGGGGGAGGGGGGGGGGGGTGTATTTACGGCCAATCTGAACATGGCAAGGAGGCAATTATTAAACAGGGTGCCGTCTAAAGGGGCACTGAACCGTCCACAAAGCAAAGGTCGATTTTGTGCGTTGTGAAGCCCTGACGTCGAGGCCGGTGTGCGCTAACTTATAAATAGGGCTCTGGGGGAGTATTGTCAAGCTTCAGTCAGACCCCAGGCCACTTGTCAATCTGATAGAGTCTCACCATGTGCCCTCTTGGAGGTGAGGGTGTGATGAATGCTTGTTGTCGGCGCTGTAAAGTTTTATGTGGCGACTCTGATAATGTGATAATGGAGTGGCTGTCACTTATGAGGGTGGCAGTGCCACAATGCTAGATGTCAGTCAAAGTGTGATGGCAAGAGACATTGGAGTCTCATTCATACAATCCTCAATAGACTGGTGTGTTTTGGTGTGTTTATTGTTTCAACAGTAGAGGATTTTGTTAATATTTATAATATCTTAATATTAATCATGCCTTGTTGCTTTTAGCAGATTAGAGCTGGTTGATAATATAGTTTATATTTTACAATGATACAAGCAATATCACCCTTTGTGAGGATACTGTATGCATGCAGATAAAGCTGGACATACTTATATATCCAACTTTATATAAAGGGACGATAATATAGTTAGAGCTGTGCTATTCAGTGAGGCATTAGTCCGTATTCTCTTATATAGAAGGACTGCACTATGGGTGTTTTAAGCTGCTATGTGGTCTTGTTAACAATTTTTAGGTACGATTTGAAAGGGACAGTCTCTTTCTCGAGTTTGGGGAGAACATTTAGGGCAAAACGTCGATATATTTGCGTTAAATAACCCTCAAAAGGCCACAATTTCAGTTAATAGCACCCAATTACAGGGGAAAATGTGCCTTTCGTTTTTGGAACAGAAAGAGGAGTGGCTGAGGATATAAGACATTAGAGATATTAAACCATGATAAAGCTCCTAAATCTGCCATTTTCATAAGCAGCGCATAAGAGAAAGGGAGGTGTGAGCAGCATCTGTTCTTAATCAAAAGCTCGCCAGTCTCGCCTGAATGAAATGGCATTACGTAGGCTGCATGATAATGCCGCTGCCCCCTCTCAGGACGGACTGGCTCTCAATCAATAACCGCCGCTGCAGTGAGGCATAAGCCCATATTTTCTATGCACTGATTCTTAATGGATTATCATTGCTGGTAGTTTACTGCTAGGGATTTAGTGTTTACTCCAGTAACATGTCCTGTTCCCCTCCCATTTTTTTTTTACGCTACTCTTATCGTCTTCCCTACAGGGTCTGTCGGTTTTAGTCTCTGCTGCTCAGCTGTTTGTGTTTAAAAGGTTGCCGTCTTCTGGGGATGACACTATTCCTGTGCATCAGATTTCTCTTCTAAACTGTCTTTCTTTAGCGATCACTGGGGAACCTGGAATTTATCTCTGAGATAGAAAGGAAAAGAGAATGAGGAGCTAGGCAACAGAGAGAAAAAGAGATACAAGCTATGTTTCAAAGTTGCTTTTCCTGCCTTCTCCCTTCTTAGGCAGCTGTCTTCTATGGGTCTATTTGAAAGGCTCTACTTAAATATGAAATTAAATGCACCTAAATATTACTCTGCATGAGAGCGTTGGCTTGCAATTAGGGATGTTAACGATTAATCTGATCGATTAATTGTTGATAATACCTTTAATCGATAAAAATTATCGATCATCGATTAAGCAGGGTCATGTGCGAGCGTGCTGCTCAACTGGGAAACACGTAAAGCAGACACGAGGAAAAATGAAGCGAGCGCGCCGGCAGTTGTGTTTGGGACCATTTTACAGATGGAGTTACATCTTCTTCATGACTATAAGTGTGCGTGTGCATTCACAGCCTTTTGTTTTGTTCAAATGCAAGTTGTAATGTTGTGTTTATTTTGTGTAGGCCTATATATATATATATATATATATATATATATATATATGATTTATCTCATATAGGATGCCTTTGGTTAAGAATTAACGCGGTAGTAAAGTGTGGCTCAAACAGCAATGCACAACTAATAATGACTATGATTGGGACTGTCATATTAGATAACATTATAAAGAGAACAATATTGTAATAAAACATTGTGAATTATTTGGATTTAGTTGCCGTGTTTCAGTGCGTTGTTCCAGGAAGAGCGCGTGCACAACATGAGTCAAAACTTAGTTCAAGTTCACTTGTACATTCGCTTAAATTTTGTGCAGATCATTTGTTATATTATGTTTATTATATATATATATATATATACACACATATACATATATGTATATGTGTGTGTGTATATGTACACTACCAGTCAAAAGTTTGGACACCACCTTCCCATCAAAGAGAATGGGAAAGTGTGTCCAAACTTTTTGCTGGTAGTGTATATGTAAGACTGTAAGATGCCGGGACGTCTGGGCTAAGGAACGACTACTCCCGAGAAAACAAAAGATGTTTTGGGAAATTAACATTTGAACTCTCTCTTGTGCATTTAGCGTCCCTATCCGAGACGACATCACACTAAGTTGATCACCCAAGAATTGCCTTAATTTACATTTCTTTCCTTTCACTGCCTCTTCCCCCATCTTTCCTCTATAATTCACCCAAAATCTACATGGGTTAATGTGAACAAGTACTATACAGTATTATACATGTTTGGAATCATTTGAGACGTCTCAGTGCGACTGGTACAAAGGTCTCATTCCCACAGAAGTAAAGCAAAAGGTAACAAAGGTTTTAAGAGTTTAGAGATATTTTGCTTATTGTGGTGGGTGTGTCCTCTGCCAATTTGTCTTTACCTCCTGTCCTCAATAAGGTGTAAATTACAGGTCTACAGGACTTGATTAATGCAAATACCCATTGTGAACTCGTGTTTACATTTGAAAGAGGTTTCTGTCTTGGTCTGTGTATTTAAGGGATGTTGCAGAAGGGTCAGGGCGCGGTTCTGTAGCCAGATCAGCCCGTAATGCTATGCATTATGTATCCTATTTCCTTGAGGTCAGGTATGCATCTCTTAACCAAAAATGTAGTTCTATTGACTCCTGGATGACAAGCTACATTGGAACAATGACCCCATTGTACTACGTCGGACCGTACTCCCTCAGGCACAAACAATCGACTCGGTGGTCCGCCGGGCGGAGGCGTTACCCCTTCTAAGGCTGACTTAACCTTCGACTCGACCTCCCATGTGAGTGTGGAGACAATGAGTTTCTCAGGTAAAATGCACTTGGGAGTAGATGGGCGCTTGGAGCGGTCAAAAACGCGCGATAAAGCATCAGGTTTGATGTTTTTGGAACATCACGAAAGAGAAAAGTCAAAACGTCCGAAAAAAAGAGACCACCGAGCTTGCCTGGAGTTGAGTCTCTTAGCAGATCTGATGTACTCCAGATTCTTATGATCGGTCCACACGATAAAAGGTACCCCCGATCCCTCTAACCAATGATGCCACTCCTCCAATGCAAGTTTGACTGCCAACAACTTTTTGTTACCAATGTCGTAATTGCGTTCGGCTGGCAACAAACGATGTGAAAAAAATGCGCAAGGATGCATCTTGTCATCCGAGGAAGAGCGCTGGGAGAGAACTGCACCTACCCCCACCTCTGACGCGTCCACCTCCACCACGAACTGACGTGATGGATCAGGGGCAATAAGAATGGGAGCCGAAACAAAGCGGCTCTTTAGTTTGGAAAATGTAGTCTCGGCTACACCAGACCACCTGAATGCCGTTCTGGAGGAGGTCAACGCGGTCAGAGGCGCGGCTAGTTGGCTGAAATTGCGAATAAAACGCTGATAGAAATTGGCGAACCCCAGAAACCTCTGTAGGGCCTTACGGGAATCTGGACTTGGCCAATCCATCACAGCCTTAACCTTGTCAGGATCCATGCGCATTCCCTCGGATGAGATGATATACCCTAGGAAAGGAACAGACTCTGCATGAAACGCGCATTTTTCCGCCTTGACAAAAAGCCCATTCTCTAGCAAACTCTGGAGCACTAGTCTGACGTGCTGAACATGTTCCTGGAGAGAAGAAGAAAAAAATCAGTATGTCGTCCAGGTAGACATAAATTAACTGATCTACCATGTCTCTCAGCACGTCATTGACCAATGCTTGGAAGACTGCAGGGGAGTTAGATAGCCCAAAAGGCATAACCAAATATTCAAAATGGCCCCTGGGGGTGTTAAAGGCAGTCTTCCACTCATCCCCCTCCCTTATTTTGTGAATACAGATGCTCCCTGTAACCTCTCGAAGGCTGAAGACATCAACGGCAAAGGATAAGTATTCTTTTCCGTGATGTTATTCAACCCCCGGTAATCAATACAAGGTCGCAGAGAACCATCCTTCTTACCCACAAAAAAGAACCCCGCCCCCGCTGGAGAAGGCCTCCCTCTCAGGCGTAGAAAGTGAGTATAACTTGCCTTTAGGCGGAGACTTGCCTGACAGTAGATCTATGGCACAGTCATAGGGACGATGAGGAGGAAGAGAAGCAGCCCGGGACTTACTGAACACTTCCTTCAGGTCGAGATACTCCTCGGGCACGTTAGATAAATTCACCGTCTCCTCCTGAAACACAGAACTAGACACAGACGAACGAGCAGACACAAGACAAGAGGCATAGCACTGATTACTCCAAACAGCAACAGAGTTGTGTCCCCAGTCAACCCTGGGGTAGTGCTTCACCAACCAGGGATGACCAAGGACAATGGGAATGAGAGGGGAGTCCGTGATAAGGAATTTAATAGTCTCTGTGTGATTGCCCGATGTGACCAGAGTGATGTGTCAGTGGTGTGGGTGATGGTGGGGAGTGTTTGTCCATTAAGGGTGTGAACAGCGATGGAGTTACAGAGAGGGGTGATGGGAATCTGGAGCTGTACGGCCAGTGAACGGTCCATAAAATTACCCTCCGCTCCGGAATCCACCAAGGCTTGGCAGTTGTAAGATCTGGTTGCCCACTGCAATCTTCCCGGAAGGAGAGTCGCGGACGAGGATTTCCCCAACGAAGCTTCACCTGACAGTAACCCCCTCTCTACCGTCGGGCTCGATCTTTTAACGGGCAGTGGTTGAGGAAATGCCCCGCCGCGCCACAATAGAGGCACAGTCCTCCGACGCTCTCTCCCCTCCCGGGAAAGCCGAGCACTATCCACCTGCATGGGCTCGGAATCGCTGGGTGGGCTGACAGTGTCTCCGTCGAGGAACTCACGGAACTTAGGGGTCCTTCTCGTACGGGAGCGTTGATCGCGATACTCCAGCCGCGAATCCACCCACAAAGCCAGTTCCACGAGTCCGTTCAGGCTCGTAGGTAATTCCAGCGTGTAAACTTCCCGTTAGACACGGTCAGCCAGCCCATGAAGGAATCGGTCCCACTGCGCCTCCTCGTTCCACGTGCACTCTGCGGCCAAAGTCCGGAACTCGATGATGTAATCGGAGACGGGTCGACTGCCTTGCTGTAATTCGGCGAGCCTCTGATCTGAGCCGCCTCGCGGCCCACGACCGCGCAGTCAAAGACCCGTCTCATCTCTTCCGAGAGTGCCAGGAACGAGGAGCAGCAAGGATGTTTATTCTCCCATACCGCCGTTCCCCAGAACGCCGCACGCCCCGCCAGCAGATTCATAACCAACGCCACCCTAGCAGTCTCAGTAGAGAATGTGACGGGTTGTAATGAGAAGAACAAAGAGCATCTGGTTAAGAAGGATCTACACAGATCGGGCTCACCCGAGTATCGCTCTGGCGTAGGAATCCGGGGCTCGTGCTGGCCGATGATGTTGGCAGGGTTGTGGGGAACAGACGGCGGGGTGGGCGCAGTGGGCGATCTCAGTTGTTGGATCTGGGTCGAGAGTTTGGACACCTGCGTCACGAGTGCCTGCACCGCCTGAGCAGTGGCGGTTACCTGTTCATCCTGACGATCCATTCTCTGATTGCTGGTGGTGAGATACTCCTGCAGTTCTGCTATTCTCGCTGGATCCATCTCGTGGTCAGATTGTTCTGTTACGTCAACTGAAAGGAAAACTGGAAGATCCAATAGCGAGTTAAACACTTCTTTATTACTCACAAAATCTGCTACAGAGCTCACATAAAGTCCAAGGACATAGGCGAACACACTGAGTCTGAGGCAGACAGTAACAATAGAACACACAGAAAGTCCAGGAGTGCAGGAGAACAGGCAGAGACTGAAACTGGTAGCGGCAGCAGGTGGATCGATCCGACAGAGCCGTGATGCAGGGAAGCGGTGGGCAACACAGAACCAGCGAAACATCCAGGAACCGGAACGGAAGCGATCTCCCAGGAGACACGGAGAAAGACCAGGAACCCGCAGGACAGTCTGAAACGATCTGACAACAAGGGCAGGTAAGAGACACGTAGATATAGGCAGGGTAATGATTGCAGCAGGTGAAGACGATCAGATCCCAGCAATCAGTGACCACGCCTCCAACACAACCGCACAAACACAGAGAGAAAGAGACGATAAATTGATGAACCGTGACAGTTACGTATACTTAGACTGTAGAGGCTAGTAGACCAAATGGGTCTTCCGTTTAGAGCAATAAAAAGTTGTTAGACCAATCTAAATAGGGTGAGCCTCAACTCCTGATTATTGTAATATTATTCTAATTACGTGTACGTGGGAAACCACGGCATGATTAGTATGATTAGTTAGGTCGCTTGGTTCTATGGTAATGGTCATGGCCTCTGATTAGATATAGTCTTGCATTAATTAAGTGAGTTCAGATCTATGGGGACTGAATAAAATATTCTAGAATGATCAACGTGGAGCACAGGCGTCTAGGATATCAGTTAATCGCCTCTGTCTAGTGACCAAGACTGACGAGTTTGTGATAAAGAGATCGTAATCCGGCCGGTGCGAGACTCAAAGTGTTATTGGGATCCGGATGAATGGGTATAATTTCAACAAAGGATTAAACAGAATAATCAAATGTGTAGTTAAACTATTATACAAATGACCAAATAATCAATCGGAATTCTAACCTAAATTCGAGGTCATGATAAAATGGAGTCAGATAAAAGTAAATTGGAATTAAATTACTGAAAAGACCGAACGCGCGGAAACCGTTGTTGGGACGATTGGGCGGGCCTTATATATGATTAATCTCATATAGGATGCGTTTCTTTGAGTTAAATAACGCACTAGCAAAGTGCTCCAGTTTACCCGTGTTCATTCAGCGTGCTCAGCTCAAACAGCAACGCACAATTAATAATAACTATGATTGGGACTGTCATATTACATAACGTTAATGAGAACACTATTTAGTAAATCGTTGTGAATTCATTGGGTTTAGTTGCCGTATTCAGCGCGTTCTTCCAGGAAGAGCGTGTCCACACATTCTGACCAGCACGCATCTGAGGCGGTGGCACGTTGTAGCTATTAGCTATTAGTCATTATATTTGATTATTAAATTAGTAATTTAATTAAATGATCAATCACATCGACTCATTTTACAATCCTAGCCCTTTATTTAGACTAAAAACCCTTTTCGTTCATTTGGTGAGGAACATGGCGTTTTGAGCAGCATTTGCACACCCTGTCATGCTGTTGACTATAAGACACTGCTGTAGACGCATATTGCAGTATTAAGGCTAACGATTAATTGATTAATTGATCGTTAATTTAAACGACAATCGATCATGGGAATTTGTGTAAATTGACATCCCTACTTGCAATTGATACTTGTATACTTACATTATCCCAAATGTTTCCAACAATGTTTAAATTCAGAGAAATCAGCAATTTTAACCGTCATTACGTCACCTGTCAATGATGTCATATGTGCTTTACCCTCGATTTTGAGTTTTACTCCTGTAGAAACCATGGAAACATCAAAGATGCTTTAATACACGATCAGGCATAACATTATGACAGGTGAAGTGAATAACACTGATTATCTGTTCATCACCGCACCTGTTAGTGGGTGAGATATATTAGGCAGCAAGTGAACATTTTGTCCTCAAAGTTGATGTGTTAGAAGCAGGAAAAATGGCCAAGCATAAGGATTTGAGCGAGTTTGACAAGGGCCAAATTGTGATGGCTAGACGACTGGGTCAGAGCATCTCCAAATCTGCAGCTCTTGTGTGGTGTTCCCAGTCTGCGGTGGTCAGTATCTATCAAAAGTGGTCCAAGGAAGGAACAGTGGTGAACCGGCAACAGGGTCATGGGCGGCCAAGGCTCACTGATGCACGTGGGGAGCGAAGGCCGTGTGGTCCGATCAAACAGACGAGCTACTGTAGCTCAAATTGCTCAAATTGTGTGTTTTATTAGACAGGTGAGCAACTGTTTGGATACCTTTATCATTAGAAAACTAATCTAAATAAACTAATTGTTATATAGCTAAACACGGTTAGTCTTATTGTTTGAATCTCTTGTTTTCTTATTGATTTACATGTTTGTACCATGCCTCAGAGACAACACTATTTTGTCAAGTGTAGGGCTGCACGATTTGGGGAAAATATCTAATTGCGATTATTCTGGTTAAAATTGTGATTTGCGATTTAAAATGCAATTATTATTTTTTTACAAATGAAAAGTGTGTGTGTGTGTGTGTGTAAACTCCTGTACACTGGAGAAAAACATATGGATTGTCATATACATTTATTTAGTATTATAATTATTTAAGTATTATTTTTCCTATTTTTTACCCAAAATAGTATGGAGTGAGCACTGCTGGGCACTAAACACACTCATGTTTCATTCATACTGGAGGCCAGAGGGCGCCCTCGAGCAGAAACGCCACATTTCCCTTAGAGAGAAGTAATATAATGACGTTTTCAGGAAATCCCTAACAGAGCCGCTCTTCACTAACACGCTGGGCATATATTTATTTAATTAAAATCGCAGCCTTTACGTTTTCATAATCGCACATAAGCCAAATCGCTATTGCGGTTCGATTCCAATTAATCGTGCAGCCCTAGTCAAGTGGTTAACAAGGCATAATCGGAAAGAGCTTTATTTGTAGTAACAGTAACGCTATGTCCCACAATTTTAATTTGTCAAAGTGACCTGTATGAGTTGTAATTCAGCACTTGCGGCTGTTTCATTAGAATGAAATAATGTGAATTAAGTGGTCAAACGTAACTGTAACACAGTTCAAGTTCAGGGAAGGAGGTGGAAGTTAAACGTAACTTTAATCGTAAAATAAACATAAACAACAAAACTAAAGGAACGATCATTAAGCATAATAAACGTAAAATGTCCCTGGCTCCCGCACCGTGCTTCATATCACAGCAATGTTAATAAAACTTTATTGCATTAGCTCATCCATGAACATGATTTCTGCCTGAATACCGTCGGATTGCTTTCCATCGGCTGGTGAAGGCAAACATGACAATCATATACCTATTTTTTTTACTGGATTTCATTGGTTTATTGGATGATTGGTCAATTCACTGATTGACCCTGTCAGGTGTGATTTGTTCATCATGGTGTTTTAAAGGTTGTTGTTATTTGTTGTTTTCTTTGCATGACAAAGACTGCTTTGGTCAAAATGTTGCAATTTATTAAACTTCTTTGGGAGCAGAAATAGCAGTTTGCCGGTTCTTCTGCATTTTGGTGAAGACGATAACTCAAAGCTACAAGTCAGTCAAGCTACACCTTTGTTATTGTTTTGAATAAGTGACCTCTAGCTGCAAAATTGACATACTGTGTCATTAAGTAAAAACTATTTTAATTATTCTGAGCAATTTCTTTTTGTATTGAATTAAATTAAGTTTATAATTTGGCATTTATTTGTCAGCCATCTTTGTTTTTTTTTGTTTTATTCTCACAATGCATTCTGGGTTGCTTTCACTGCTTTTTTTACTGTTGCGGTACTTGCGAAACTTAAGAGTTTGCCTAAAATGAAATGTCTTAGTAAGCAGGATAATTATGTTCACAATTGATTTTGACATTAGCATGTTGTTAAGCTGATAGCACAGTACTGTAGGCTTAAAAAAACACAAATATTGAGTAAAACGATCAATTTTAATTACTCTGAGCTGTTTTTATTGATAGTTTCAGCATTAAATAAAATTGATTTTGACATTAGCATGTTGCTAAGCTAATGGCACGATAATTATGTTTCCTTCTAGGGCTATATTACAATATCAGATATTGTGACTACACAATTATTGTGGCCAAAAGAATTCTCGATAATGATATTATCATGATAAAGTCACCATAGAATCAAAATGGACAATTCTTGTTTTTTAATGGAATATTGCAGTATTTATTATAAATGATTCATCCATGCACATCATTATTATTACTTTTTTATTCACATGCCTGTAATCTTTAATCAAAATAACTTATCTTCTCTTCTCTGATGTGTTTACTGGCGCAAGGGCAGGACAACCTGTCACTCACAAGAGATCACAGCAGTAGCAAACCACAACCATCAAATCAATTCCTGATGGACAAAATCCTGCGGTTTTTTTTTATTGTTTGAGATGCCGCTCCACTCGGATATACGCGAAAATAGGGAAGAAAAGACTATTACAACTTTTGTTTCATGTTGACGTAATAAAGCTACGTTGAAAATAATAAAGCTATGAGTCAAATTATTCTTGTTTATTTTGTGTTTTCTCTTTTGAGATGAATCATGAAAAATACAAGTGTAGGGCGTCGGCGAGAGTTTGTAAGCATAACCGTACAAAAGCGTACAAAACTACCGTTGCTGTGAAAACGGGTATACAAACCCGTCTCTAAATCTAGTGAAATGCTGTAATTGTCTTCCCACAAAAATGTTGGAAACTATGCAAATGTGAAAATAATGCATAACTGGAGCCTGTTACGTTCCCAAGTGCATGCTAAACTCACAGCACATGCAGAGGTGGAGTTCACTGCATTCATTCACTGTGATCTGAGCCGTTCTGAGATGCGGAAAACACTGATTCACACGCTTTGAAACATGCAGCGCAAACAGACTATATACTTATTTAAATCACAGACTTTTGCAATTTGATAAAGGCACAAAGCCAAATCATGCTTTCGATTATAGTTCGTTTGACAGATACTTTGCCAAAGCAATTGTGCAAAACAACGTTAGAGACATTTTTTGTTATTATGAGAAGTTTTAAAATATTTTCGATTCATTATGAAACTCTGGCGGCACAGATTAGACTATGGCGAGCTGCCACAGTCTAGGAAATGAATAGGAAACACTGAAAAGAACTTGCTGTTAATTTGCACTTCTTGCAGACTGGGGCATCTAACACCCCAACTTTTTTAAATAACCAACAAAAACTCCCACATTGGGAAGCTGGGTAGACCGAATAGTTACTGGTGTTGGATTATTTACAATATTGTTGTATTTTTATATTATACTATTAACGTCAATGTTAATTTTTTTTATTTTTATTTCATGGGTATAGTCAATTTACGTTCTACCTTTTGGAACAGCCCTTGCATCTGGTGCCTTAAATGCCTAAGAGTCACTAAATTTAGTAACAGAGCAGCAGAGATAGAGGAAGAGATGGAGAGAATGTGACGCTACTGCAGACTGAATGCAAGCCAACGGGGGTGTTTTTCTCTGAGGTTTTCAGCCTCCCCATTGCCCTTTTGTACCCATCACTTCTCGCTAACATTCTCTCATTTGCCTCAGTCCTTGTCCCTCAGTCAGCTATTACAATAGTAATTATGGCCGACAGCTATTTTTTAGTTCCTTTTGTTGATGTGCAAGAACGTTGGTTTGCCCTTTGCTGTGAGAACACGAAATGGCGAGGAAAGTGCGGAGCAAACAGTAATGGGCCGTACACGTTTTTTCTGCTATCTCCTTTCGTAAGGGGCTGGAGAAAAGCATATTATTTCCAGGCCATTAGCAGGCACTTGTAGCTGTTCTTTGCTATATAAAATATTAATGCAGGTGAAGCCGCACACTGATGGAGCAGAGAGCCGTGGATTTGCAGCACAAGTCTGGTTTAGCGTAGATGCGCTCCTTGGCTTGAGCACTTGGGTTTTTGTTTCTCTGAGGCTGGTGGTGGGAATATACAGTCCTGCTTGTCATTGCTCTTTGTTGCTAGACTGAATCCAACCTATACTCATAGGAAAAACATGCCCCTGTCTACATTTTGGAAAGCAATTCCAAAAATGTACACTCTTAAAGGGATACTTCACCGATTAGAAACCCGGTAGTATATTCAAATGACCGTGCTTCTCTCCCTCATGTCCCCCTGAGACGAGAGATTTCTGTATTTTGTGTCTGAAAAAAAACCTCAGATGATGCAAAAATCGTCATTTAGCGTCATCGGAGGCTTTTTTGGCCAGAGGCTAGAGACTACAGCCAGTAGTAGGAGCTAGTTCCGCATGTTTTCAACCCGCCCATAGGGGGTGGGATCTCACTCACAGAATGTACAAATAGTGTCAGCCATCTTTTTTTTGAAGCTAAGCTAACAGACTCTTGCTCTGTGGAGAAAGCTGAGTAGTAGTCTAACCACGATGGCGGAATGTAGTTTTGAAGATATGGCAGAAGGGGATTTTGAAGATCTGGTGCACGATTCCGATGCTCGTGGCTACCTGTACGAGCCGCAATACAGCGAGGAACAGTTGCGGATGATGGAGGAACAAGAGGCGGCCGGAGCAGCTGCTGATGGAAATGATGGAAACTTACTGCTGGTCCTTTCCTGGTTTTGGCTGTACATCCCGGTACAAAGCAATTTAGCACCATTTCGATGGAAAATACGCTAGTATTTAAATTAATTTATCAACTAACTTGTCACGGAGACTCACGATAAAGCGGCGTCTTTTCAGTTTCGAGTCAACTAGTAGCCTAGTTGTATCATTTCTTCCGATACTCCCCTCTGTAACCGGTAGGCATGGCTTGGGAGTGGCCTCGTAGGGCAGTGAAGCAAGTGCATTCTGGCTTTACATTTTATATATTATATAATACATTTTCTGGCTTTTCTCAGTCTAGAAGGCACCAACTTCTAAAATAATTTCACATTTCTACTACATAAATGACCCAATTTAAATACACATTCATCTTTCCAGCGGTGAAATATCCCTTTAAAAAAATGGTTCTAAACAGTACCAAATAATATTATTTTTTATAATATTATAAAAATAATATAATATTCACACAATGAAAACTTCACACAATGCAGTTCTCACCCAAGTTTTCACCCAAAAATTTTCATTTTTGGGTGAAAACTTCACACAATGCAGTTCTCTTTTGGCAAGGCTTAAAAACATGCAAATGATAAACTTTTGTGACAATGCAGCACTGGCCAGATCTGTATAGTGAACGTTCCGTCAGTTGCCCTTTTCGTTTTTTGTAACTGGGTATCTTTAGGCATAAAGTAATAATAAAAAAATCTAAGTATATGAATCATAAATTCAATATCTCTGTTATTTTGTGGAGAAGAGAAGATGAGTATCCTTTACTGAATAGAGCTGCGCACACTTACATGTTCTGTTAAACTAAAAAAAGAAAACATCATTGGTAGGAAACCAGTTACAATTTTTTAAGTTAAAATTTATAGACATTTTAAGAAAGAAATCAGTAATGAGGTGGCTTTGACAGTTACAGATTTGAAAAACAAAAAGGCGGGAATAAAGAACCCTAAACTCTAACCATTTCAGCATATAAAGGGTTCTTTAGGACGATACAGGTCTAAACATAATTGTTACTACATGTAAAGAACCTTGAACCATCTTTTTTTAGAGTGTACCTATTAGGGGTGTAACTGTTCTCTGTTAAAAAAAAAAAATGAACTGTACCTTTCACCACCCATGGTTCGGCACACATTTACACCGCGGTTAATCCCTAATCTGACAATGCATCTAGAATATGGTTTGGTGAAAAATACACGTAAAACAGACAGAGTTCCGCTAATGTATGTTTCTGTCGATGGATACATCGGCAAGGACAAATCAGTCACTCTTTGTATTCTTTGTTCGGTGCCGTATGCTCAAGCCACGTCTAATATGAGCAGTCATTTACGCTGTCATCACCCGGGTGCAATAAGCAATAAAGACTGCCCAATGGCCCGGGGCGAGTGTGAAAGGTGTTCAGGACAACTGACGGAACAGTCACTATCCAGATCTGGCCAGTGCTGCATCGTCACAAAAGTTTATCATTTGCGTGTGTTTTTAAGCCTTGCCAATTTAAACATTCAAGCACAAGAAGACTCTAAAGAGAACTTGCGTGCATTGTGTGAGAAGTTTTTTGTATGCACACATCTGAAGCGCGCACAGTAAGTGAATACTACATTGAGTTCTCTTTCACGTCGTCTTACGCTTGAACTGACAAATTCACACAAAATTGTCAACATGCCCGTCTTGGCGAGTATCCTTGAAAACATAGTCGGTTATGTCTTAAGTTAATGTAAACAGTTGAGAAAGACAAAGGCATGTGTACAGTAATAATATATTGCATCTGTGCATTATGGCCTAAATATTCCTGCTGCTGTCTCTGTTTTTAATGTTAATTAAACAACAAAAGACAAAGAAAAAATCACTCACTGCACTTGACTGAGTAACTTTTGTAAATTTAATAACTTTATTCGATATGTAATTTATACAGTGAAGACTATGCAGTGTTATTTTACATTTGATTACTTTATTAAATTTCTGTACCTGAAAACGAACTGTTACACCCCTAGTACCTATACATACAATTCACTGTTTCCAGCTGCAGTGAACACTAGTGGGAGTTAGGGATGGGTATCGAGAACGGGTTCCATTTTAGAACCGGTTCCAAATTGCCCAGAACCGGTGATTCGATAAGAAACACGCATTTTGATTCCGCTTATCGGTTACTGTGTGCGCATTTTATTGTGATTTTTAACCATTTAAGCGCAAAAAAGACACGCGCGCGCTGTTTTCTGTGCTGCACACACACACACACGTGCGCACAGAACGGCTTCTCATAGTGAATGAATAGTGCACGATAATGAACTGAGTTCTCTTCCTCATCTTTTTGCACAGCACGCGAATGGACAGATACACACAAAAATGTCAAAATACTCTCGTAAACATTTGGTTATGTCATTATGTCATTGACGGCAGATTTTCTTGATGCCGTCTCTATGATAACGTTAATCAAACAACAAAAGACGAGAAAATTCACTTGCTGTTCTAGACAGGATAACCTAAAATGTTTATTTCAATCCTATCTTTGTTCAATTGTATTTATTTGTGCAATTGCTAATTTATTTGTTCTTTTTTTAATTACTGAGTGTTTACTTGTCTTTAATAATGCTTGAAATTTATATTAAGATTTTTTTTTTTTTTGCTATGGTATTTTTAAACCATAGGCAAAAGTTGCTAGCCTGTTGATTTTTGTTCATGGTATTCAGCTACAATGAAATGTTTTGCAATAATAGCCTAATAATAAATGTGAATGATATCTAAGGTTTTTTTTTTTTTTTTTACCCTATTGGAATCTAAATTAGGAATCGATAAGAATCGGAATCGTTAAAATTCAAACGATACCCAACCCTAGTGGCAGTAAAACACCAACTTTTAAAAAGATTTTTTTTTTAACTGTGGATGTTTCTGAAATGGTTGATTGATATGTTCATTGATGACTTTTCTGATGTAGTAGTACAGTGGTACATTATTTTCAAACGTGAAAGAGCATAAACCTTTTAGCGCCACTCATCTTGCATTTCATTTCCGAACTGCTGTGATATACAACAACCAATGTGATAAAAATTTGCCAGAATCATGTTTATCTATTTTGGAGAAATATGAACAGCGTACTATAATTTTGCAGAAATGTTGCCAAAGGAACATTTTCCCAATGAGCCTGACTAAATCAAAAGTTGAAAGTTGATATCTGGTTAGAGAATAGAGACATTATTCATTGAAAATGGCCAATCAACCAGAACTTGGTTGTGACAGTGTTTACAGTTTGTGTTGCTACTACATTTTATTTGCCAACACCTGAAATAGAAAGAATATCAATCATTCTCATGTCATTACAAAGGTTTTTTTATAATGTGAAACACAATCTTACAACAGATATGGTGATTTGTTTTGCTACAGAAATGCAAATCTAATAGCACTCAGAACTAGTTTTGTCTGGTGTAAAAAAAACATGGCAATTTCCTCCAGGCTAATTACTGTGACGCTTCTTCATTGAACTTGTTGATAACAAGCAGGGTTTTTTTACCGTGTCAACACTGGGGTTCATGGTGTGTTGCTTCCTCTGAATTCCTGACTACAAAATCAATCTAAAATCTCAGATAACTAAAAACTGTTGATTGGTGTAATTATCATTCTTTGCCCTTGGTGAAATTCAGACACTATGAAAATGCCAAAGTGACAGAAATCCTTTTTACATGTTTTGAGAAAGATCTTTAATTGTGTTTGTTTCCTAGTATGGCAAGTAATTTGAAACTCACTCAAGGACATGCTATTTTCTTTCTTTTTCTTGTTCTCTAGTTCAGGCAAATCAAGGAACGGGTAAAGAATCTATTCACTGAATAAAGTTGATACATGAGTTTAAGTAGAATGTGAACCAGAGCCGAATAGCCCCAATGTCAACTTTTCTGTCAAGACTGTAATAATGACCTTAACTTTTTTACTCAGCCCTGTGGTCACTTGATATTGAATTTTAGAACATTCTGTGCTCTGGACTACACACTTGGTCACCATGTAGTGTGTGAGAAGGCAACCTGCAGCTGGAATATGAATCTGGAGTGATAACAGATGCTGAAGAATCAATATCACGGTTTGAGTGTACCGAAGGCTTATTTGCTCATGTAATTTAGTGCAATATTGTCTCATTCTTTTCCATTATTACATTATTTCTTTGTTGGATGTCATAATTGTTTGCAGCCGTGGTTAGGATCATGTGTTATTTATGATCGAGTGAAGGATAACTGGCGATGGAGCTTAGTGCTGTAGTGGTACAGTTCATTGATTCCACATCATGGTCGACCTGCCATCATCTACCAGCCAATAAATGATGAGCTGGTCAGCTATTCTAATTCTTATTCGCTGAGGCTTGTCCTTCCCATCATGCTTGCTGGCTTGATTAAAGTCCAGACTTCTTGCACTAATAAAACCACTTTGTCATATAGACAACTTTGTTGTAGACTATCCATTTTATTATTTCTTTCTTTATTTAGTTGCTTTAGGAATCAGATGAATCAAAAATCCTTAATTAATTCATAAATACAGATAATCATAGAAGCCCATCTCAGAGTGAAAAAAAAAGAAAAAGAAAAAAGTAATTGAGTTACTTTATATTTTATGAAAAATAGCCACATTGTAAAATAAGATCAGTTTATTTATTTTTTATTATTTTTATTGTATTGTATTTTCACTGTTGAATAGTAAACAGCTTCTGTAGATGTTAACAATGTTCTCCTTAAAGGGTTAGTTCACCCAAAAATGAAAATTCTGTCATTAATTCCTCACCCTCATGTTGTTCCAAACCCGTAAGACCTTCGTTCATCTTCGGAACACAAATTAAGATATTTTTGATGAAATCTGAGAGCTCTTAGGCCCCACCATAGACAGCTATTTAATTAACACTTTCAAGGTCCAGAAAGGTAGTAAAAACATTGTTAAAATAGTCCATGTGACTACAATGGTTCAACCTTAATGTAATGAAGTGACGAGAATACTTTTTGTGCGCAAAAAACAAACAAAAATAACGACTTTATTCAACAATTTCGTTCTAGCCTGTCTCCTACATAGTTTACATTGTAAACACAGTGCAGATCCCGTGTCATCATCACACGCATGCGTCGTGGTGCTCACGTGAACCGCATCGGCTGCCATAAAACTCGAAAGCGCTGCACTATTTACAACGTAAACTGTGTAGGAGACTGACACAGGCTAGAACTAAATTGTTGAATAAAGTCGTTATTTTTGTTTGTTTTTGCGCACAAAAAGTATTCTCGTCGCTTCATAAAATTAAGGTTGAACCACTGGAGTCACATGGACTATTTTATCAACCTTTCTGGGCCTGGAAAGTGTTAATTAAATTGCTGTCTATGATTTTTAGATGGTAGACTTGAGATGGCGAACAGGAACAAAGTTTGAATAACATTAGCAACACATTATTAGCTGTTTGTTAATGTAGTCAAGCAAAAGGCTAATCATATTAACCCTTAAATGCATGACTGTTTCACCAATCATTCTTACATATTCGGGTCTTTAGTGACCCCAAACTATATCTAACACGGATGGATCTCTACCTGTCGCGATAATATAAAACTCTCCAGAAATTAGTGTAACAATTACAGAAGAATAAAATAAAATATATTTTGTTACCTTTTTGGAGCTTGGAAGGGTTCAGTTTGAGCAGATGTTTTATACCATCATCACTGTCCTCGTCAGAGCTCATTTCCCAGTACATTCAGCATCTGGCTCATATTCGCCATCTCAAACATATACTCAAAACTATCATTTTCAACATCTTCAAAATCAATATTTTGATCACTGACAGCTTCTTCACCAGATCCACCATCAAGTGACAGTGACACTAATATTTGATTGCGTTCAGAACTTGCTCTGCAGTAAATCGCTGAGCCATTTCAAGTTTTGCAGATCATACTTATTGTTTCGTTTTCTGTCTGCGGTGAGTATGAGTGAAACGTCACTTCATTGTTGTGTATCAGACATTGCCACCTTGTGGAATAAAGGTGAATTGCACTTATTCCGTCATTAAAGATTCAATTATTTTTGTGCAGAAAAAAATATACGTACACTTACACACCTTGGGCTGTTAGCGACCCTATACAATTTTTACAAAAAATGTATGGAAAAATAAATTCTTTTATAATTTGATTATTTTTTTCTTGTTATATTGTTTATAATGAATTGATTGAGGAATACTAAGAAGGTTGATGTCTAACTTTAAAAAATGAATGAGGAGGAGGGTAGTGAATGACGTCTGGGTCGCTAAAGACCCGAGGTATGCATTTAAGGGTTAATCACTGTTATGTGTCTGATATTGTGAAGAGCGATACATAAAACGCATTACCATTCTGATACATCGACTTGTAGACGAGCCTGTATACTTCGCTCTTCCACTTCTTCTTCTGAAAACGTTTTAAAACGTTTAAGTTTTGGTGATAAAAGATGAGTTTTAAGGGATAAAATTATTGACTACAGGGGGACTTTAAGTTGCCTTAATCGCTAAAATTTGATTGAACCAAGGAGGTCTAAAATACTGCTTAATATCCATTAGCATTCTAGTTATCTATAAGTTGTATGATATTTAATTAGAGAGCCTTTTGTATTGTATCATGATCCATATGTTGAATTTCATCAGTGGGGGGGTTTCTGGTGTGTTTCTCCCTCCAGGGCAATTGTACATCACTCTACAATCTAGTTTACGATGGAGGGATTCATATCTAAGTTTTCTCAAGAATCATACAGATAACTCATGTCAGCCTTCCTCAACTCTCCGTGTGAGCGAAGTGCAGGCACAGCACATTAACCATATTTACTGCCGACAATTTCCAAAGGAAATTGCCTCCGCAAAGGGAAAGGGCATTTAGAAAATCCAAACTCTAGATTTCAATCAAGATATGTCAGCTTAAAATATACTTTCACTATGTACATGATGTTGTCTTTGTTTCTGTCTGTGAACTGTGACACTTTATTGTGTGGACAAAGACTCAAATTGTTCGCCGTCATATGTGGATTTGGGAAGAATAATAGGTTTTTAATGAGAAAAGCAAATGAGAAGCCCTTTTTTCTACATGCAGGCCCATCTGTCAACATGGAGAAAACAATCTTGCCAGAGCATGTTACATTAAACAAGATCATGTTACATCATGAAGCACTTTTTGTTCTGATGTGAGAGGAAATTGGACGACTAATTAGAGTCCCTTCAAAGAAATGGATTAGAACCTAATTTGTTTCAGCGCTTAGTGACACTTTCCATGCGTTTTTTGATCATCCAGTCTTAAATCCCTCTGAGTGCTGATTACATATCTGTTTTGAGTGGTGTTCTCCATCATGCACTGTTCCTCCTTTGCATGGATGCTCTCATTCTTCAGATCTTTTGCCAGTCTTCATCTCAGAGATAAGCCTTCCAGCTCAGGCTGTTAGCCTGACTTCACGCTTCACTTTTTTTCAAATGAGCAATATTCTACACTTTTCTAGTATTTTATTTGTTTACTTGAAGTCCATTTATCATGTTAGGCAAGGTTTATTTCCCAGATGTTGTTAATTTTTTTTATTTTTTTTACTCTCAAAAAAAAAAAAAAAAGGGTACAAAATTGTACATTTTAAGGTACAAGTGGCCGTAATTTTTGTACCTCCAAGTAGATGAAAACAATGATATAATTGTACCCTAAGGACCAATTGTGTACTTTAAAGGTACAGTTATACGTTTTGTTCCCCAAGGAACAAAATTGTACCTCCACTGTACCTTTTTTTCTGAGTGTACTGTAACTTTAAAATCTTTTCCATGCCAAAACCATGCACATTTATGTATTAATATTTTACCTGCATTTCTTAAATGAAAACTCGCACATTTTATGGGGAAATAAGTCCGGTTTTATTTAGAGAGATTGGGTCTCATTCAATAAGCATGCGTACGCACAAAATCGTTCGTACGCCCATTTCACGCACAAATTTAAGAACAAATCGCAATTCACCAAAGATTTCGTAATTTTTTTTCTAAATTTACGAAAAAATATAGGAAAAACTGAAACCACACGCAAGCAAAAAGAACTTACTCTGTATGGCTTTATAATCGTGTTAAGAAGTTATATTTCATCCTAACATGACTATAATTAATTTGAAGTATATTGCATTAATTGTATTATATAATCCATTTATAAAATTATATAATGAAATTATTAAATAATGCAATTTAATTTCATCTTAAATACATTCAATCATAGTTAAAGAGTTAGAAAAGCTAAGATATACGCATATATACAGCTGGCTAAAGAGAGCTCTGTAATCTGGGTCTTTATAAAAGGTGTTTATTGTGAGAACTGGTGAGAATGGCACACTTGGCATTGCTCGAGGATCGGGCGAGAGCGCGTCTCCGAACAGCGGCAAATTTGACGAGAGTAACGAAAGGCTGTAAGGAAAGTGTGTGCGGAAGCCCTCATATGGAGATGGTTTGGGTGTGTTTTATGCAAATGACTAACCTTGTGCACGCGAAATTCACCAAATTCACTAACATCAGAACGAGGTTAAGAACAAATTCATGTGCTTATGAACGTTTTGTGAATCAGGCGGAGATTTTTCGTGAGAAGTTCTCCTGTGCGTACAAATACAAAAGAATCCACGCAATTATTAGTGAATGAGACCCACTGTGTTTTTCTTTTTTTTGCTATCATGCCACACGGAATATTGTCGTCTCATTCAGAGGGCCAGCATTGTTTTACTTGCTAGCATTGAGATGAAGCAGTAGCATTTTATTTTATTTTATTTTATATTATATTTATTTTATTTTTTATTTTATTTTATTTTTTATTTATTTATATATTTAGATTTTTTATTTTATTTATGTTTTGGGGGAATTAAATTTTGAATTGAATAGGAATTTGGATTTGAATTGGAATTGAATTTTGAATTGAGTTGGAATTTAATTGATTTTGATTTTGTGAGAAACCTCTCTGATATTAAAAATCTCTTTTACAGAAATGTCTTGGCTAAGATAGAAAACAAAGCAAAACAATTACTAATAAAGCAACATACATAATTAAAAACATTTGCTCTTAGATAATTCGTCCTCTAGTTGTTTTTGATAGTATGTCCCCTTTAAAGGCCAGTGCTGGGCTCTAACCTCTGATTAGTTTGGACAACAAGGAATTGACTTTGGTCTGATTCTTGACCACTGACCTACACTGAGACATCAGAGATGGAGTTAGGGTATAAACGGCACCCATGCTCAGTCAAAAGTGGGTGGGGGAAATCTGCTGAGGTGGCCGAAGTTCTGGGTGCCATTGATTAAACAATATTTCTCCCTGCTCGATGTGAAGGGAAGGAAATATATTTGCTCCTTCAGTGTGAGGCGAACGCCCCCGTGCCTCACTTGGGGTATAAAATGATGTGTTATTTTAATTTACAAGGCCAAGCTCATTTCTCTCCCTCGTTCTCTGTAGCATCAAGGATGCTTGTGGAAATCCTAGAATTAAAATGACATACAATTAGATAGATTTCAAGTTCATGTGTTTGTCATGTATCATTTCCTTAATTAGTCTGTGAGAGACTAATGCATATTTGATAGCAAAGGAGCTGGTGTGAAGAAAAACACACTATAAGAGTAAATTGCTCATTGTACATTCTAATCTTTCTTTTGTTCACGAGAAAATGCATGCAAGCAATCAAGTGAGGATTGCTTTCTGTCCTCGAAGAGAGAACTTAAGAGAAAAATGTCAGATTTAAAGCATTGTCTCAGACCCCCTCATATTCCTGCTGTGAATGACACAATGCTGGATCTCCCTCTCATCTGTTTCTCTGCATAGGATGCCAAGATTTAATAAGTCCACATTATTAAATCTCTGGTGCTTGGATATATTTCACTATTTTTATCAAGTACACTTTTATTTGGTTGTGAAACACATTGAGCTGTGGCACTAGATAGGCTCACCTCTGCATAGCCTATTGAGCTATTGGTTTTCATGCGGTTATGAATCGCAGGAAGGAATGGAAAGCAATGAACCTCACGGTCTATGAACCATTGCTTCTCGATATTGATAAATATAAATCTTTTTTTATATTTATATTTGATTGTATGCCATAATATCAGGTATGACTCTAACAGGTACGTTTATGAACACCAATACTATGCTTTCTATGCTACCTCTGCTGGAAAAGCTGCTCTTGGCCAGTTTTAGCTGGTTTAAAGTGTACCTTCGCCAATTTTCAACCTGCTTTGTATTCGAGAAACTTTCGTGAAAACTACAGATTATACTTCCGCATTTTTGTATCCCTGCCCACGGACAGTCGGATTGATGGAGGCTTATTAACAGAACAGATATCATAAGGGTAGGTTTATTACTGAAAATTGTATCGTGCTTTGTCTACTCTTTAAACAGCATTATTGTAAATAATGGTAATATAAAACACAATGGCAACAGCTTTCTTACCTGTACGCAACAGCGTTTTCTTCAGGGGATTGGGCGTAACTGACAGAATGAGCGTTTCTTTGAGTTTTTCCCCTCTGTTTGACCTAAAACACTGTGTTCGTAGTCATACAGTTTAAAATGTTGATTACAAGCACAGAGATTTTTCAGATTTTCCGTTGTGGCATTCTCTCCGTATATATGATTCTTTGCGGCCTTTAGCCACTGCCTACAACACGCTGGATCCTTCTCTGGAAACCGAAAGCTTATTTTAATTAGCTTATTTTAAAGCTTGTTTTGTCTTATTTTTAATAATTTTAAGTCATCTTGAGGCCCCCTTAAAAGTTTACTGAGCCCTGCAGGCACTAATAGCATGTAGCTATTCCAGTAACAGTTTTTTCCAGCGATTAGCATTAGCGTTACCTGGTCACTTCACGCATTTTTACTGATCGGATAGCTATCTGATTGGTTAAAACGGGTCCTTTTACACTTGGCCACATAAATGTGTCTCCACAAAATAAATATAAATCCGATCTTCAGTTCACGTCAATGAAAGCACCAGATATGAGCTGCATTTTATTTATCATCAGATAATTTCAAGATCAAAGACCACAATAGGAGAAAGAGAGGCATCAGCACTGGTAAGATGATTTAGTCTCACTACTTTAAATGAAGATAATTGTGTTGAGTGTCTGCGACTTTTAGTTTCATTTGCGGCCGTTTTGACATCGGCTTGCTGTGTAGATACTCAGCTACTCATCTGCGGGGATGTACGTCATATCTGGCTATAACATGTCATATAACCTATTATCACACTCACGTTTATTTTTAACCATTTTTGGAGGAATATAATTTACATATGTGGTTTCAACAACCATATGCATTTACACTTGTCCAGTTTTGTTTGGAATGCATCCAAACCACCTCCTGAAGTGGTTTAAGTGATCAAATTTAAATTCATCTCGAAAGCATTTCGGGAGGGCATTTAGGCCTATACCTGATCTTTTTACAATCGGATAGCTATCTGATCAGAGAAAGCACATGAAGTGACCAGGTGTATCAAATCAAAATCAAATCACCTTTATTTATATAGCGCTTTTTACAATGCCAATTGTTTCAAAGCAGCTTCACAGTGGTAACAGGAAAATAATGCAACAGAATTTAATTCGGCTGTACAGCCGCTCTGGTGAAAACGGTGATGTCATCCAGCTCATTTCAATTATCATATAGTGTCAATGCGGGCAGATCAGTAATATAGCTGAAATTTAAGTGTCCCCAACTGAGCAAGCCAAAAGCCAAAGGCGACGGTGGCAAGGAACCAAAACTCCTTCAGGGCCAGAATGGAGAAAAAAACCTTGGGAGAAACCAGGCTCAGTCGGGGTGCCAGTTCTCCTCCGGCCGACGAACAAATAGTGTATGATTATGATTCTGGCAACATTACAGGTCAGAAGTCATATTAGATCAATAGATATTCGTAGGATTATTCGAAAGATTGGAGTCTTCACGCCGGGGACGGGTTTAATGAGGATGTCGTGTCGATGCGGCATTTACAAGGGGGAGTTTAATCTCTACAGACACTTCAGGGATGCGTTCGTCATGTCCAGGCTAAGGTCCACCATCTGGTCCGGATACGGCCCGGATCCGGCCGACTGCAGTAAACCTCGGGATAAACAGAGAGACTAACATTAGCGTAGATGCCATTCTTCTTATGATGTAACGAGTACATCAGGTGTTATGGGAAGTGTTCCCGGTTCCGGCTGACCTAGTTAATGTAGCCTAAAACAATCATTTAACTGATTTGAATAATAGAAATTAAAAATGTTTTATGTGTATGCCATAGTAAAGAGATGTGTTTTTAGTCTAGATTTAAACTGACAGAGTGTGTCTGCTTCCCGAACAATGCTAGGAAGACTGTTCCAGAGTTTAGGTGCTAAATAGGAAAAGGATTGACCGCCTGCAGTTGATTTTGATCAACTGGCCAGAATTTTGAGACCGCAATAGACGTGATGGAGTATAATGCGTTAAGAGCTCGCTCAAGTACTGGGGAGCTAAACCATTTAGTGCTTTGTAAGTAATCAGCAAGATTTTAAAATGTATACGATGTTTAATAGGGAGCCAATGCAGTGTTGCCAGAACCGGGCTAATATGGTCATACTTCCTGGTTCTAGTAAGAACTCTAGCTGCTGCGTTTTGGACAAGCTGCAGTTTATTTATTAAGCGAGCAGGGCAACCACCCAGTAGAGCATTACAATAATCTAGCTTTGAGGTCATGAACGCATGAACTAACTGTTCAGCATTTTGCATTGAAAGCATGTGCCGTTATTTAGATATATTTTTAAGATGGTAGAATGCAGTTTTACAGATGCTAGAAACGTGGCTTTCAAATGAGAGATTGGTATCAAAGAGCACACCCAGGTTCCTAACTGACGACGAGGACTTGACAGAGCAGCCATCGAGTGTTAGACAGTATTCTAGGTTACTACTTGTGGAGTTTTTTTGTCCAATGATTAAAAATTCATTTTTTTCTGAATGAAGTTGCAGGAAATTACTAGTCATCCAATTTTTTATATCAGCTATGCATTCCGTTAATCTTGTGAACTGGTAAATTTCGTCAGGGCATGAAGAAATATAGAGCTGAGTATCGTCAGCATAACAATGAAAACTAACGCCATGCTTCCTAATAATATCTCCCAGTGGTAGCATGTACAGGGTGAAAAGCAACGGTCCTAGCACTGAGCCCTGTGGTACTCCATACTGAACTTGTGATCGGTGTGACATCTCTTCATTTACTGCTACAAACTGATAACGGTCAGATAGGTATGATTTAAACCATGCCAATGAAATTCCACTAATGCCAACATAATTTTCGAGTCTGTTCAAAAGAATGTTGTGGTTGATAGTATCGAATGCAGCGCTAAGATCGAGTAACACTAACAGAGAGATACAACCACGATCGGATGATAAGAGTAAATCATTTGTAACTCTAATGAGAGCAGTCTCAGTACTATGATACGGTCTAAATCCTGACTGGAAATCCTCACAGATACCATTTCTTTCTAAAAAGGAGCATAATTGTGAGGACACTGCCTTTTCTAGTATTTTTGACAGAAAGGGTAGATTTGAGATTGGCCTGTAATTGACTAATTCTGTAGGATCAAGTTGCGTTTTTTTAATAAGTGGTTTAATAATAGCCAACTTAAAAGTTTTTGGAACATATCCTAATGTCAAGGATGAATTAATGATATTAAGAAGAGGATCTATGACCTCTGGAAGCATCTCTTTTAGTAGTTTAGTCGGTATAGGGTCAAGCATACATGTTGTTGATTTTGATGATTTAATGAGTTTAGCCAATTCTTCTTCTCCTATAGCAGTGAATGAATGTAATTTTTCCTCAGTGACACTACAGTGCACTGTCTGATGTGATACTGTAGTAGACGGCTGCATGGTTATAATTTTTTTCCTAATATTATCAATCTTACAAGTAAAGAAGTTCATAAAGTCATTACTGCTGTGCTGTTTACAAACATCAGAAGTTGAAGCTTTATCTTTGGTTAATTTAGCCACTGTATCGAATAAATACCTAGGGTTGTGTTTGTTTTCTTCTAAGAGAGTCGAGAAATAAGCAGATCTAGCAGTTTTTAGGGCCTTTCTGTATGCAATCATGCTCTCTTTCCACGAAATGCGAAAAACTTCCAGTTTTGTTTTCTTCCAGCTGCGCTCCATTTTTCTGGCTGCTGTTTTAAGGGCCCGGGTGTGCTCGTTGTACCACGGCGTTGGACTATTTTCTTTAATCTTCTTTAGTCGCAGCAGTGATAGTCCTGCCATATTTGAAGCGAGGGGACGGCTTTGCAGCCTTTGCTAAATTAAGTGTACATGATACTAGGTAATGATCTGAGATGTTATCGCTCTGCTGCAGAATTTCAATGGTATCAACATTTATTCCATGTGACAGTATTAGGTCTAAAGTATGATCACAGCGATAAGTGGGTCCTGACACGTGTTGCCTAACTCCAATAGAGTTTAGAATGTCTCTAAATGCCAATCCCAATGCGTCTTTTTCATTGTCTACATGGATATTAAAATCACCAACAATTAGGACTTTATCTGCAGCCAGTACTAACTCTGATAGAAAATCAGCAAATTCTCTGGTAAAGTCTGTATGGTGCCCTGGTGGCCTGTATACAGTAGCCAGCACAAATGTCAAACGGGATTTATCAATTTCACTACATAACGTTACATAAAGGACCAAAACTTCAAAGGAATTATATTAGAAACTAGACTTCTGAGTAATACCGAAGATATTATTATAAATTACAGCAACACCTCCCCCTTTACCTTCCAGACGCGGCTCGTGTTTATAACAATAATCTTGGGGGGTGGACTCATTTAAAGTAATGTAGTCGTCAGGTTTTAGCCAGGTTTCTGTCAAACACAGCACATCTAGATTATGATCTGTAATCATATCATTAACAATAAGCACTTTTGAAAAGAAAGGGATCAAATATTCAGCAGCCCGAGCTTTATCATTTGATCATCTGTATTATATCTGTTGTTTATTTGTTGGACATCAATTAAATTTTTACCGTTGAATGGTTTTGATGGTTTTTTGTATTTACTAATTTGTGGAACAGACACAGTCTCTATGTGATAATATCTAGGTGAAAGAGTCTCTATGTGCTGGGATTTATCTGACTTCTGTGACGTGAGACAGCTAGCAGGCGGTCGGTTAAGCCAGTCCGTCTGATTCCTGACCTGGGCCCCAGTTAGTCAAGGTTTAGCTCTAAGACTATGTGCCAAATTACTAGAGAGAAGAGCGGCACCATCCCAGGAAGGATGGATGCCATCTTTTTTCAGCAGGTCAGGTCTGCCCCAAAAGCTTTTCCAATTGTCTATGAACCCTATGTTATTTTGCGGACACCACTTAGACAACCAGCCATTGAGTGATGATAGTCTGCTAAGTATCTCATCACTCCGGCGAACAGGGAGGGGACCAGAGCAAAAAACGTCATCTGCCATCGTACTTGCGAGTTTTGATCTCCGACTGGCGAAGTTGAACATCATTTGTGCTGACGTGAATAATAATCTTAGAGAATTTATGATTAGCATTAGCCAGCACTTTTAAATTTGCTTTGATGTCAGGCGCTCTGGCTCCCGGTAAACATGTGACTATGGTGGCTGGTGTCTCTATTTTCACGTTCCGTGTAATAGAATCGCCAATAACTAGGGCATTTTCAACAGGATTCTCAGCGGGTGCATCACTGAGTGGGGAGAACCTGTTTGATGTTCTAATCGGAACGGAAGAGTAGTTTTTTTGATCCGCGACTATGCCGTCTCACCGTCACCCAGTTGCCCTGCTGCACGGGCTCTACAGCCGGAACCGAACAATGTACAGAGTTCACTAAGCTATTCGCATCCAAAGCAGTGTCTAAAGCTGTTACATTCTCACTACTCTCAAATAAAGTCTGGATGCGTGTCTCTAATTCTGAAATCTTCTCCGTCAGCCTGACTATCTCCTTACGTTTATCACATGTGAAGCCCTGTTCGCCAACGGAGAAAGATATACTAAACATGAAACATGCAGTGCAAGTGACAATGACAGGAGAAGAAGACATGGCTTACCGTATTTGTTGATTAATCCAATTTACCACAGTTGTTTGATTGAGTCTATTTACTAATCCAACTCACCACAGTTGTTTAATGAACTCAGTTCTCATACGCTGAAGCTGAAGATGATCACCGGCGCGCTTTACTATTACGTTAATTCTTAACCAAATGCGTCCTATGTGAGATAAATCAAAACTTACATTTGAACAAAACAAAAGGCTGTGAATGCACACGCACACTTATAGTCGTCATGAAGGTGTAACTCCATCTGTAAAATGGTCCCAAACAGAACTCCGGCGCGCTCGCTTCATTTTTCCTCGTGTCTGCTTTACGTGTTTCGCGGTTGAGCAGCACGCCCGCGCATGACCCTGCTTAATCAATGATCGATAAGTTTTAACGATTAAATGTATTATCGACAATTAATCGATCATCGATTAATCGTTAACATCCCTAATACTAATATATAGAAGGTACACACAGTGTCATGCACACAAATACAAAACACCATCATGGTACCACACATGACTCTAAAATAATGCTATAAACATTAATTTAACAACATGAGATGTAACATGAAACCCTAATGTACATTGAGAAGAAATAAGAAAATAGAAGAAATAAGAAAAATAGTTGATCAAATGTGAAATTTTTTTTTACTGTAAATTATAAGATGACGATGATTTGTTCTTTTTCACTCCCAAAAAAACTACATTTAACAGTATTTTGCTGTAAATGACATAAAATGTCTCATTAGATTTACAATTTTTCATTGTATAGAGTAGAGGTACCAAACTCCTAAAGGGCCACCGTCCTGCACAATATATTGTTTTAACATTGATAGTCACATCGCAGGATGTTTGATGTCAAGTATAGGGATCGTAGTTGATACATGATCCATTCGGATCAGGCTCTACATGTTGAAGTTTTCCTACCTAACGGTAACGGTACACAAAACTGACGGTTCGGTACGTACCTCGGTTTTGAAGTCACTGTTCGGTACAGGTTCGGTACAGCAGGGGAGAGAAAACTAAATATAAAATAGCTTTTTTTATTAAACAGTGGTTTACTGAACAAAGTGTGTCTGTCCTTAAATTCAATTATAACTAAAAGTTTCTTAAAGATAAAATTTTTTAATCTCTGCTAATGCTGTAAAGTGTAAACTATATAGGGAGCCCTTACTTGCGCATTACTATAATATAACAACAGAGCCCAAATTAGCCTAAATTTAGTAGCTATTTATTTTTAGATATAATAATCAACACTCAAATAACACATTGTATGCAAACATGTAAACTTCACATTAGGCAGTTTTTGCATTAACTTCTAAATCTAATTATAAAATAGTTTTTACTCCAATTCGTTGTTGAAATATAATCATTTATACACAGTGGCTGTCATTTTCATGACATATTTATTTAAACATACATTAAATAATCAAGACATCACTAACAGGTTAAGTAGAATATAATGAATATATAGGCTAATATAGTGCATATATTTAGTTCATAAATAGTTCATTTCTCTAGTGAACTAACAGCTGTGGACACTGAATGTTTTCTGAGGTAAATGTAATGAGACAGTGACATTGTTTACGAGCTGTTTTATTGACGTCTTTCCGCTGTTGAAACACTGATTGAGCGATTACATTACATATGATACGTTTCAGTAAGTTGTAATGTATCCTCAACATACCTTAAGATATTAATTCATGTTTATTCTTTAGGAAGAGATGATCACGTTCACTCGTGCGCCACGCTGCCGCTTGAACTGACGCGCCTATACTGTGATCTGTCACGTCACATTAAAGTGCGTCAAAACGGCATTTGTCGTTTGAATTTCGTGATAAAATGGACAGAATACTTAATATATTCGTGTGGGAACTCGGATTTAAGTATGTACCGCGCGTAAAACAATCCTACTGTTAACTGTTAAAGATTGCATTCGTACCATTCGGTACACACGTGCACCGTACCGGAAGCGGTTCGGTACAAATATGTGTACCGTTACACCCTATTATTTGGCTCTCTTTTCGCCTTTCTACTGTATAGGCAGCCAAGTTTTATTGAAAGCTCATTTTACCAGTGGTAAAGTACCCCTTTTAAATGGGCTGACAAGTCCCTAAAATCTCTCTAAAACAGCTGTTTTGACTGCACAACGTTTAAAAGGTTTTTCAAAAGGGAACAAAATGTTGTTCCTAGGGGTAAATTAAAATGAGAGATATCTTTTGTTATTTTAGCTTATTTTAAAGCCTGATTGTCTTATTTTTAATCATTTTAAGTCATCTTAAGACATGAAATGTCTCATTAGATTTACAGTTTTTTTATTGTTTAAAGCAGGAGTGTCAAACTCCAGGAGGGCCACTGTCCTGCAGAGTTCAGCTCCAAGTAAACAATGGCCATCTAGGAGCGGAGTTAGACCCATGTAGTTATAGAATAGGGGAACTTACCACGAGTGTTTTTTTTCTCCATAGCATGTCTTTTACTGTCAGGCTAGTCTGTTGGCTAGTTTTATAGGAGTTTAGGGCAATTTTCAGTTGGCACACCAGATAAACACCAGCTTGACCGGGCTGGGATGCCATCTTGACCAGCTGGCCATGTTTTAAATGGTCTATGCTGTATGTCTGTGCTATAATCCTAATGTGTTCAATGTATGATTATACTTATCCTTTGCTTTGTTTTAAGTGTGCTCACAGGGATTTGCAGGGCTCTATCGTACCACCCACACACATATCTTTAAAAGCCTGCCCCATATTACACTCCTGCTGACCCACTTAAGGTGTTTAACTGTGGGCCTCATTGCTAGTGATGTTTGCAGCCATCTTGATAATCCATCTGGACCTCTGAATGAAAAGTCAGTTTACAACTTGAAATCAGGGGACTCTGATGTCCTGAAGTTGACTCTTACACCAAAGACATAAATGTCAGAACAAGATCCTGCCCCCTGATTACTGCCTTCTTGAAGTATCCATCCCTGGGGCACACCTGTCTAGCTAGCAAACATATCTGTAAAAAAAGCACTTGGTAAAACGGAATATATTTAAATCAAAGGAATATTAAAGAGGCCATATCCTTTGGAGTGTTTCCTTTAAAGGGGACCTATTATGCAAAATTCACTGTTATATTGTTTTTGAACATTTATGTGTCCGCATGTGTGTACACAACCACCCTATTGTGGTAAAAAATCTTCCGGTCCGTTTATTATTTTCCCCATAAATCTGAAACAGTGTCTCAAAATATTATGCATAGTGGCATAATAGTATTTTTCATTCAGGCCTCATAATGAAAACAGTTCAGCGAAGTGATTTGGTCAAATATATTTGGATGAAAGCTGGATATTCCTTTCTTCTCCGTTAAAAGGAACGACTCACTAGTGGCATCTTATGTTTTGAAAATATTGGGCTGAATGAGACTGTCTTGAAATCCTGTCTTCTCTCTTTCAGGGCAGGTTTCATCTTCTGCTGAATCTAAGAGATCCATTTCAAAGCAAAGCTATGGAAATGCAAATGCAGTGAACCAGGAGATGAATCCTTAAAATCACTCCAATAATACCAGCTAAATAATCAGCTAAATCTAAGACCAATAGAAATATGAAACTAAGACTTAACTATGTAAAGTCAACATGTGATTTGACTTAATGCCACAACTCGGTTTGCTCCGATCCAAATGAAATCCTAACAAATGTTTCATCGACTTGATTTAAGCGTTACACTCATTCTAAGGGTCGTCAAATGCAAGTAAAATGATGCAACAGTTAATTGTTTTTTGAAAGTTTTCAGAGAGCAGGTTGTGAATTTGAGCACCTTTGCGCCTGAAGCTGCATATCCTGTGGATGTGTCTTTGCAGAAGCTTTCATCATCACTGTTGAGGAAAATGAATGCGTTCGTTTTCTGGTATTGGAATGGTTAAGGCTAATTGTTTTTCATCTCTATAGTAATGGGTTGAAGACAAATGTGCCATTGTATCAACACCGATTTATATGAGGGTTAAGATACAAGCATCTAGAAATTACGTTTTAATCATGGTAATTACACAATATGACAATTAATCCAGTATTTGCTGTAAAAAGTGATGATAATTCAAATGTATTAAATTATGATGGCAAAAGAAAACATTACTTGTAAATGATTATTACAAACTGTTTCTCAAAGGATTTCTCAATTTTAGTGATCATGTCTCAAGCTTTCTAGTAAATGGTTAGCTTTCTCCTCAAGTGTACTTTCATTCAGAGAGAGCGAGAGAGAAAAAAAAAAAAAAGGAGAGATGGAGTTCTGATGAGAGCGGAGAGAGGTTTGTCATCAAGTTTTCTAAGACAATTCAGATATCAAATAGTCTTTTCAACGACACTTCAAAACAATCAAACAGTTGAGCCCATCTGTCTTGTGTGTTTCACTCCGGCTCTGCCGTGCTCCGCACGCCCTACAGTGGGGAAATGAAAGCCCATGGTGCTCTGTTATCATCCTACAAACATTCACAAAAATACTTAGTGTGTGTATGGAATTGTGAAATTTCCTGAAGAGACTATAAAACGTCAGTTAATGAGAAACGCACTTCAGAACTTACGTTACGTTTACTGAGGTGTAAAATTATTTTAAAGAAATAGTTCACAATAAAATTTTGTCACTCAATTTTTTTCCAGGCATGTATGTTTGTCTTTCTTACATGGAACACCAGATATTTGTCTTGCAGAAATTCCAAGCATTTTTTCATATGCAGTATAATGAGCTTGATTTATACTGAATTTATACTAAGAAAAGGGACAAAAGAAGCAGCATGAATGAACCATAAAAAGTTCAAAGAACTGTTATTTCTTCTTTCTTCAGAAGCATTCTGCGTTAGTTCAGGCAGGCCACGTAGTCAAGCTCCGCTATCAGCTGATTGGAAAAATTCCAACTCCGCCCATATCAGATGATCCGATTCCTATGCACTCAATTGGCAACTCTCAAGGGTAGCTTCAGTTCAGTCTGCCTGCTTGGCTGCTTCCACTGCAGGCTGCTTTGCAGCCCACCTCCACCCCAGCTCCTCCTTAAACTGTGTTTAACTTAATCAGTGTCATTCTGTTGTCATTGATGCATGCTCTGTTCTCAATGGGGGATTTACGCTGCTCTCCCAGTTTAAAAAAAATGGGAGTTTGTCCCCAGAAGCTGCTGCTGTTCCCTGTCTTGGCTGTTCATGGAGCTCATGAAAAGGATGGGGAATTTAGAACAGAGCCTTATCGCCAAATGTAAATTTTGCAAAATATGCCAATAAAAAGTTGACTAAAAGTTTGTCGATGGTGTTTTTGACTTAAGTGGACCTGACTGAACTGAAGTCATACAGTAGCTTTCTGTGAGAAACAAAGCTAGAAATTACTTTTATGGTGCCTTTTTGTGCTTTTTAAAGTTTGGTAGAATAAATCCTCATTCACCTTCAAGTTATGGAAAATTGCAGTGTGAACATTCTTTAAAATATCTACTGTTCCACAGAAGAAAGACATATGTTTTAAAAATTTTTGTATGAACTATTTCTTTTAATATAAAATTCCAATCATGTTGTTTTCATCTTGGTGAAGGAGAAGAAAGGGAATGACATCTGATAAATGATTTCAGCTTTGTGCTGATACTGTGTTCAGGGACCAGAGATTAATAGAAATGTGTGTTGTTGAAAACACAACACTACATATTTCTCTGAAGGCACAATGACTGCAGTATAAGGGTGACCCGAACGATCGGCTACCGGTCGCTATCAGTCGATAATTGCTTATGACTCGATTAATTGATCTCTCAATTTGTAGATCTCATTCTGATGACGCAAAAAATGTGCATCTGCCGTGAGAGTTATGCCATATATGACATGCTTGCAGCGGCACTGTCTCAATCTCTGTCCTGTGCGGATAAAATAATTATAATTATAATTACAGGGTGAGGTAAAATTCATACATCTTTATTAAATAACTTTTGACCAGTCGGCTTTAACAGTAGCAGCTATTCAGTCTTCATATGCTGATCTCCCTCTATTCTCATGAACAAGAGCCAGGCCAGTTTTCCCAGATTTCACTAGACAAGTACACCAGCCCAGTTTTCATGCTTCATGAATTCATGAATAAGAGAAAATTAGCTTCCCAAAAAACACCATAAAATAAGCAGACATAGCCACACTGCAGTACAGCAATTTAATATTACATATTTACAGTGGGGAGAACAAGTATTTGATACACTGCCGATTTTGCAGGTTTGCCCACTTACAAAGCATGTAGAAGTCTGTAATTTTTATCATAGGTACTCTTCAACTGTGAGTGACGGAATCTAAAACAAAAATCCAGAAAATCACACTGTATGATTTTTAAGTAATTAATTTGCATTTTATTGCATGACATAAGTATTTGATACATCAGAAAAGCAGAACTTAATATTTGGTACAGAAACCTTTGTTTGCAATTACAGAGATCATACGTTTCCTGTAGTTCTTGACCAGGTTTGCACACACTGCAGCAGGGATTTTGGCCCACTCCTTCATACAGACCTTCTCCAGATCCTTCAGGTTTCAGGGCTGTCGCTGGGCAATACGGACTTTCAGCTCCCTCCAAAGATTTTCTATTGGGTTCAGGTCTGGAGACTGGCTAGGCCACTCCAGAACCTTGAGATGCTTCTTACGGAGCCACTCCTTAGTTGCCCTGGCTGTGTGTTTCAGGTCGTTGTCATGCTGGAAGACCCAGCCACGACCCATCTTCAATGCTCTTACTGAGGGAAGGAGGTTGTTGGCCAAGATCTCGCGATACATGGTCCCATCCATCCTCCCCTCAATACGGTGCAGTCATCCTGTCCCCTTTGCAGAAAAGCATCCCCAAAGAATGATGTTTCCACATCATGTTTCTTCACGTTGGGATGGTGTTCTTGGGGTTGTACTCATCCTTCTTCTTCCTCCAAACACGGCGAATGGAGTTTAGACCAAAAAGCTCTATTTTTGTCTCATCAGACCACATGACCTTCTCCCATTCCTCCTCTGGATCATCTTCAGACGGCATCATTGGCGAACTGACGGGCCTGGACATGCGCTGGCTTGAGCAGGGGGACCTTGCGTGCGCTGCAGGATTTTAATCCATGACGGCGTAGTGTGTTTCTAATGGTTTTCTTTGAGACTGTGGTCCCAGCTCTCTTCAGGTCATTGACCAGGTCCTGCCGTGTAGTTCTGGGCTGATCCCTCACCTTCCTCATGATCATTGATGCCCCACGAGGTGAGATCTTGCATGGTGCCCCAGACCGAGGGAGATTGACCGTCATCTTGAACTTCTTCCATTTTCTAATAATTGCGCCAACAGTTGTTGCCTTCTCACCAAGCTGCTTGCCTATTGTCCTGTAGCCCATCCCAGCCTTGTACAGGTCTACAATTTTATCCCTGATGTCCTTACACAGCTCTCTGGTCTTGGCCATTGTGGAGAGGTTGGAGTCTGTTTGATTGAGTGTGTGGACAGGTGTCTTTTATACAGGTAACGAGTTCAAACAGCTGCAGTTAATACAGGTAATGAGTGGAGAACAGGAGGGCTTCTTAAAGAAAAACTAACAGGTCTGTGAGAGCCGGAATTCTTACTGGTTGGTAGGTGATCAAATACTGATGTCATGCAATAAAATGCAAATTAATTATTTAAAAATCATACAATGTAATTTTCTGGATTTTTGTTTTAGATTCCGTCTCTCACAGTTGAAGAGTACCTATGATAAAAATTACAGACCTCTACATGCTTTGTAAGTAGGAAAACCTGCAAAATCGGCAGTGTATCAAATACTTGTTCTCCCCACTGTAGATTGGTTGGAATAAAATATAACCAATAAAATGGCAGTAAATATTAATAATTAACAAACCCCAGGGTTATAATTAACATCAATCTGGCATTAAGCATTGTAGGCTCTTTCCTCATAATCTGTGTCGGGCCAAAGCGGACATGCTAGTGCGTGCAAGGGCCAGTTGGGTTCCACTGTCACTTCCAGATAGGGTTGCCAACTTCAGAAAAGGAAAATAAGGGACAATCATGGTTCTTTATAGGAAAATAAGGGACACTCAAAATATCTGTACTGTATCACACAGTGAATGTCATTTCAGTGTCTACAGAGTATGTGTATAAAAGGTTCTCAGATATAAACACGTTTGTTTTGCTTAACCTATTAATGCACAATTTAATCCTAAAAATAATTTTAACGTCATGGAAATAAATGTCCATTTTTACACACAAACCATCGAAAGCTTTTTTAGCATTATACATAGGCCTACCGTTCAAATGTTTGGGGTCAGTAAGAATTTGTTTTAAATAAATTAATAGTTTTATTCAGCAAGAATACATTAAATTTGTCAAAAGTGACAGTAAAGACATTTTAATGTTACAAAAGCTTTCTATTTCAGATTAATGTTGTTCTTTTGAACTTTCTATTCATCAAAGAATCCTGAAAAAAATGTACACAACTGTTTTCAACATGGATCTCTCATTACAGTATCACCGTGAATATCATAATCATTTGTTTGCAATATAATCTACAAATGCATACACAAATAGATTTTCCTGCCACGTTTAAAGGCATTTTACTCGCATACACCTAGTTTGCAGAACAAACTAAACCGACAAACTAAACGCACCCGTGGTGTCTGCCGTTGCTAAGCTTTTTCATCTCGCTGCGGCATGGATGCGCCTGGACAAAAACGAGCGTGCCGCACCGCATGAGCATCACGACGGCGTTGCTCTCTGTTTGAGCGTGCTTGTCGCGCGTCTACATTTAAAATAACGGCATTGAGCGTGCAAAAGATGCAACATATGTGAACGGCCCCTTAGTCAGTGGTTAGATCAGCGTAGCAGTCAAAAAAACGGGACAAGGGAGGACACGTATGGGACAAATCAATCCTCTGTTTCTCAGACTGAAAATTATCATCTTGACAACTGTATTGGGACTGTCACTGAAGACAGTGCTAAAGCTCCTCAGGTCGTAGTTTTGGTGGAAAATTTGTAGAAATAATCATTCTTTCTAAATGTGATGTAAACCTGTGACTACAAATAAACAGAAACAGATGCGACTGAATAAGCACGTGTGTCATCTTTCTTTTGTGAAATAACGGTAAATACCACTTTATTTCTGTGGGACTAATGTGCAATCTCGACACAAATTAATTCATTATGATCAATGTATTACTTATTATTGTAAAACTATGGTAAAACATTGATGCTTGGGTTTTAAATTGACAAAAATGCCAACTAACGGCTGCTTTTATCATGTTTGTTTTGTGATGTCGCTAGTTTCCAGTGATTTTTTTTTTTATTAGTTTTTCGATAAAACTTCCATTTGTTGGTGAAATGATGGGTTTGTGTGACGTTGTTCCAGAGAGGCTTGTTACGGGCGGGTTTTAGTGAATCGCTGCAGAGCTTCTAGCCCGACGGTGGAAACGCAGTGTGGTTTTGGGCTCGGTGCTACAGGTCCGAGGCTATTAGCCCAGCCCAGCCAGATGAAAGCCTGGCTCGCACTGGCCCGACAGTGGAATAGCGGCTAATGTAACGGACGTAGGCCAGTAAGAACTGTGCGTGTAAACTTCACTCCCCTGGCCTCAAGAGGCGCACTAGCGACTGACTCTAGAGGCTGTGGTCTTTAGTGTCCTTGTTAGCACACCCGCCTCCCACGCCGGAGACCCCAGTTCGAATCCTGCTCGGAGCGGGTTAAGTAGGCCCGGTTACATGAATATGAATTTTCTGTGTGTATGCCTCTCTTTAAAAATATATATACTACTGTTCAAAAGTTTGGATTATATAAGTTTTTTTTTATGTTTTTGAAAGAAGTCTCTTATGGTTACCAAGGCTGCATTTATTTGATCAAAAATACAGTAAAAACAGTAGTATTGTGAAATATTATTACAATTTAAAATAACTGTTTTCTATTTAAATATATTTTAAAATGTAATTTTTTCCTGTGATGCAAAGCTGAATTTTCAGCATAATTACTCAATCATTGATCCTTCAGAAAACATTCTAATATGCTGATTTGGTGCTCAAGAAACATTTTTTATTACTATCAATGTTGAAAACAGTTGTGCTGCTTCATATTTTTGTGTAAGCAGTGACATCCCAAAAATCCCAATTATTTTCTTGTATCTTTTTTTTACTATATCTGTAGAATAAAGACGCATTAAAATCAGTAATTGTTTTTTAGATAGACCCAACAGAAAAGCACTTTATCTAGTTTAAGCCTTTACTTGATGTGTCCGCTTGCACTTCCTTCTGATTAATGACTCTGCCATCAAATTACTGTCCGTATTCAAGTGTAGTATTGTACTAAAACAAGCACCCATTGACCTCTTTCTACACAGGTGATGGTAGTGACTGTCTTGTAAACCCAAACAACCATACCCCCACGAAAACATCTCCAGGGGTGACGAGGTGATTTTAACCTTGTTCATCTGGGAATGCCATGCAGGACGCAGAGGATTGTCTATATATAAATAAGTGAAGCGACTTGGAACAGGTTTACCTGAAGCACAGCTGTAATGGATAACTGCACCCGGTCAGTAATTACTCTCTGTCTCTCCTCTTTGGTGTTTTCATTACTCCCCTTTATGATCTGTCAGCATCAACATGAAGTCTTTGGATATCTCTCTTTGTTTTGCTCGACAGAGCCACCTTGTGAATTTCTGCAAACTTTTTCAACACACAGTTCTGTGCTCTCTCAGTGACTGTTTTATATGGAAGCTTGTTTCTGCCACAGAGTAAAAAATAAAAAAGGTAATTGCGAATTTTTATCTCACAATTCTGACTTTTTTCTCGCAGTTGCGAGTTTATATCTCGCAATTCTGACTTTATAACTCGCAATTGCGAGTTTATATATCACAATTCTGAGAAAAGTCAGAATTGCGAGTTATAAAGTCAGAATTGCGGGTCTATATCTCACAGTTCTGACTTTATAACTCGCAACTGCGAGTTTATAGCTAGTAATTCTGAGAATTGCGAGATGTAAAGTCACAGTTATGAGATAAAAAGTCGCAATTATCTTTTAAAATGTTTTATTCTGTGGCGGAAACAAGCTTCTGTAGTTTTAAAATTCGACTGGATGAGATGAACGTTGGTGTGACGTTCCTATATCTCCCTGCTATATATAAAATTTACATTTTTATTGAAAAATTATCTTATTAAATAAAAAAAAATCAACATTTATTTACCTGATTCAGAATGCTTGCACACTTTTTTTTCCCTCCATAATCATATGCGTGTTCCCGTACATTCTTAAAATCTGCTGTAGACCTTTTAGATGTATTTTTGTTTGTGTTATTGTCATGAAAGTACAATAATTAACTGTCACTCCCTGCTATAAAGACCATCTTAGACCAGAATGGAAATGTATCCAGTCTGGTTTATGTTGGTTAGTGCTGCTCTAGGATAGCTATGATGTTCACCTGCAAAAAGAACATGATCTTACAGTTGAACAACTCTCTTTACTCGCCAGACTTGATAAAACTTTAGTAATTAGAACTAAGACATGGCAAACCATCACAAACCAGTCTGGGCCAGCATTCAGTTCATACTGTTCTAATGGCTCATTTCCACCGAGCGGCACGGTTCAGTACAATTCAGTACGGTATGCAAGTTGTGAATGGTACCCTAATTCCTAACCGTACCGTACCGTACCAATGGGGTTGGGGTACCTAGCACAGTATACCGTACATTATACCATTCCATCATATACCTGTTTTGCTACTGAGATGTGCGAGACGGCATTGACGGGCAAAGAGGAAAAATAGGCCAGGAGAGAACTGTGAGCGCATAACGCATACAAACATATAAACAATATAAACAGCATGAAATGTGTTTAAATACAAATCTCTGTGGTTTACTTTCAACAAACACCAATGATGTCTTCCTACCCTTCCCCTCACCCCTCTGCCCTTCACTTCCTCCGCTCCAAGAGAATGCCATTAAGTGCTTGGTTTGCGTGCAGGTGCTAAAATCACACAAAAATCCCACTCGCTGTTTTCTCAGAGGCTAATTAATGGTACTTTGAGAGCCGTATCTAATAATTCAAGGTTAGCAAAAGACCAAGGGTTATGATTTAATGAGAACATGTTGGGTAAAACAATGTTTTGCCACCACTATGTGATGAAGCTGCTGATGAATTAATCAAGTTTTGTCATACTTTACAGGAACTATGGGAATTAATAGTTAAGTCACCAACAACTGATGTCTATAAACATGTTGATTTCCATTGCATTACATTTTCACACTTTTGCTTATCTTATCAAGACCTGAATTGTTTGGGTCTTTCTTATAGATTGATTAATTATTTTATTTAAATGCCTGTTGAGCATCCTGTGCATTTAATTTTTGGCTGATTCCCCCCCCCCCAACCCTCACAGGTGAAGCTTTCATGATTTACAGTCTCATTACAAGATGTCACATAAAATGAGACAGGATGCTCAATCATATGTATGAGGCAAATGAATCTCCAAATTAAATAGTATCCTGTAACTTGCATTTATAATTTGATTAGAAGTAAATGCCTTTCTGTGCCCCGGTCCTTGGCTTTCTTTTTATCCTGTAAAATACACCCCCATCCATGGTAAAATGAATTTATGGCTATTATATATCCTTCAACCTTTCGCTCCTCGGGTTTCCTCCATAAAATATCATGGGGAAAAATGTGTGAATAGTGCCAGAAGGAGCCACTTAACAGTAGATTGTATGGAAATTAAGCCATAAAGGCATAAACACTGTTAATTAAACCTGAGAAATTGAGAAGTGTAAATTTTAAATTATGACATGCAACAAGCCACAGCAGGCTGCAAACGAGGTGCTACTGTACTTTTAGGCCTTTTTGTAAATTTCAAACGTACTACAGCAAAACAAGTAAATATAAATGTATATTATAAATATCAATATAAAAATATATTTTAAATATATTATTTATATTACAATACATTAAAAAAAGGGTAGTGTAAATTATTTAATAAAAAAAAATTATTTAGCAAGGATGCATTATATTGATCAAAAGTGACCGTAAAGACTTTTGTAATGTTGCAAAAGATTTCCATTTCAAATAAATGCTGTTCTTTTAAAATTTCTATTCATCAACTCTAAAAATTTCCTGTTTTCCAGTTTCCACAAAAATATTAAGCAGCACATCGTTTTCAATGGTGTTAATAATAAGAAATGCTTCTTGTGCACCAAATCAGCATATTAGAATGATTTCTGAAGGGTCATGTGACACTAAAGACTGGAGTATTGATGCTGAAAATTTAGCTTTGCCATCACAGGAATAAATTACATTTTAAAAGATATATATTCAAATAAATCTGTTATTTAAAATTGGTATTTCACACTGTTTTTACTGTATGTTTGCAGCTTTGGTGAGCATAAGGTACTCTTTCAAAAACATTAAAAAATATATTTTTTTTTTAACAGCTGTGTATATTATTTATTTACATGAATAATTAGGTTTTAAGGCTGTTTATCACAGACAAAACATAGATCACTCATTTAAAAAAAAAAAAAAAAAAAAAACAAACTAATGTTTGTCTTACATTATAAGTCTAGGGTTTTTATCTTACCACTAAGAGTTCTCCTAAATAGCCGTAAAAGTTCTTAGGTAAGAATTTCCTCTTAAATCATATTCACAAAGCTGTTGAGACCAACAGGAACACTAAGGAAGTCTTATAGGAGTAGTTCACTTTAAAATTAAAATTACCCCATGAAGTACTCGCCCTCAAGCCATCCTAGGTGTATATGATTAACTTCTTTCTGATGAACACAATTGGGAGTTATATTAATAAATATCCTGATGCTTCCAAGCTTTATAATGGCAGTGGCGGGGTCCATTGAGTTTGAAGCGCAAAAGTGCATCCATCCTTCATAAACGTACTCCACACGGCTCCGGGGGGTTAATAAAGGCCTTCTGAAGCGAATCGATGGGTTTTTGTAAGAAAAATATCCCTATTTAAAACTATAAAGTAAAATATCTAGTTTCCGCCAGACCGCATAGTCATATACACAGCCATATACACCTACGATGGCTTGAGGGTGAGTAAAATTTTTTTTATTTTAAAGTGAACTACTCCTTTAAGCTAAGAGAAAGAGTGGGGTTGACCTTGTTGCTATGGATGATGTCAGCACGCTTACTAACTATGCCCACAGTAATTGGCTGATAGGGGATGGGTCTCTGTCAGTGATTTAATCATAGAAATATAGTAGAACGAGGTATCATGTTGCCATATTCAAATAAAGATTTTAAAATAAAAATGTTGCCATATTTAAATAAAGGGATGGGAACGGAATCAGGAAAGGTCCACAAGCTGAAACTTGAACTCGGGTCACCCGAGCTGCCCACAATGCTATCGGTGCCGATGATAGGACATTATTTTTAACTTGACCGCAATGTTTTATTCTCCATCATTCAGTGCATTTTGCCTTTACATAAATGAACCTTTGTTTTATCATCGCAGATTAAAATCTATAAATCAAAATATTTGTTGCATTTATGAAGAAAATGCTATATTGCCTGTTGCCTCAATGGTGTACAGTGTCTTTGGGCGGATTGCTGAGGCGGATTGCTGGCAACAGCCATTTTAGGATTGTTTGTGATTTGGTCTTAGTGACTTAGGAGTCCTCTTGACTACCCCTAACTTTTCAGAGATTTAGGAGCTGGCTTTAGCGCTAAAATGCTTTGTGAAATACTCTTAGAGCAAAAATGTAGGAGTCCTAAAATTAGGACCGACACACCCATTATTTTTAAGAATTTTTCCTAATTCGGTAAGTTAGGAGCTACTTTTAGCATATTTTTGTGAATACGGCCCGTGATAAATAGCAGCACTGCATTGTAATTTAGGAAAAAAATATTTTGAACACTGAGCACTGACTTTATATTCAAAACTGCTCTACTGATCAAAGATAAATTCAGTTTTTCCTGATGGTATTCAATGACTGTGCGAGTCAACAGCTTTGTGATTTAATATCCCAATGAATGATAAGCTATTTATCATGCTCACAGCAGAGAATTCTTTAATTAGAAAGATTTGCTTACACACTTAGGCATTGATTGAGAATTCATTTTTTTTTCTCTAGCTGTTAAGATAAGTAATTCTTTCTAGACATCAGTTAATTTGGTTACTCAGGATATTCAAGCGCAGTGATTCCCAACCACGTGTATCTAAGATGTTCTCAAGGGGTACTTGGTACATTTTTACAGATGATGGTGTAATCACTCTTGGATTATTATTTTTATAAATGTATTGATACTTGTTGAGCTTCAGTGCTTTTTAAATTCCACCTTGCAAAGAGTACAAATGACTTCACTTCTGTTAAATGTCCCATCTGGATGTGATTTATGAATAAATTCACAGATAATTCTTTCTCAGAGAGTGTTTCTCTCAAAACATAGACAAACAAGCTCAGGTGTTTTATTAAAGGGGACTTGCAAAGTCTTTATCACTCATGGTGCCAGTTGTTTTCATGAATCATTGTAATAATCGCCAGTTTAATTATATTAATGATAATGCTAATTGATTTTCAGTGTCAGTAAAGAAGTACTTGAACCTTACAGATGTTTTTACATTTTATAACAACTTCTTGCCTTTGCTGACTTACCGGCTGGCATCCTCTGTTTAAATGTCTTCATCTCAGTGTAGGTGTGTCAAACGCAAAAGCAGGGTGTCGTTATGACTCACAAATGAAAGAAGGAGTGATATGAGGCACAGCCGGAGGTCTGTGGATTGCAGTATCTGCTTAAAACGCACAGACACAGTTGCTATTAAGTGTTTGCAGGGAAGAGGCATCTTTAGTCCGCATTATATAAGAATGGTTTCCCTGGCCATTGTGCTGTTATTACAATCGCTTTTCCCCTTAGAATGTGAGAGGCTGACTATAAAGCGAGCACAGAGGTGCACATTACTGTGGTTGATGTTACACATTAACTGGATTCACTGAGTGTGATTAATTCTTCTCATCGATTGGTCAAAGTTTAATCAGGTTTTTTATGTTAATCTATCTGTATTTAAGCGTAAATCTTGTGAAATCTGCGTCTCTGCTCCTGCCCTGATGATCATTGAGACAGTGATCCACTAGAGACCTCTTGATCTATACATTGAGTGACATTCTTTAAAAACTTTAAGATGCAGTTACAGTGTTGATCATTTGGCTTCATCTGTGGTAGTTGTGAGCGCACATTTAGGTTGTGCTACCAGTGGTTTAATATTTGAGGTGATTGAATTTTTCTCCCACAATAACAATATGTCTATTATAGCAACAGGAATTAATGAAGGTACATGAAAGTTGCATCTGATGAATCATCCTGGAAGTAGAGGAAATATGCATCCTCTTTTGACTTAGAAATCATTGTATGTAGACACTCTTCTAAAAAATTTATTTTATTTTTATTACATTTTTTTTATTATTATTTCAGATCAGTGTGTTGTATTCTGGGTTATTTAAATCTGTGGTTTTCACCTGGTTTGGGTTCACGAAACAGATTTAAAATTAAAATTAATTGTCATTACTCACCCGCATGTTGTTTCAAAGCTATATGACTTTTTTCTGCTGTGGAACATGAACGACAATATTTTGAGATGTCTAAAATGTCTCACTCTTTTTGTTTTTTGTACATATAATAGTCGATGGTAATTGGTAACCAAAACTGCTTGGTTACTGACATTTCTTAAAATGTATTCTCTTTTGTTTTCTACAGAAGAAAGAAATGTGTTCAGGTTTTAAACAACATGAGGTGGAGTAAATAATGGCAGAATTTTTTATTTTGAGTGAATTATGCCATTTAACATTGGACATGAAGTGGTGTCCCATCACTGTACCAAAGTTACTTACTGTCTAAAATCAATCAATCGTTAGAACTTATTTATATTACCATGAACTGAATAAGCTCAAAAATATGATAAATGATTTACATATGACAAATTTGTAAATGCATAAACGAAAACAGAAGTGTCACAATAACCCCAAAGTTATTGTAGCCTGGGTCATTGGGACAGTGTTGATGACTGACACTAGGGAGTCCCAAAGACCACTGATACATTGAGAAAAGGGCAATGAGAATTAGCGAGTGGAATTTGCTTGCCACTTCCCCCTGGAGCCGTCTGTCTCCAAGCAGTTCCCCAGGGCGCTTCGGCAACATAAGAGAGCAGATTTCCTTTAAAAGAGCAAATACATACGGAGAGCTTCTTTTTAAAGATGTCTTTCCACCTGTGTGCTTCTGTATGTGGTCGATATCTTTCAGCTTCGGATGGTTACGATCACTGTCTCAAATGTTTGGGTCACACCCACGCTGAGACAGTGTTTGTGGATGGCTCATGTCCTTATTGCGGAAACATGACCATGACAATATTGCGAATGTGACTCTCTTTTCTGGTAAGAGAGAGAGAGTCACCTCAGTTGCTCATCCCGGTCCTTCTGCAATGCACAAGGCTGCGGCGACTAGCTCTGAGGTGATACAAGGGCAACTGGAGTGTTTCTGCTATGTCAACGTGATGGACGCAGAGAGTGTGGTGTGTTCAGAGGACGCTCAGCTTCCTCAACCATCACAAGCTTTTTCCAGTTGGGGCTTACGGCTCATGGTAGGTGTTCCAATACACCCACAGCCTCAGGATCGGAATTGTGGCTTCCCGACATGGCGACCAACACTCTGCTTCGCTGCCCCACCACAGGTACATCAAAAACGATTGTTTCTCTAGTGCTCCTCGTGTGGCGTTTGGAGGCCTGGTTGGCTCATCAATACAGTCAGACGCGGCTACGAAATTCAGTTAACCAGTTGGGTTGTTAGACCTGCGACTTTTGAATCAGGCCCTGCACAAGCTCCCGTTCAAGATGTTAACGCAGAAACGCATTCTGACATGTTTGCCAACAATATTGGTATGTGGCGATAGATGCGTACTTCGAACGTTTCTTCAGTTCACTTCCTGCCTTTCGGGCTGTCCCTGTCACCTCGCACTTTCACGAAATTCACAGAGGCTGCCCTTGCCCCGTTAAGGGAAGTAGGCATTCGCATTCTCAGTTATCTTGATGGTTGGTTGATCCTAGCTCACTCTCGAGATTTGTTGTGTGCACACGGAGACCTGGTGCTCAGACACCTCAGCCATTTGGGGTTTCAGGTCAATTGGGAAAAGAGCAAGCTCTCCCCAGTGCAGAGCATCTCTTTTTTCGGTATTAAGTTGGACTCAGTCACTATGATAGTGCGTCTCATGAATGGCTCCTGGGGCACATGCTCTCCTGGTGGTTAGCTGTGTGGTGAACATCAGTTAGGATGGCATTCCTGAGACCAGTTTATGGCAAGGCCCCTCTCTAACTACCGGTGTGGAAGAAGATGTGCCACACTGTGATTGGACCCTTGGTGAAAGAACATAAACAAATGTTCAGCAACATCAGATAAGATGCCAAGACAACTGCCAGACACCTCTTACAGGGCAGGAAGGGGGACCTTCTGCACCCACCACCACCAAGGAGAGGACTTATCATTGGTCTACAAGTTGACTTTAACCACCAAACTCAATCCTAAGGTTTAGGCAAGAGCTGCCATAAAAATTCATTCAGGACCTCCTGGATTCAGCAGCAAAAGAGAGGCCACAGAGATCTATCTAAATCCATTCATACACATGTTTGGAGGCCTTAAATTTATATAAACTGCAACTCATCCACTTCATCTTCACACAAAGCACAGTTTATGTTAATGGTTATTGACTGTAAACACAACAGTCCACAGGACAGATCCATTAACAGATAAACGAATGCGTGGACGATGACTTAACCGTTTCTTATCATGTTTGGTCTCTATCTGTTCCATACAATGCCTTTTATATTTTAAAAGAGGTTTGGTAAAGAAATAATGCATGGGTAATACATTAAAGACACTGTTTTAACATGCCACTTTATGCTATGCAAATGAGTTCCACACTAGGGTGGGCAACATCGTGGCTACTTCGGACACCAGTGGCCAATCACACTCCAGGATCGGAAAGGCGCCTGTTTTCAATCTCCTCCTCATCAGAAAGGGATAAATATGTCCCCTGGGTAGACACACCCTTGTTCTGCGTTTCCAACTCGACGGGGAAGGAGACACTAACAGACACACCCCATCCTGAGTTTCTGACCTGACGAGGAAAGAGACTACAAGACAGTTGAGGTTAAGCTTTTGCAAGCTTTTGCCTTATCTGAACCTTATGACTCCTCCAGCAGCACAGCCCAGTCCACCAAGGACCTCTGCATCGGCAGACATTGCCTGTCCCACACGGCTCCTCAGTGACGCAGCCAGCCTGCAACGGACCCTGTGAAGATTCGACTGACCCAGCTGCCTGGTCCACCTTTTAAGGACCCTCTTGGTGCAACCAAAGTTCCGCATCCTCCAGCCCAGCGTGGCAACGACTACTGGATCGCAACTCTGCGCTCTTCCAACTGCACGCTACCTGCATAACCAGTGGAAGACGTCTCTACTGCCGGACCGATCACCCGACTGTGTGGAACGTAAATATAAACTTACCAAACCTCTTTCTAGAGACCTTGGCATTAGTTTATACATGCAGCATATGTTTTCTAACCTGCTTAGATAACACTTACTTGAGGTCAGCTTGTTACAAATAATAGGTTTATTATTTGTTTAATGATAAATAAGTATTTATTTATCACCATTTGCCAGAACCATTAGGTGGTTCCCATAAGAAGCATTACCATACAATTCTCTTCCATTGCTACATTCTGTTCAACAGCATTGCATTTATCCATTCTGTGTTCGCATCATTTATTGGTTTTATTGTTTCATTCATTACTTTTCTTTTTGGTTATTAGTTTACTATCCTTTAGAAGGATATTATATGCATATTCATTACTAGCACTATTAATCGTTGAAGTGTTTACTCTTGCATATCTATTGTAAATAAATTTCATTCATTTTATTACACTGTGTCTTCATTGTGTTGATGATCAAAGACTCTACTAGTTGTCCAGACTCACCAACTCCCTCTAGTTTACATTAATTCTGAATTACTGAACAGCTCTTTTGGGAGTGTTCTTATATTGTTAAGATAGTATTCTTAGCTGGTGCGCTGTATCAAAAGGGGGGAGGGGTCATCTGATACACTCATAACCACACCTTAAGTGACACGTGATCTAAAAATCACTACGTCATCGGTGAATTGAGTAAAAATCACTACAGCTGCTTGGGTTGATGCAGATGTGACCGCTTTAGCATTGGCTACAGACTCAAGTCCTGAGATAGGCATGGCGCAGCGGCACACATCGCGTGTGGACATCACGCAGATTTGTCGCTGCTTATTCAGCTCTTGGACAGACCTTGCATTTCTATGTGCAGGGGTTCCCCTACAACAAGTATCCAGGCGTGGTGTTGTGGTCACAACGACGCGTCCAAGACTGGCTGGGGTGCCATGTGCAATGAGCATGCAGTGTTGCCATGTGCAATGAGCATGCAGTGTTGGGCTCCTTGATAGGACCTTGACTGCAGTAGCACATCAACTGCCTCAAATTTCTAGTGATATTGCAAGATGGTTTACGCAACCGACACGTCGCAACTCACCCGGCATCTCATCCTCTGGAGTCCGTCGTGACTGAAGTCGCTGTGGGCCACTCACATCCGGCAAATGTAATCACGCTGTGGTTACGCTCTTGCGACGAGTTACGCTTCAGGGGGAGTGGAGATCCATCCCCAGGCGGCCCAGCTTATTTGGAGTCGATTAGGAGAAGTGGCCCCCCTTGGCACGGATGCACTGGCACACAGCTGGCCCAGGGGCCAGTGAGTTTTTCCCAAGTGAGTCTGATTGCACAGACGTTGTGTAAAGTCAGGGAGGATGAAGAACAAGTCTTGATAGTTGTGATGTACTGGCCCACCCGGACTTGTTTCTCGGAGTTCATGCTCCTTGCAACAGCCCCTCCCTGGCTAATCCCCCTGAGGAAGACCTTCTTTCTCAGAGACGGGGCACAGTCTGGCAGATGCGCCTAGACCTTTCAAACCTCCATGTCTGGCCCCTAGACAGGATGCGGAAGACACTTGAGTGGGCTAGATAGACACCATCACTCAGGCTTCCCAAGGGAAAGACCCACAGAGATGCGCAGCTGAGTCAGTGCTTTCCTTCCTGCAGAAGAGGTTGGAGGACTGGTTGTCTCCTTCCACCTTGAAAGTGTATGTGGCTGTCACGATGTAGTGGATGGTAAGTCTTTAGGGAAGCATAACCTGATAATTAGGTTCCTCAGAGGCGGCAGGAGGTTTAATCCTCCTAGGTCATGCCTTATTCCCTCATGGGATCTCTGTAGTCTTTCTGGGCCTACAGAGAGCTTCTTTTGAGCCCTTGGAGTCAGTAGAGCTAAGTTCCCTCTCTTTGAAGGCAGCCATCGTGACCGTGCTCACTTCAATCAGGAGGGTTAGGGACCTGTAGGTATTCTCTGCCAGCAAAATGTGCCTTGAGTTTACTACCCCTTTTAGAGACCAAGTGGTGAGCTTTACTCCTTAGGAGTGCGGGCACACTCCACGAGAAGTGTTGCATCCTCCTGGGCTCTAGCAAACAGCACCTAACCCTAACAGCGGTTGAGCCAGTTTTGTCCCGTGTTCTATTGGGTGAGAAAAGGTAAGTTACGGATAACAGGCCGGGTGTATTGCTTGCACACAGCGCCTTTTCCCTCCCTGAGGTGATAACGTGTGCCAAACCTTGACATGAGTTTTCCCTCAGCATCTCTGGCTGTCGAATTCAGCGGAGGATGTATGTGGTCTCCGTAGTGGTCTCTTTCCTGTCTTGGAGAAAGAGCGCTTCCCCAGCGCTAATTCTTGTCTGCACATCTGTGAGCTTTTATTTTAAAAAGAGAAAAGGTTTAAAAGACAGACTGAAGTGACCTATTCCCATAGTTAGTACTGTCCTCTCTGTCCCCATGTGGTACGAAGAACTACATGGCTTACGTGGGGCATTGGGTAGTATATAATGTTGCGAGTGCGCTTGTTACCCGACATCTGCACCACCAAAACCTCGTAACACGGTTCAGTTGTTGTGGTGTTTTCACTGGTGGACTCCTAGTGTCAGTCATCGACACCACGTCGAAGTGACTGACAGATAGGGAATGTCTCAGTTACTATTGTAAACTCCGTTCCCTGATGGAGGGAATGAGACATGGTGTCCCTCCTGCCACAACGCTGAACTGCCCGCTGAAATGGCCGGGACACTCTCTCGGCTCCTTAGCACAAACCTGAATGAGTCATCCACGCCATCTCCCTTTTTTACACGTATGTCTGGGCGAGTGGCATGCAAACTTCAACTCATCAATTCTCAGTGGCCTTTTCTCCAAGTATCAGAGGTGTTTGGGGCTCCCAAGTGCGACGCCTAGTGTCAGTCACTGACATCACGTCTCGTTTCCTCCATCAGGGAATGGAGGTTACAATACTAACCTAGACGTTTCTGTGCTAAAACCTAGATTCTTATTGCAAATAAAGCAACACACTGGTAATGGATGAAAGAACACGTGTCATGTGGTCTCTTTCAGCTGTCTTGTTAATTTGCGGAGTTGGAGTGTAAATCGCGGCTGGGCAGTACCCAGCATGTCCGACCGCCTCTGCGTTTTATCTCTTGGCTTTTGTCAAACAGGCGCCAGGACATGCCCTACTTGCAAATGGCAAGTTGAAGCCTCCTAAGGCATGGGAGAAGGTTCCAATTATAGCACAGCATATTTTTCTTTGGAAAAAAGGCTGAAAGAGCAGATGGGTATCAAACAACAGTGACAGGAGTTCAAGGGGGTTATTGCCAACTTTGCCAATTACCGTGTTACTCACGAAACGAGAAACAATGGGCAGATCAAAGAGCCTCTTATGACTTATAGCAGTTGTTGTTTGTGAAATTCTGAACTGGAGACCAATGCTGCTTTAATGTATGACATGATTTTTTTTCCACAGACTAGATGCATATGGGTATACTGAAAAAATCTGACCACAAAGAGACATCAAATGCTTTCTTTTTCTAACCATTTTCCTCTTTCAATTGTTCACTCTAAATTGGTCTAAATATGGTGATTTCCTATAGAGGTCATTAGTGGATGTAGTGTTTGTTCCATAGGGAGCAGTTCTGGACTTTTCAGCATTCTGCATTATTTTCTGCTGGTGCTCTGCTATATTTAGAAGCCTTTAGTTTTCTTTACCAGCACAGACAGCTTTTGTCCCACTCAGCCTTTATACTCGAAAGTGGTCTACCAGGAAATTCAACTTGTAAAAAATGGAAATTGAAAAATTGAAAGCTTGTGGAGAAAATTTCCTAATTATATTATGAAGCCCTTTATTGGTTGTAATGCTAATGGTGAGTATTCTCATTCTGTTAGGCATTCCAGTACCTCTTGAAGCCTCTCCAATAAGATGGCTCAAAAAATGATTGATGACCCCAAAAATAGACCCCATTTTCTCATCCTCATGTCATTTCAGGCTCGTTTTGTGACCTTAAAATGAGATATTAAGCAGAATGTCCAACCTACATTTGTGTGTACAACAAAAGTGGATGGTGAGTTTCACGATTGCTCTGAAATCATTGAATCTCTGGTGTTGATTGTTGAGGCTTTTGAAACCAATTCAAATGAGATATTCAAAGAACATTTGACTGCTTTACATTTCTGTCAGTTTATAATGGACCGAACCTTGTTGTAAAGTTTAACCAAATGTTATTTAATGCATTGGGTATCATTTACTAACAATTAACAATACATTTACATAATTTATTAATCTTGGTTGATGTTTATACATTTTGATGTACTTTAACATTTCATGTTTTATAAGTTAACATTAATGTATTCTGAATGAACATTTAATTGGCAATGAGCAGTGTTTTAAAAACTAAAATTAATTTATGCTCAAAATCAGTTATTTTTTGTTGCTTCTTGATATGTAATGCATATAGTAGAGCTGTCAATTGATTAAAAATTAGGGCTGTTGATTTAACACGTTAATTAGATTAATCAGTTACGATAAAAAATAACGCGTTAAAATTATTAACGCATTTAACGCACTTGCCCCGCCTCAGCCTTATTTAGGTCATCTAACATCATACAGTTGATTGATGACGAATATGAACTCACTGTGTGATGAAGCCTATAGAATGCAGTTATGAGGCAAAAATGCCCCTTTTTGAGTTTCATCCTCAGGGCATTTTTACACTGGGCACGTTTGTTGTGTTTACAAACGTACATTTACATTTACCATTTTCATAAAGAGAACCATTTACTTCAGTCCTGAATGAACGAATCGTATGAATGAATGACTCAATGACTCAGTTAGACATTTACCGCCACCTACTGGCAGTTTCTTATTTAGAGTATAATTTCCATATTAATAAAAACAAACATTAAAGGCATAGTTCACCCAAAATATTTCTTCTAAAGCTACTTTTTGTAATGTCTATTAGATTTTTTACACAATAATGACTTTAAATTATCTTTTGGGAGTCATTTTTCAGCCAAATTTGATGTGCGATTAATTCGCGATTAATTCGATTAATTAATCGCCACATTGTGTAATTAATTAGATTAAAAATTTTAATCGCTTGACAGCCCTATTAAAAATATATCAAATACCGCACATAAAAGCACATAAATTGCACTTAACACAAAAAGTTGCAATCTAAATATATTTTCACATTGAATCTTTGAATGAATGTAGAAACAACATAAGACAGTATGTTAAATCATTTATATATTAAATATTTGTTTAATGGCATCTTTTTACGAAGTTCATTGAATGAAAGCCAGCATCACTTTTTTTCAATTTCTGGGATAAAATTAATAATAGCCATTCAACAGATATACAGTATTGAAAGCCAGGCTAAACTATAATTTATTAACGGTGCATTAATTGTCAGTTAATTTTCCCACACACTTTAAAGTTTACTTGAACAATTGTTTTCACCATAAAAAAAAACAAACATTTGATGTCGATATTTTTATGAGGATCGAACTTCTTGGTAATGCCTCATTAATTCATAATTATTTCATGCATTAAATTATAATTAACCACAAATTGAACCATATTGCAATACTGAAACTGAAAATGCTTCTTAGTGGTGTATAATGTTCATAGAGGTTAATGCACACCTAATGCACAGTGAATTTAATGCATGTCCTTTCGAGCTAATGGACAGCAGTGCTGCTCATTGAAAAATCTTTTGTGATGTTAGCTCTATTAAACATAAATACACCTCACATTCAAATGTCACCCCTTATGCATCTGTGGCTTTATAAATATTCGTGTAAGTGTAATGTATGTAGTAATTTACAATTCCAGCAGGCAAAAATAAATTACAATGCTTCAAAACGACACTAAAAAGATGTTTGTAGTGCACAAAAATTGGACATTTAAAAAAAAACGATTAAATCCACATTCATTTTGTCATTTCCACTTTAAAAAACAAACCTCTATTCAGAAGTCAGTGTTGAAGGCATCTCAAGGCATTGTGGAGGGACCGTATAGAAACATAAAGAAAGTGTGACAGCGAAAAGACACTTATGGATGCAGACAGGCAGTGAAAGGGACCAAAACAATAGTGTTGCACTTCAATGAGGGGCTACCGAGCGTGTGCCACGGCTTCTGACTGCAGCGAGGAACCGCGATTGAGATGAAAATGAGGAAAAGAACATGAAGGGAAAAGAAAAGATGCGTGCGTGCGGAGAGAGAGAGAGAGAGAGATTGTTTGGAAGGGGAGGGGGTTACTTGAGGGGAGCAGGGCTGGCTAAATAGGAATCATCCCTCTTAGCCAATGAGTTTAAAGAGAGAAGCAGATGTCACAGGAGTGAGAGGGACCACCTCCGCAAGCTCAAGCACCCTCACTGAAAAGAGCGCAATGAGCTGTGCGCTGTCACATCGGTAGTTGCTATCTCCTCTCTCTCTCCCGAACGCACACATTCTCGTGCTCCTACTCGCTTTTGCAGGCTGTCAGCTGGAAGCATCAGCATAGGTAAGACTTGCATGTTACATCGCTGTCTGTAGATTAGCAGAGGATGCCTGAATGCAGTGTGTCTGATTTTCCTTTTTGTGGGAGTTAGATGCGAGTTTCTCCTGATAGAGGTACACTCTGAGAAACTGAGGAGGTTCTTATGTAAGTGCCGTGGCTCGGAGCTTATTTTACGGAAACTTTGATATGAGACGAGAGGAGAGAGTCTCAGCAGCAGCTTTGAGATCTGCTCTTCCCGAGTGCATGAATTATACATAAAGGAGGGCTCCAAATGAATGGAGTCACTTTGTGTGGTCTCAGAGACATGCCAGTTCAGGTGGTCCAGGCCATTGCCAGGTAAATCACTGTTCAGATGCTGCAGTCCTGAAGTTTAAACGACAGCTGTGGGATTTGTGCTGACTTTTGCTGCATTCGGCATGTTTTATCCTTCTCCTGACTACAGTAAACATTGTTTTGCGCCCGCCGGCTCTCGCTCAATCCAGGGTCCCAGCCCACATTTTTTTATTCAAGTGGTGTGTGCTTAGACTGATCAATTCCTTTATGTGTGAAGGAGACAACAATGTGGGAAGGTGTGTGTCTACTGCAGGGTGTTTTTCAAAGCTGACTGTGGTTGTCACTAGTTGTCACTGTCAATGCATGGAGCATTAACGCTGAATATTTACAAAAATTCATTTTTTTTCCATGTTGTGAGATGATGTTTTTTAGCGATTTTTTTTTTTTTTTTTGCCCAAGAGTTGGCTGTTGAAGTATGTCTTTGAACTTCCATCACTGACTCACTGACGCTTACCTGCCCTACTTTGAGAAGAGGATGATGAAGTATTATTCGTACTTTATGTAGGAAATCAGATGAAAGCCTTGCAATCTATTACCTGCATTTCTTTTGCCCCATTTTCTCCAGAGTACAATACTTGAAAGTTTTATATCAAAATATCAGACAGGAATTTGCTTTGTGTTATTTACTCAAGTCGACACTTGGAAATGGCTGCATATAGAGTTGCGTACGGCCCACGTCCTGTTTGTGTTGAGATTTAATGGGAGTTTTGAGTCAGTTTGATTCCCTTTAGAAAAATATAGAAAATGCTGAAAACTTTTGGAGTTTTTTTTTCCACATGTAAATGAGTTTTGTGGCAGAATAACTGCAAGTTTGATGCAAATGTGCAACTCTGACAACAAATAGGCGCTGAAGTCGGTACTTTAGCCATCTTTTTAACACGGTCTCCTTTGATGAATAAATAAATTCAACTCGCCACTGAAAATAGCTCCATTTGGTCTGCACACTCCATAAGTAATGTACGTGTGTCTTATATTTCATTTATATACGTGATGACGTGGAGAAAGAGCTCCATTCTGCGGCAGCAGTTTGCCTTAATCAGCATCAACCATCAGACGTTTGATCATCTCTATCTGCAAGACTTGCAGCCAACCAGGACATAGACATACCTCCCCTCCTGAGAGCCATCTCTAACTGTGATTAACCAAGCACAGCTGAGCTCTCCTGTCTCTCAGAGTTAGTGGACATCCGTTCAAACCGTTTGTTTTCCGTCCGATCGGAGCTGTGAATTAAAGCTGAAAATGAGAAACTGTGTATCTCACTGCTTGTATTCATTGCTGCTTGCTCGTTTTTGCAGTCGTTTCTGGAGGCGTCTCAGGTGTGACAATCAGGCAGAGTAATGGCAGGTGTGGACTGATGCATATTCGTAGGCTTGAATCATTCATATAAATAAGATGGAAAGCTCAGGGCCCGACTGTGCTGAGGCACAGAGACTGGCTGTGAATCACTCTTAACATCCCGTCAACACAGAGAGCCAGCATCAGTATAAAACTAAACCGCTTCCCTTGTAGTCAACAAAGTTATCTACAATGCAAGAGTGTGATTTGCGGCATAGATCGCTTCAGTGATTATACTGGAAACAGTCTAGTTTAGTTGCATTAGGTCATGCAACTTGCTTTCAGTGTAGGGAGTGTATAGATCAGTCTGTAGGAAAGAAGAATAATCAAGATCTCTTTAATTTCAGATCTCTGTAAAACGATTTTCTCTTTCTTCTAGAGGTTCAGATTTTGACACAGCTCCACTCAATTTCAACAAATTACCAAAGTCTACTATTACAAGCCAAATATTTCATTACAAACCAGGGTTTAGAAACATTAGTTCATTCTGAGTAGAAACAGTATTTTTATATTTGTTTCCCAACCTATTTTTTGAATGGGTAACCAGTTAGAATGAAATCAAAGAACAGTAAAAAATGTTCCATTTTAAAATAAGAGTACGTTTTTTTGTTACAGAATTAATACTACTTTTCAGCAAGGATGCATTAAACTGATCAAAAGTGACATATAAGGTTACAATAAGGTTTTTTTTTTATTTTTTACGCTCACTGACCCACATCAAGTTGATTTCCACCTTTTGCTGAAGCACAGACAAAGTGTTTGAAGTTACAACAAAGCATGAAACAATGAAACAAGACAGTGTTCGATTTAAGCGTTCTCTCTTAATACAAAAGGATGCTGTCATTTTATTGAAATACACCTCACGTGGAAACCAGTTGTTTTTTTCACCATTTGCTTGTTCATGACACCCAAAGTCTCATTCGTCTGTTGATGAAAGCAATTGATTAATACTCGAATTAAATGCTGAACACATCTCCGCACACATATCGCTGAGATGTATTGGAGCGTTTAAGGTCTTGGCAGACGGGTTCCTCTGTGAGTCGGTAATGGGCGAGGAATTCCAGGAAAGCCAGAGCCCGCACCACCCCCCCCACCCTCGCAGATAAAAACGATGTGTCCCTGGTGGCCTGGAACATGATTTCAGCCCGTATGAGGTTTCAACAGCTTTCTCCATCTGGCTTCTGTGCAAACAGTGTTGCGCCCCTTCTCCAGTGTTTATCGATTGAACTGTTCACTCTATCAGTCATCTGATCGTGCTCTCCTTCCTTATTTGCTTCTCCTAAACGTCACAGTTCTTCATCTGGAAATCACAGCAGTCAGCTGAGGACAAGACAAAAGAGAAACGTAGAAAGAGCATCATTATCTGTAAATATATTCTTTAGTAGGACTACTGTACGTCTATCAAGTCCGTCGGCGTCTTTCTGAAGTTCCTCCTGAAACCGTCCTTGGAAAAACACACAATATTATGAAATGATTACGTAGCCCAATCTTAGCTTTAGTATTTCTCCTCCCTGTGTATTTGCCCAACTTCTGATGACCTTTGCAATCTGGGCCTGTTTAAGTGTAAGCACACAATAAGTGTGGTCTCATCAGAAACCAGGAAATTACGTTTTCCCTTTTCCCAGCTGTTTCTTGATGAAGTTTGAGTGCACTGTATGTCTTCTGTGAGCTTGTTTATGGTGTCTGAATCTCACAGACTGTTTTAAAGAGGCCTGAAGTAACATTAAGAACTGAAACAGAGCAACCGAAATGAATATGGTGATTAATTGTGTTTCTGAAGGATGATGTTGACCAGTAGAGGACATTTGAATGTCTCTTTGAACTGAAAGGCTTGCTTTTTTCTATCCAAACTAAAAAGGCAGCTCTAGATAAGGTCTTTTTTAATCTCTTGTCTGTGTGTGTGTGTGTGTGTGTGTGTGTGTGTGTGAATCAGAGCTTTGCTTGTTACCCTACAATGATGAAAGGAAGACGAAGGCTTGGTACATACATATTCAGGTCTCTCTGTAATGGATCTGTGCATGGATGCTTTAGCCGGCACAAAAGAAAAGAATAGGCATGTGGAAAGCTATTTGTCAATGACAGCTGAACTGACCAGCCTGATTCCTGTGCATTTTAATGGCCTCCTCTACACGTGCTGCTGCCTCTGTAGTGCGTACAAGGTACAGATTGCTTTATCATTTTAAATGAAACCTACTGATGTGAAGATATATTACTCCCAGCTGTCTCATAAATCTGTGAGATGGGATCATTTCTCTGAAGCCTTAAGATTTTTATGAAGAAAGTCTGAATGGTATTTGCTTGTGCAGAACTCACCGCCATAATATTTGGGTGTTTTTGATAGATACTTGGGATGCATGATACGTCAGTACCAAATTATCTGTCAGTCTGTCGGTCGTTCTGTCGTTTTGTTTGCCTGTCATTCTGTCTGTCGGTCGTTCTGTCTGTATGTCGGTCGGTCATTCTGTCTGTCTAGATTATGTTCTTAAAGTTAAACATTAAAAGTATCTTTAATCTTTAATACAATAACACTGTTAAATGTAACCCAAAATGAATGTCCATTTTCAATACTATACATTATAATGTGGTTAAATTCACTTAGCATTTAAAATGACTGATTTTCTTAATGAATGAATTCATTTTTAAATTATTAGTATTGGGTGATATTGGATATTTCACTTTTTATGTCCCCATTTTTTACATTTAGAAAATGTAAAAATGGCCTTTGCCATCATCTAATACTCACTTAAAGTTAATCTTTAAAAACACTAATAATATAACAAAAGCAGTCTTTAGAAAATCTTAAAATGAATATCAGTTTTCCATACTGTGCTTTATAATGTTGTGGTGCCCCCCTTTTTTTTACTTTTTAGTTGGCTGGTTAGTTATTATGTATTTAGTTATTAAGTTCATTATCTGACGATATTGGAAATTTAGTTGTTTATCTTCATGTTTCCTATTTTTACATTTTAGATTGCTTGCTGTCATCGAGCACTCACTTGAAATTAATATTTAACACTAGACTACATGGTTAAATGTAATCTTTAGCAAATATCAAAATAATAATTAATACTGTGCAATTTTTAATACTGCAAATTATAATGTTGTTATAGCTGAATTCACTTGTAGCATGTTAAGCAATTTATTCATTTGATTCAATTATTTATTTTATTTTTCGATGAACTACTACAGTAAACTAGTATAATTTTATCAGCCATTTATTATTTATGTGTAGAACAGTGAAAAGTCCCAGTGCTGTTGGACTGTGTATCAGCACTTTTGGAATGCTGCTCAACCAATCAAATTCAAGGACCGGAACTAACTGTTATATTGAATACTACTATTGAATACTGGTTCTTTCCATGCATCAACAATTCCCTACACTATTAGTTTATCAAACGCAATTTCCTGCTCGAATTAAGCAGGGCAGCGCAATCTCCTGCTCCTTGCAGTTAACACATGAGGTTGCATTTGAATGCACATTGTTCTTTTGGCGGTGTCACCTTTTGCCCGATATATAGATCATGTTTGTCCAGCGTGCTGTCAGCTGGCCAGTGGCACGCTGTCGCCAGCCTTGGATAATTAATAGCAGAGGGAGCTGGAGGCGTGGGGTGGTTTCACTCCGGCTGTACTGTAGGTGTGTGTCAATCTAGGCTGAGGTGTGCTGCCAACAGCAACATTAAGATTGCAGTCATGGAGGCCAGAGTTCTCCAGTTCCCATCATGCCCTCTGACCAACAGATCAGGGGAGTCCCAGAGACATGGTGAATGGTAAAAAGAGAGAAAAAATACAACCATACTGATAGAGCAAACAATAATCTTGGACAGCTTGTCTAAGATTATTTGAGGGTAAAATAACCTGTTGTAAAGCACCCCTCACTGTTTCAGCACTTCAGCAGACACGCGACCGCGCTCATGCTAAGGTGCACGAGCACCAGGCGCGTTCTCTGCGAGACGTTCTAACCATAAATATCTATGGTTCTAATAACGTACTGGTCTAAAAGAAGTCACTGCCAGACGCGTAATCATTTCTTTGTTCTTGCTCCACTTCATCTGCCAGTAAATGCCTCTCTCTAATAGCTCTGCTGCCGCCATGTTTCCAACACCTGGCCCCGCCTTGATGCAGTGATTGACAGGGCGGGGCGGAGACTTGATCGGCTCAGATTGCATTTTCAATTCCACATTGAATTTTGCTACATTCATTGCAGGACATTTAATAAAAATGCAATTGCAAGTATCTTAACTGTGAGTGTAAATGCAATTAAGAAAAATAACATTTAAATGATCATTTTCTAATCAATTTCTGCTTGAACATGTTAAACACATCTAATCATTTCTGTAATACAATTTCATTTTAATTTTGCAACTTATAAAGCATTAAAATATATGTTTAAATGATATGTTAAAACTAGTGTAGGAAATAGCAAATGTAAATTATATTATTCAATTTGAATGATCATTTTGCTCCAAATGTTGCACACATGGTATGGAAAATGTAAATTTAAATACTGAAATGCATTGCCATTTTGCATATTGCATTGCAAATTGAAAATTGCTACCCATATGCTTCCATACAAATGCCATGTAAAAGTGAATTTTGTATAATAGGTCTCCTTTAAAATATTGCAGTGTTATCTTAGCAGTGTTAGCTTATTCAGTTCATGAAATCAATTGAGAGTCAAGTCTCCCAAGTTGCCTATGTATGTGTCCAAATTGGTCATTTATCAGGTTCCTTGACCGTTAGCATGCTGCCTTAGTAGGTAGCTGCCTGTGTAGAAAGTAGCAAGGTGGCTCACTAGACTTTGGAATGGAACAGTAGTGTGTGTTTGTAATTGTATGTGGCTCTCTTTGTGCTAGGTGTCTTAGTAGCGATTACCCTGGAGAGCAGAGCTGCATGACTAGATCTGCAGTCTGCTCCACACGTTTCAATTACATCACTCCCCCACTACCACCACTAGACGTCGGCATGCTAATGGCAAGGCGGGTGGCGGCGTGATCTTGCAGGGCATTGTGAACTTGCTTATTGATTCTTATTGGTTCAGGGATGTCCTGGCCTAAGCAACAGGCCCTACAATCCATCCACTGACACTAAATTTAGCAGGCAAGACACTGGGGAGAAGTCACCTTTATTCACTCGAAACTGTGTAAAGCCCTGTGTGTCCATAACCTCTATTAGTTCAGGATCATAGACACTCAACGGAGCTCCCTGATGCTCAGAGAATAATCATTTTGAGCGGCTGCATTCTACCACATTCTCATTTATTGTCTAATTGCTTTTCATCCCTGAGCACTTGATCTCATTGGGTGCCGCAAGTGATGTTAGTGTCGAAATGCTTTGGAAGCAGGATGAAAACATCTTAAAGCTTGTCAGTATTGCAAGTATGTGTCTGTTCAGATCCGGCAAATGTTATTGCATGAGATTTCTGGAGGCTAAATTGTCTTTTGCACCAGTGATACAACAAATGCACATTTGTTTTTTGGAACAAATTCATTCTGAAACACAATGTATTATCTTCTATAATATTCAGAACACAAATCAGTAATTCCTTTGCATCACTTTATATTATTGTAGCAAGTCAATTGCATTTATAGATTGAGGATTTTGGCCCAATTGACAAGATACATTAATTGGAATTGATACTGTATCTTTAAGGTTCAGTGTGTAAATTTTAACGGCATCTAGTGGTGAGGTTGCGAATTGCAACCGTCCACCGCTCACCCCTCTCTTTCGAAGCACATAGAGAAGCTAAGGTGGCCGACACAGGACAAAGATGTCGTCGTCTGAGACAGCAGAGAGTGACTAGCGCTCTGTAGAGAAGTTTTATCCGTTTAGGGCTACTGTAGAAACATGGCAGCGCAAAATGGCGACTTCACTGTAAGGGGACCCGCAGTGTATGGAGACAGAAATGGCTCATTCTAAGGTAATAAAAACATAACAGTTCATTATGTAAGGTCTTTATACACCACTGAAAACATAGTTATGTATATTATACTGCATTTCCGTCAATAGATCCTCCTAAATATTACACACTGCACCTTTAAGGTCCCATTGGAATCATTTGTGGATTATTGAAGATTCATTTGTTATATATTAACTTATTTGATCAAAAATGCAGTACAACAATAACATTGTGAAATATTAATAGAATTTTAAATAACTGTTTTCTATTTTAATATATTTTAAAATGTAGTTTGTTCCTGTGAAAGCAAAGCAACATTTTTTTAACTGCCACAGTCTTTAGTGTCACTTAATCCTTCAGAAATTATTATAAAATGCTGATTTGGTGCTCAAGAAACAACTAAAGTTTGGTGTCATGAAGCAGGCTTTACTGGTCTCTGTGTGGATACAGATAGGAAACTGTGTTAGGGTATCAGAGAAGAAAAATCTTTGTATTCAGGCAATAGCTAAAGCAGTTAGTCTTTTTAATTTCTGTCTGCCTGCTATATATCTTAGCATCTGTTAATTACCCTTATTATTAACTGCCAGTTTTGGCACTCCATAATTATGAAGAAAACAGACGAACACCCACATACAGATGCGTGTATTACCATTACCAACATCCAGTTTTCAGTTCCCCATCATGCAATCACTGCTATGTGCGCTCAATAATTTTGGTCTGACTACAATGTGCGTTAGGTGTATATTTGATTTTTTGCGTGTATGTTATTTTCTGCTGCATCTGAAAAAACATGCAAAATGTAGTTTGGTTGGACAAGCCTGTCAGGTAAATGATTAGTGTTTTCTGGCAAGATTATGGCTTTTCTTCAACACTACACAAAATATGTGCAAAATAAATTGGTAGTCAGCATTTACAGTTACAACCTATTATGATCAATACTATTTTCTTCTGACACAATTCTTTAATTGACACACCTCAAGAAGTTTTTCACTGGTAACGTCTTGTAAATACAATTATTCACACATGACGTTTCCTATGCTATCCTTGTACGCACACATGCTTGTTTTTCTTTCATGTTGGGGCTTTATCAATGACTATAATTTTTTAATCTTGCACTAATTATATTTTCTCTCTCCGAAAAACAAAATGTCAGAAACGTTTTTGCATTTTTATCAAGACATTATTTAATATGGTTAAGTTGTTTGTGTAGCTGATTTCAGGTTGGACATTTGGTCCCTACAAAGTATAGTCAAAACTTGACATATATACACACACAGACACAAACACAGTTACTGCTCCGTTCTTTGTCTCCATCATCGTCCCTCCATTAGCCCCATTCCTCTGAAGATCCTAATCCCTGCCAGGTTTGGAAGGGTTTGTGTCTTCCTTTGCATCTTCACCTCTCCACCCTCAGTGCAGAAATGACAGACAACCATTCAGTTTAAGAACTTAAAAAGATAAAGATAATGACTTATGGGAAAAAGAGGGTTCTTTTGTGGCTAATGTGAATTTTCTTAGAGCAGACTGAATCCTTTGGGTGCTGTGCTGACCAAAAACCTTAGACACATCATGCATGACAACCAGTGTTGGTTAAGTTACTCTAAAAAAGGTTATTAATTACTAGTTACTAATTACATCTTCAATAGTGTAATTAGATTACTGTACAAATTACTCTCTCCAAAAAGTATTTGATTACTTATTACTAATTACTTTCTAAATCCTATATCAACCTCGACAAGTTAAACGATTCAAGGATAGACATGAAGCGGCTCTTTTAATTAATTCAAATAAATAATATAGAACTACATAAATTATTCTTATTAACTGACCAAAGTATTACAAATGTGAAAAGGATACATAAAAACATGCATTTTAAAGTTAGACTTTAAATTTTGATGTTAATTCCACTATTGTATTATGTATAATTGTTCTACAGTCTAGACACAGTATTTAGTTAAATTACATCAGAACTGTAATCAAATTACAGAGAAAATGAGTAATCCCTTACGTTTTCAAGGGAAAAGTAATTAAATTACAGTAACTAATTACTTAGTAACTAGGCTAGTTACACCCAACACTGATGACAACTATCTTTATTCTCACTGAATCTCAACACTCCACCATTGATATCTTCAGCTACATCTTCATGAAACAGAGGCTCTGTTCCCATTTGATTCAAAGCACAGTACGTTTAAGATAGTTGTCTCAGTTTAGTGGACAGCTTTGAAGCACTTGTCAAATCTGATAGTGGTCTGTCCACTGAAGGACCTCGAGTTATATCTGTGCAATGAGAAAATGACTTGCAATTTTTGGAGTCTGGCAGATGTGCAGCTACTTCTCTAGAGGTACATGGCCCAACCGCTGTGAGCAACATTTGTTAATGGTGATTGCATTAGGCCGTCTGCCTCCAAAACCTGGATGTTTTCAGACTGATCCCCTCTTGTACGCTTTCTGAAGTTGGCACTCGCACTCGTACGTTCGCAGTGTGCCTATTTAAAATACTGTTTTTCCCACTTTGCCCTGGAAATTCTCCCCTGGTAGATCATTACTTCAGGCTGCTTGAGCCTGGTGATGGCTCTTAACATCCTCCTTAACATTTGCTGTGCCTTGCATCTAATTAACACATAGCCTGCCTACAAACAATGAAATAATGACTATCGCTGCCTTCGCTCTCGTTTCCGAGCCAAATGCCTTGTGCCAAGAAATCGGGGAACTTGTCATTTCCAAGGTCTTGGGGGTGTATGGAAAACAAAATGTGTGGTGGTATGGCCATTAGCAACTACACATTGAACTATGCATCTCTAATCTATACTTGTAGGGATAGTGCAGAAAACGAGAGGCTATCATAGAGCCACCTGGGAATACTGTTTTAGCTGGCAGTGTTGCTCTGTATAAATAGCAACAGACTGGGATAGCAAAATACCGGTAGCTACAGAACAGAGCAAAGTCGGCATTCCACAAGTGTAAAGCCCTCGGCATTAGTTCTAGAGATCAAAGGCAGTGTCTTCACAATATTGTGAAAGCAAGATCCATTGCTAGAAAATGTTTCCAAGGCTAATAGAATTGGCCCTCTGCATTTGCCTGATTCGTTGTTTATGAGGGAGCCTTAGAAGCTGCTGGACAACACACAAACGTGTTGACAAGCCACCTCCGTTTCTGAGAAAATTGCATCTTTTGCAGTTTTGGTGAACAATGCACAGGTCAATAGCTTGCTATGTTATATTGATTGTTTTCTCTTTGGAGTGGTGGGATGCGTTTTGACTGCAAGCGCGGAGTAGCCTAGAAATCTAGCGGCAGCAAATGTAATTTGCAGCCAGGGTCGTCTAGCAACTCTCCGTTGGCTTGCGAGCTTGAAAAAACAAACTCTAGTCAGGCCAATCACATTGTGTATAGAGTTGGTGGGCGGGCTTAACATAATGTTGCGACGGTTCCGCGTGAATTCCGTGCTACTTCCCTGCTAACAAAGAACGGCACTGAAGTCATTCTTAAAAAAGGAAGATGTGTTCGGAGTTTTGCCGACCGGATACGGCAAAAGTTTATTGTATCAGCTAGCTCCGCTGGTGGGAAAACGCATGGGACTCAGCCACAACCCGCTTGTGATTGTTGTCTCACCACTGATAGCGCTCTGGTTGGTTGTAGCGCTATCCTATTGCGTGCAGAGGGAATTTGAAAGACAACTGTTTATCCCGCCCCTCGGATTGAGCCCTGCCAATGGTGTGTTCCCAGACCCAACATCTTGAAAAATTACCAGATTGGATTGTATATGTAATTGAGATGTTTAATGTCAGAAGACTTAAGTGCATAAGGGTTTTTACCAAGAAATTCAGACATAGATTGACACATACTGTTTCATTTTTGCTTGTGTTTTAGTTTATCAGTGATTTACAAGTATAAGAGTACAGGAAATCCAGTTCTGTTTTCTTATTCTCTCATACTTAAATGGATCATTTGCATGTTCCTAAATACACCATTCAAAAGATCAAAAATACAGTAAAAACTGCACATTTTTTTCGTTCGTGATGGCAAAGCTGATTTTTTATTTTTATTTTGCAGCCATTACTCCAGTCTTCAGTGTCCCATGATCCTTCAGAAATAATTATAATATTTGATTTGGTGCTCAAAATACATTTATCATTATCATTTTTAAAAACAGTTGTCTTACCCCAAACTTTTGAATGCTAGTGTATGTCTAAAATATATTATATAATATGGATATATTTATATTTTTCAATATGTATAATATGCGCTAATGCGAAAAACTAGAAATTTATTAAGGAATATTCTAGTTTTTTTCCCCTCTCTCTGATCAAAATGGTTCAAACTAAACATGTTGGTAACACTTTACAATAAGGTTCATTAGTTAACATGAACTAATAATGAACTGCACTTATAAAGCATTTATTTATCTTTGTTAATGTTAATTTCAACATTTATTAATACTTTATTAAAATCTTGTTAACATTAGTTAATGCACCTTGAACTAACATGAACAAACCATGAACCGCTGTAATTTTATTAACTAACGTTAACAAAAGATCAACAAATACAGTAACAAATGTACTGCTCATGGTTAGTTCATGTTAGTTAATACATTAACTAATGTTAACTAATGAAACCTTATTGTAAAGTGTTACCAACATGTTTTCTTAGGAATGTTTTAATTTGTATTCAGTTTATACATTTTTCATTTCATTGTTGTCAATATCATTTTCCACCCTGTTTGATAAAATTACTGAAATCGATAATATAACTTGTATCGTTATTTCTGTCCTGTTCATTTTCTTGCCATTGTGTAAATGAATGCTTGACCAGATTCCATCTCTGAAAGTCTGGTATACCATTTTATAGGAATACATACTTAAATTACTACACAGGCATATTCATTTATTAAAAGTAACAGATAATGTGTTCCATTGTATCATAAGCTGTTAGAGCAGGATGCAATGGATTTTTTTTAATGGTGAAATGTACAGTCAGAAGACATCATTACACGGTGTTTTTTCCTGTCATATTAATGTCAATAAATGATGACTAATATAGTCCATATGTGCTCGTTTCAATTATGATTACAGTATAGGAGTACAGGACTTACAGCCAGAAGACAGCAAAACATTGTGGTTTTCTTGTAGTTAAATAAACTTTGGACTGCATAAAAAAAAATCATGACTGATATACATGGTTTTCCAAGATGTGCTCGTGTTAGAATTTGAAGATTGTAAGGTACCTGTAGATTTACCTGTGCTTTCTAATTTATTTAATGATAGCTTTGAGCTTGAAAGAAAACCACTGAACCTGCAAGTTAAACAGTACACAAAGCAAATAGTCTGAGCTCACGGTTATGCTTATACTACTTGCTTATACTTTTTGCACACACCTGATTGGTTTCCATTGTGAGTCCACATATAATGACTCAGCATAAGCAAAGATAACTGAACCTGTGTTATTTTCTCCAGCTTATCCATCTGAAGCACTAAGTGGTCACTTCATGGGGCCATTTGAATGATGAATATGATGGCAAGTGATGCCTGTGGTAGATAAGAACGAGCTTAGCTCTCTGGCATCTGTTTGGTACCTCTTTGTAATGCGCAGTGAGCTAACATGTTTGTTCACTTTTTTGTTTTTTGTTTTTCTCTTTTTTTTTTCAAGTGAAAAGTGAGTAATCCCATATAGAGCGCACTGACAGTGACTGTCCGCTTTTTCCAGCTGATTCAGTTCCGGATGTATTTTTTCCCATTCATTTTCTTCATAAGGGTATCCAAAAACTTGAACCAAATTAACAGCTTTGAGATATATCACAACATTACAGACTTTGATTTGAAGCAAAAAAGTTAAAGACAAAAGACTATATTTAAATGAACTTACTGAATGAGGCAATGAACTATGCATCCCAAAATGTATTATGAGTGACATGATTTGAATATAAAAAATGGGTAACAATAAGGTTTCATTTGTTAACATTAGTTAACATGAACTAACAACAAATAATAGTTCTACAGCATTTAATAATCTTAATGTTAATCTCAACATTTACTAATACATTTTTAAGATCAAAAGTCGTATCTGATAACATTAATAATGCACTGTGAACTAACATGAACATTTTATTAACTAGCATTAACAAAAGTTAATAAATGCTGTAAGAATATACTGCTCATTGTTGGTTCATGTTAGTTAATGGCCGCATTAACTAATGTTAACAAATGAGACTAATGTTAAAGGGTTAGTTCACACACAAAATGAAAATTATCCCATAATTTACTCACCCTCAAGCAAGGTGTATATGACTTTCTACTTTCAGGAGTTATATTAAAACATATCCTGGCTCTTCCACGCTTTATAATGGGAGTGAATAATAACTTAAAAGCCTTTTTTTTAAAGAATAGTAATAAAAGCCTTCTGAAGCGAAGCGATGCGTTTTTGTAAGAAAAATATGCATCGGGTCAGATTTCACTCTTCGGTCAGAGCTCGACTCACGTATGGCCGTTATGGTAGCCAGTGATTTATAGTTTACAAAGTTATAAATATGGATATTTTTCTTACAAAAACACAGGCCTTTATTAACCCCCTGGAGCCGTATGGATTACATTTATGATGGATGGATGCACCTTTTTTGGGCTTCAAAATCTGTTACTGTTCACTCCCATTATAAAGAAGAATGTCATATACACCTAGGATGGCTTGAGGGTGAGTAAATTATGGGATAATTTTAATTTTTGGGTGAACTAACCCTTTAACTTATTGTAAAGTGTTTGCAAAAAATGTTTTATATTGTACCTTTCTTTGCATTGGGTAAAATATAAAATGTATTTTTTATATTATTGACCTACAATCATTTAATTAAATTTATTTTGATATTAAGTATTCAGATATAACATGCATAGTGTAGAGACTGCTTTAATTTACATAATTTGCATAATGATTTACAAAGCTTCCTGGGACAGTACAATTGCTGCTGAGCTCTTTTGCTGGGAATTCTGTTTCCACGGTAAGTGATTGGTCTATATTTCTACAGGATTATGGATAGTGTTCAACAGGAATTTGGCTACTACACTTTTCTTCTTCCAAATATATATACACTCACCTAAAGGATTATTAGGAACACCATACTAATACTGTGTTTGACCCCCTTTCGCCTTCAGAACTGCCTTAATTCTACATGGCATTGATTCAACAAGGTGCTGAAAGCATTCTTTAGAAATGTTGGCCCATATTGATAGGATAGCATCTTGCAGTTGATGGAGATTTGTGGGATGCACATCCAGGGCACGAAGCTCCCGTTCCACCACATCCCAAAGATGCTCTATTGGGTTGAGATCTGGTGACTGTGGGGGCCATTTTAGTACAGTGAACTCATTGTCATGTTCAAGAAACCAATTTGAAATGATTCGAGCTTTGTGACATGGTGCATTATCCTGCTGGAAGTAGCCATCAGAGGATGGGTACATGGTGGTCATAAAGGGATGGACATGGTCAGAAACAATGCTCAGGTAGGCCGTGGCATTTAAACGATGCCCAATTGGCACTAAGGGGCCTAAAGTGTGCCAAGAAAACATCCCCCACACCATTACACCACCACCACCAGCCTGCACAGTGGTAACAAGGCATGATGGATCCATGTTCTCATTCTGTTTACGCCAAATTCTGACTCTACCATCTGAATGTCTCAACAGAAATCGAGACTCATCAGACCAGGCAACATTTTTCCAGTCTTCAACTGTCCAATTTTGGTGAGCTCGTGCAAATTGTAGCCTCTTTTTCCTATTTGTAGTGGAGATGAGTGGTACCCGGTGGGGTCTTCTGCTGTTGTAGCCCATCCGCCTCAAGGTTGTGCGTGTTGTGGCTTCACAAATGCTTTGCTGCATACCTCGGTTGTAACGAGTGGTTATTTCAGTCAAAGTTGCTCTTCTATCAGCTTGAATCAGTCGGCCCATTCTCCTCTGACCTCTAGCATCAACAAGGCATTTTCGCCCACAGGACTGCCGCATACTGGATGTTTTTCCCTTTTCACACCATTCTTTGTAAACTCTAGAAATGGTTGTGCGTGAAAATCCCAGTAACTGAGCAGATTGTGAAATACTCAGACCGGGCCGTCTGGCACCAACAACCATGCCACGCTCAAAATTGCTTAAATCACCTTTCTTTCCCATTCTGACATTCAGTTTGGAGTTCAGGAGATTGTCTTGACCAGGACCACACCCCTAAATGCATTGAAGCAACTGCCATGTGATTGGTTGATTAGATAATTGCATTAATGAGAAATTGAACAGGTGTTCCTAATAATCCTTTAGGTGAGTGTATATATATATATATATATATATATATATATACATTTTTTATTTATTTTTTTATTTTTTTAAGAAATGGCTTGTACAGAAGCATATATCATAGCTTTAACAATCATAGAGTTCATGCAGTTCTCTCTTGAAAGATTTATACAGAATCGTTAAAACTCAATTTCTCTGGAGAAGATGAATGGGATTCTTCCAAAACCCGACTGTTGTGCTCTATTAGGCGATTCTCATTAGAAGCACCTTAAAATGATTTGTGAAATAAAAAATTATGCATGTGACATTTTGATTTATTGATGCAAATTTGTTGAGAAATGTACGACTGGCACCAAATAAGCAAACACTGTACAATACAAAGCTAATTCTGTCTAAACATTCTTGTAATGCCAGTGTGCTGTATGTGTCTTCCCCTACAGTCCTGACAGAGTGCACTGATATTTTATGTTGGTATCATCTGAACTGTCAACTGCAGTGTTCTGGGTAACAGTGTGTTTATACTATACATTATGTTAGATCTCAGTATGCTTCTCTGAACAGGAAGCACACGCTCTCAATCTATCCTACTTCCTCCGTCTTGACATGCAGCGCACAGAATGAAGCAGGTTTTGTTTAATCCTGTCGGTTGCTTTGAGGTTTCGTTCATCAAAGCTGTTGATGGTCATCCTTTAGTGGTATTATTTCTTTCTAAAATATCAATACCCTGTGAACATCCAGTCGCTGTGTGAAATCAGTGGATTTACCTTAGAAGTAAAGTAGAGTAAATCTATATAGCAGAATGGGATGTAAAGATTTCTACATTGTACCTGGCAGTGATTCACCAGAGATGAATTGCATAATCTTATGGATTTTGTGAAACTACCTCCCTCAAAACCGCTTTAACGTGATTAAAGTGCAGCAGTGAGGATGGTTGGTATTTATCTCAAAGCCAGAAAGAAATGTTGATTCATAAATTTGGACTGCTCATGAAAAAAATGGCGCGGTGTAAGCAATCATTGAGTGAACATCTTGCTTTCTATTTGCCATTGGGCTTTCGAGACATTGGCACTCTGAGTTTTAGAGACCTAATAGCAATGCTTCTGAAACAAATTACTGTGTTATTTTTCATCTCACCTCCAGACCTCAATCTAAGAAAAGGCACAATCAGGTGGTGACTGATTGAACCTGTCACCTAACCCTCCTCCGATTGAATTTACCCCACAGTTACTTCACTGCACCGCTACAGTGTCATTGGCGGCAGGCACCCAAAGAATCGAAGGAAGCTTGATAATGTCTCCTCCTGTCTCGTCTAGGTGGCTGTCCACAGCAATCACATAAAAGAGTCACTCACGGTAGACAGATGACACCATGTTGTGTCTGGTGTCTGTCATAAATGCAGTCGTACGGAGTCGTCTAAGTGTGACATGTTTGCGATTTGGAGATGTCACCTTCACTTTCAGGTTGTTATTTTTAAAATGGGCTTCTATTTTGGTCAAAAATGAGTCATTTGGTGTTTTGGATATAGTTGAGATGAGTGTTGATTAGAGTTTGCACTGTGAGCGTAATTACAACATTTGCGGAGGACAAACTGAAATTGACAGCACCTGTTATGGGAACTTGATCTTGAACAATAGAAAGGTCTTCAGTTTTTCTGTTGCAGTTCTCCTGCACTCGAGATATAATCATCTAATATCATTTAGATGCTCTTTATCATAACATATAAATATTTGATGAGAGAATGAACATTTTCAATTTAGAATATTTCTTCAAGGTATTTCTACAAGTCAAATCTGGTCTATTGAGACCTTCTTAATATTTTATTATCAGGTTAATTAATTTTTAAAAAATACAGTAAAAACATGAATATTGTTAAATATTTATTTTAAATTGTAAGAATGTTTGTTAGTTTATTATATTTTAAAATGTAGTTTATACCTGTGATGGCAAAGCTGAATTTTCAGCACCATTACTCAAGTCTTCAGTGTCACGTGATAAAAACAGCATTTATTTGAAATATATTTTTTTGAAACTGTTGGTCTGTTGATCAAATGATTGCATCCTTACTGAATAAATACTTTCTTTTTTTTAAAGTAAAATCTCTGACCCTAAACTATTGAAAGGCAGTGCATATAAAAATTATATAAATATACTGTAAATATTTTATTGTATTTTTTTATTAATCAATCAGCTATTAGGGGAATTTACTGTACAATTCTAAATTAGTTATAAACAGGCCCAACACAATAAAGCGATGCTTTCATAATGAGCTTTCTTGTCCTAACCACTGCAAAACAGAGCATTTAATTAGCTGCTTCGTTCCTATTTGTTGTGTCGTGCTTGGTCGCCCTGCCCACTATGAAATATCATTACCTCAAAATCTTGCTCCACATAGCTGTAGTCTTATAAACATTCAGTATGTTTTAATTTTCTGTGATTGTGTCGTGTCGCACTGCATTTTCACTGTCAGTGTGGGCAGAAAATACACATCACGTTGAGTCTGGTCCAACAGTGTTAGAACATGGAAGTGAGCAGGGTTTGCTTCAGGTCTGAATAAATTAGCTCTGTATAAATTAAATGTTCCGACCTTCTCGCATTTGGTCTTTTAGGTCTTTAAAGGTCAATAGGCTGCAAACAGCAAGGATTTGTGTTATGTGAAAAAGTTACTGTTTAAGCGGTCTAAAGTGCCCTTTTATTCAAGTGTTAGCATTAAGAGTGAGTCATTTAATCCAGAGCAGTTTGTATTCAACATACAGTGAAAGAACTAAAGAGCAGATTAAACTATCCCTTCTGTATCTCTTGCTCTTCATTATGGAATTACTTGTTGGCTTTTCAATTACTATTCCGATCACAGCGGGCTGTGTATTCCCTCAGTGCATTAAGCACTGATTGCATTATTTATTAACAACAGCCATCAGTTCATTGCTGTTGATCCAAGTTGCTCCATTTCCGACTTTATCCTCAATTATTGAGAGATAACGCCAGCCGAGATGATATCTAACAGTGAAAAAAGCAGCTATTTAAATCTTACTGCTTTGCTGCTGTGCTTTTCAACGCTTGCGTGGAATTGTTATGCCGTAGCGAATGCAAAAAGATATCAGAGAGTATATTAGGACATAATGGTTAGATGTCGTTCTGGTAAAGCAGACAGCACAACTGTTGTTTTTGTCATTAATTTAGCACTCGCGCTCATTAAAATGGTCTTCCAGAGGAGTCTCCATGCTGCGGACAGCGATCACCTGTGTTTATTTGTCTTGTGTTACATCTAGAGCTAATCGTGAGACTATCAACATCATAAAATGCCTGTAATTATACTAGCACTCTCCATCTCGCTGACCGCTTCTGCTGACACATCTAACAGAAGACCTCATTAAGAGCTCAGTCCCTCCCTTCTGGACCTCGCAAATATCTCCACTAACTCAAAGATACAAACAAGAACTTGGAGAGTTATTTTAGTCCCTAATGGAACTGAGACCTTATCTGGCTTTATCAGTTGATTAAGTAATGCATTGCTCCCGTGGAGATGCTTGCTGTCTGAATTTCTCAGAGTTCTTTAGGTGAAGTCAAGGTTAGATGTAATCCAAACTCCCGCATACTTTTAGCCCAATGAGTTTCAATAAGTCATGCCTTCTGGCTAAATGTAATTATATTTTGTGGGATTTTCCAAGACGAATCTGAAGATAAATGTTGAGCACACTAAAGCTGATGCATCCTGTAGGTTAAATGTAAATCTTAGTATCTCTTTCCTTTTGTAATGATTTAATTCAACTTTGAACTCCAAGTTTATATCTGAATAATTAATACTAGTGCAAGTAATAATTATATACTGTATTAGCATTGAGATTTACATCAGTGATACCACAGATGCCATCTATACTTCAAATGGATTGTTTACCTAAAAGTTATCATTTATTCACCCTCATGTCATTCCAAACCTTCTGTGAAGCATAAAACAAAAATATTTAGAGAAATGTCTAGGTTTTTTTTTTCTTTTGGTCCATAGAAATAGAAATTAATGGTCATCAAAATCATTTGGCTACCATAATTCTTCAAAATATCTTTTATGTTCCACAAGAAGAAAGTCATACAGGTTTAGAACGACATGATTACAGCATCATGTAACAAATAACTTTAGTGGCGTTACTAGATGTAAACTATTTGTTTCAAACCATTTTATTTCAAACGCTGGGCATTATATAGGGGATTAGTGTCTTCTAGGAAGGTTATGTGATTAAAAATATCTTCTAGGAAGGTTTTCCACAAGATGTTGGATGCAGGAATTTGCTCCCATTCAGACCAGATCATCAGTGAGTCAGGCTGTTATGTTGGTTAAAGGGGCCCAAATTCGCCATTCATAATCATCCTAGAGGTGTTTAGTGGGCTTCAGGTCTGGGTTTGTGCAGGCCAGTCAGGTTCTTCCACACCGAATTGTCATGCTGGAACATAAAAGGGCCCCATTATAGTAAAAATGTTTGAATCTACAGTGGTGGCCAAAATTATTAGAACACTTGGCATCTGGAAGTCGTCTTATTGGGCCTGGATTTATTTGACTGGATTTATTTAAAGGACAATGAACCAAAACCTTCTTCTAACTATTGCCAGAACTACCTGTGATGAAAGGAATCAGCTGGAACATTGAAAAAGATGGACTGGCCCCCTCAAAGTCCGGACCTCAACCCCATCGAGCACATTTGGGGCGAGCTGGTAAATAAACTGGACAGATCTATTGTTCAAAGGAAAGCCTTTGGCTTGGGATAACATTAGTGTTGAAGTTCTCAGAGGAAATATATTGACACTATGCCAGAGAGATGTGCTGCTTTAATTGCTGCAAAAGGTGGACATACCAAATATTAAAGTTAAAAGTGGATAAAAACAACTCACTTAATCTGATATTTGATGGTTCATCTGCATGTTTCCTGAACATTATGAAATGAAATCATATTTTGGAGGCAAAAAAAGGTCAATATTTTCAGATCTGTCAGGTGTTCTAATAATTTTGGCCACCACTGTATGTTTGATTTAATGCAGCTTTTAGTAATTGGTGTAGCTGAAGTAATCCCATTAATGACTGTCCACATACTTTTATTCATGTGGTGTATCTATTAGCGTTATGATTTTAGGACATCAGTCATTCCCATGACATTAAAAAAGATTTTTACATTCATTGTGTAGTGCAAAAGTTCAAATACTCACTATACTCTGTTTTAAGAGGTCAAAGCAGCATATATTTGCATTTATTGAAGTAATATATTATCATACATTACCCCGATCCCTGATTCTACATCAATCAAACAGAGATAAATATTTCTGAGTATCATTTTATATGAGTTACTTTGCCATTGGTTTTCCCCATGTATGCTTTGCAGTTCTTCCTTTTACTGTTTTTTTTTTTTTTTTTTCCCTTTTTACCCCCTTTCACATTCACATTGCATGCGCGATCCTTGATTCGCACAGTTGCGCGCACACACATAGAAACTCCTGCATAGGTAAACCAAAAGCTCAAGGCTTACTTGTCACCTCTTCATTTATCATGCTGAAGACAAAAAGATTTTCTGCCCATCTCCTCCATTTTTTTTGTTCACATTTACATTGAATGTGAGCCATCAGACAGAAGTAGTTGAAGTGTTGCGAGGAGTTCTGTGTTTGATGGAGATACTCCTCACTGAAGGAGCCCTCATATTTACTGATGAAAAGACTGCCGAAATGACACATCATAAGCTTTGCCTCCAGCTCCGAAGGAAGGCGGTGATTTATTGAGCAATTTCTTGTGTTTACCAGATGCACTATTGCCGGGGTTGCTTTAGTGTTTCGGTTTTCTTTTGTTTCGCTTTTTCTTCACACAAGTGCTATTAGTAGTCATTAATGTCAATAATTACCCTGGATTATGGTAGAAGTTCCCAGTGGAATAATTAAAATCTTTTAAAGAGGATTTTAGAGCACATTTACAACACAAAATGTATTTTATCAGCAGTCGTTGAAAACACTCATATCCTTTTACATCTGTTTAAATGATGTAGTTGTATTGTCACCTATTATGTTGGCAATAAACCCTCTCCCTCGAAACCATTCGAGCAGCTATCTTACTCCACCAGACAGCGAAGAGGTTTGTCACGTAGCCATAAATTTGTGTGCTACTGCCTTGATCATAATAATGAATTTGTGAATAATGCAATTATGACAGAATTCCTCTCTCCTGATTGTCGGCCATCGTCACACTAAAGAGTTTGCATCATTTCTGACGAGCCTTTAATCCAATTCGCCCAAAACTAAATCCAATCAGCCATATGGCAAAGCTCAGCAATATTTCCTGCTGCCTCCACACATTTTAGAGATCTTCATGGCACAGGGTCAATGCTTCCTGTTGAAGGATCCCACTCAGTCTGTATATCTCTCTAGAAGGTGTGAGAGAGAGGTGCACTCATGTTACCTCACGCCCTGCGGGGAGCTCTTATTGAATTACTGCCATGTGGGTGCAGCAGCTGTCCTCCCGGCCACAGCGGGCCGCAGCTGCTAATTGCTGCGTAATAGTCCAGCAGCAGGGAAGGTCAGAGGGGCGTCCGGCAGCCGTGCCCGTCGCCTTTGATAAGGAACTGAAGCATTGTTGAGATCTTCATATCCTACGGTGGTGTGAAAACAAACAGCAGCCTGCTGAAATCAGCACACACTGGGAGAAATGATTGACAATCACTGAGTATTTTGCTTCAACTGATAATTCCTGGTGGTTCATCAGTCTCAACACTGTCTCATATTAGTAATGAATAGTTTTTTAGTAGAGCTCCTTATCTTTAGGCCAATCCATACTGCACCGACAGACAGCGACCAACGTGAAAAATGACCAGATTACAGTACGTCACTTCTCAACATTCGATGCCCCAACAAACAAGCTCCGACCAACGCCAAAAGATGCTGACAAGGGTAACACACTGATCCTACAAAACCCAACAAAAAGCATCTGTTGCCGTCTGTCGGCTCTATGTGAATTGGCCGAATCTCAAACTCGTTGTAGTGCTCCTCAAACCATTCCTGAACCATTTTTGATTTGTGGCAGGGCGCATTATCCTGCTGAAAGAGGCCACAGCCACCAGGGAATACCGTTTCCATGAAAGGGTGTACCTGGTCTGCAACAATGCTTAGGTAGGTGGTACATGTCAAAGTAACATCCACATGGATGGCAGGACCCAAGGTTTCCCAGCAGAACATTGCCCAAAGCATCAAACTGCCTCCGCTGGCTTGCCTTATTCCCATAGTGCATCGTGGTGCCATGTGTTCCCCAGGTAAGCGACGCACACGCATCCAGCCATCCACGTGATGTAAAAGAAAACGTGATTCATCAGATCAGGCCACCTTCTTCCATTGCTCTGTGGTCCAGTTCTGATGCTCACGTGCCCACTGTTGGCGTTGTCGGCGGTGGACGGGTCAGCATGGGCACCCTGACTGGGGTGTGCGGCTATGTAGCCCCATACGCAACAAACTGCGATGCACTGTGTATTCTGACACCTTTCTATCAGAACCAGTATTAACTTCTTGAGCAATTTGAGCTACAGTAGCTCATCAGTTTGATCGGGCCACATGGGCCAGCCTTCGCTCCCCACGTGGATCAATGAGCCTTGGCCGCCCATGACCCTGACGCCGGTTCACCACTGTTCCTTCCTTGGACCACTTTTGATAGATACTGACCACTGCAGACACCCCACAAGGGCTGCAGTTTTGGAGATGCTCTAGCCATCACAATTTGGCCATTGTCAAACTCGCTCAAATCTAGGGTTGGGTACCGAAACCTGGTGCCAACATGGCACCGGTACCCATATAACCGGTATGTAACCGGACCGAATCAGAACGCAGATTTCGTTGCCTCATTTCGGTGCCGCTTAAATTCAAACGTGCTTTCGTGCTTTGGCTGGCGCCGAGCCAGAGACAGACGTGCTCAGCGCTTGTCACATATCACAACTATTCAGTGTTTGCAACCACATAATGTTTATTTTAAGTTTCATACATTTAAATGTACATAAGTACTAGCAAAAAATACACACTGTTGTCTATGGAAGCGGCAATAAAAATAATTTCAGTTATAATTTGACTACGTGTCTTATTTATATCAGATACACATTATATAGTTAACTATATAGTTTACTCTATTCTTCTCCCAGCTCACCGGTCACTTACTTTCATGTACTTCATGAGACGTGGATAAATTTACATAATGTAAATCCGACAGATCCGGTTTTCTGAATTGCGGTGCAAACTAACATGGCGGCGCCCATCACGCATTATATATCAACTAACATGATCATTATAAAGGGTTTTAAATGACAAAACACATTCACTTACACATATTTGAAAATCAGATTATCAGATAGTTCATGACATAGTTAACAAGTTTGTGAATATTTTGAATGAAAAAGAAAAAACGAAATAAAACCGATACATCTGTCATACAGCGCTATTGTGGCTGCTGTGTGTCACGTGAGAAGCATGATCCGTTGCCATGGAAATGGCAATGCGATGTGTTCTAAAATATTTAGCCAGAGAGGGCAATATGAATTGAAAAGAACTGCTGAAACTTGAAGCTGGTTTGTAGCATACCAAGAATACCGACCACTTTGCTGTTATTAGGGCCCTTTGCTGTTACCGATGGTGAGAGGACCCTCTTGGAATTGCTCGGTCTATTCTTCTTCTCCAAAATGAATCGCATTTTTGAGGGCCTAAACATGCTCGAAAACTCATGAAACTTTGCACACACGTCAGAAGTGGTGAAAATGTACGTCTGATATGGGTTTCAGAATTAGGTGTGGCAAAATGGCTCGATAGCGCCACCTACATAATTACAATTAAGCGCAGTTTGCGCTACGTTTCACATACAAGTATGAAATTCGGTAGACACATGTAACAGCCCAATACCTACAGAAAAGTCCCTGGGAGCAAAATCTGAAAACCCAACAGGAAGTGAGATATTTAGAATTTTCTCTGCAAAATGTTTGCAGTTTTTGCCATTTCCAGATGTTGTACTTTAACAAACTCCTCCTAGAGATTTTAGCAGATAAACATCATATTTGGTCAGTCTAATCTAAAGACTTTTGCGACGTTAAATTGCGAAGATCTTGAGTTTTCGCTGAAGGGTGTGTCCGTGACAGCCTGACAAAATTTTGATGTTTCGCCATGAAACAGGAAGTTGTTGTAACTCGGGTATACAATGTCCGATCTGCCCCAAACTTCACATGTTTTATTAGAGTCCTGACCTGAAAACATCTATATGCCAATATCCAGTTACAGTCATAGCGCCACCTGCGGGCAACAGGAAATGTCAAGTTTTACACTGTGATTAACTCCTCATTGAGATTTAACCAAAACAACATCATATTTGGTCAGTCTAATCTTAAGGCCTTAGCAGGAAGTGTGGCAAAAACAAATGACTGGCGTAGTCCTCCTTTTTTTATACAAACCCGATTCCAAAAAAGTTGGGACACTGTACAAATTGTGAATAAAAAAGGAATGCAATCATTTACAAATCTTATAAACTTATATTTTATTCACAATAGAATATAGATAACATATCAAATGTTGAAAGTGAGACATTTTGAAATGTCATGCCAAATATTGGCTCATTTTGGATTTCATGAGAGCTACACATTCCAAAAAAGTTGGGACAGGTAGCAATAAGAGGCCGGAAAAGTTAAATATACATATAAGGAACAGCTGGAGGACCAATTTGCAACTTATTAGGTCAACTGGCAACATGACTGGGTATAAAAAGAGCCTCTCAGAGTGGCAGTGTCTCTCAGAAGTCAAGATGGGCAGAGGATCACCAATTCCCCCAATGCTGCGGCGAAAAATAGTGGAGCAATATCAGAAAGGAGTTTCTCAGAGAACAATTGCAAAGAGTTTGAAGTTATCATCATCTACAGTGCATAATATCATCCAAAGATTCAGAGAATCTGGAACAATCTCTGTGCGTAAGGGTCAAGACCGGAAAAACTATACTGGATGCCCGTGATCTTCGGGCCCTTAGACGGCACTGCATCACATACAGGAATGCTACTGTAATGGAAATCACAACATGGGCTCAGGAATACTTCCAGAAAACATTGTCGGTGAACACAATCCACCGTGCCGTTCGCCGTTGCCAGCTAAAACTCTATAGGTCAAAAAAGAAGCCATATCTAAACATGATCCAGAAGCGCAGGCGTTTTCTCTGGGCCAAGGCTCATTTAAAATGGACTGTGGCAAAGTGGAAAACTGTTCTGTGCTCAGACGAATCAAAATTTGAAGTTCTTTTTGGAAAACTGGGACGCCATGTCATCCGGACTAAAGAGGACAAGGACAACCCAAGTTGTTATCAGCGCTCAGTTCAGAAGCCTGCATCTCTGATGGTATGGGGTTGCATGAGTGCGTGTGGCATGGGCAGCTTACACATCTGGAAAGGCACCATCAATGCTGAAAGGTATATCCAAGTTCTAGAACAACATATGCTCCCATCCAGACGTCGTCTCTTTCAGGGAAGACCTTGCATTTTCCAACATGACAATGCCAGACCACATACTGCATCAATTACAACATCATGGCTGTGTAGAAGAAGGATCCGGGTACTGAAATGGCCAGCCTGCAGTCCAGATCTTTCACCCATAGAAAACATTTGGCGCATCATAAAGAGGAAGATGCGACAAAGAAGACCTAAGACAGTTGAGCAACTAGAAGCCTGTATTAGACAAGAATGGGACGACATTCCTATTCCTAAACTTGAGCAACTTGTCTCCTCAGTCCCCAGACGTTTGCAGACTGTTATAAAAAGAAGAGGGGATGCCACACAGTGGTAAACATGGCCTTGTCCCAACTTTTTTGAGATGTGTTGATGCCATGAAATTTAAAATCAACTTATTTTTCCCTTAAAATGATACATTTTCTCAGTTTAAACATTTGATATGTCATCTATGTTGTATTCTGAATAAAATATTGAAATTTGAAACTTCCACATCATTGCATTCTGTTTTTATTCACAATTTGTACAGTGTCCCAACTTTTTTGGAATCGGGTTTGTATAATTACATGCATATTGCCCACCGTGCTCTGTTTTCCTGAGGCCACCGGGTGGTGGTGGCACAAGTGTGAGGGCCCTTTCATCGCTGCTTGCAGCTTTAATTAGTACTGCAACTGTTTAGTGTTAAATTAGGCCTGTTGTAGTTGGGTTAGGTGGCTTAGGTTTTATTGTGAATTTAAGTAAATTTGCTGTGTTTTGTATTTATTTATATTTATATATTTAAGTATATTTTAAACTTTTAATAAATTGTTTAATTTAAAAAAAAAAAAAAAAACGGTGTCGTAAAAAACCCAAACGATACCCAACCCTACTCAAATCCTAACGCTTGCCCATTTTCCCTGCTTCTAACACATCAACTTTGAGGACAAAATGTTCACTTGCTGCCTAATATATCCCACCTACTAACAGGTGCCGTGATGAAGAGATAATCAGTGTTATTCAATTCACCTGTCAGTGGTCATAATGTTATGCCTGATCGGTGTATATATATGTATATATATTCTTTTCCAGTAAAAAGATCAATTTGGTTGAGAAGCAAAACGGTGCAGCTTGTTTTCACTAAATATATCTTCATTTTTGATTTGTTGTTGTTGTTAAAACAAAATTGGCTAAAAATGTTAAATATTAAATATTTTAGTAGGAAACATTTTCAAAATAATACTAATAATAAATATAACTAATATTATTATTAATCAATAAACATTCAATATATATGTTTTGATATCTTGTGCAGTTTTTTAAAGTACATTTTTCTTGATTTAAGGATGTTTAAATGTTTTTTTAATGGAAACAAGGCCAAATTAATAAAATATTTTTGTGCAGTATAGAAGCAAACACAAGGACATTTAAGTTGCCATATTGATCAAATAAAAATATGAAATCAGTTTGAACAAGATCATGATGATACAATCAGTAGAACGTTTTGGAAAGGGTTTTCTCAGTTCCAGAGTATAAAGCGTTATGATGATGTTATGATGAAAGCGTGATGCACCTGTCAGGGGAACTCTGAAAATTGCAGTATTCGATTTCACACCTCTTAGACTGGATAATTATGACCATAGCCGCATGAGTACATGGCCTCTGACTTCTTCCCCAGCAGGGTCACTGCTCAGAGAAGAGCCCAGTAAAATGATGTGCAGACCATCAGAGACACCACAAAGCATAGTCAGTTACTGTAGGTCTCACAGCCCACCCAGGGGCCACTAGTAATCAACACTATGACACTTTCCTTTCAGGAAGCATCGCAATGCTTGGCTTGTATTGATCGTTCTGATTGCTGTGCATCGTCTCCTTCCTAGTGAATGGAAGGAGTAACAGCTTGAGTTTCCTTAGAGATTTTCTTTTCCCCTTTCCATTTGTCTTTACATCTGTCTCAAACACCTAAGTCATGCATTTTTAGTTTTTTTTTTTTTTATCCTATTCTCCTTTCTGCTTCTGTAGTGCAGATCAATATTTCCGTTAAGACATCTTGTTACTCATATTTTTCATTCCAACCTTATAAATCAGTTCATAATTCTTTACAATATGTGTGATGTGATATACAGGTATGTGAAGTATTATATTGACATATCTTTTCCTTTCACCCCCTCTGGGTTCACAAAGGAGGGCAAACACATTTCATGCTATTTCATTTCCAAAGCTCTCAATAGCTAAAACAGCATGAATTTTTGACCTGAAGCAATCAATGCGAGTCCAGTCAGTCCACTAGAAAACGGAAGTAAGAGTTTTCTGCTGTAAACTCCAATCCTGTTTACCAATGTGATGTCACTCAAGTTTGTATTGATCAATACTAAGATTTTGTTGTTGGATTTTGCAGTTGTTGGGAAGAACTATAGACCATCCTTAGTGTAGGACAAAATAGTATATTTTGATGTGTTCTCTATTCTGAATTTATCCTGTCATGCAGAACTCTCCAAAAAGGATCAGGAAATGTGCATAAAGGGTTAAAGTTTAATCCTCCATTCGCTAATACAGAAGCCAGATCAATGGGGGAAGTCAGCCATGAAGAAACAGTCTATCTCCAGATACAGGCTGTATGCCAGCTGCCGTGAACTCTCTCAAGGATTTGGGGTCTCACCTGCCACCCCTACAGACCGTTCTTATTGGCATTGCTACTTTTACTGTATCTAATTGGGCAGTTTGCATTTAAAATTAGAATTTGCCTAAAATAACTGAAAAACAGGACACAATGAGAGTCTTGTTTTTCTGTATGTAGACAAATTATCGGCTTTTCTTTTATTGTGGATTTGTTCTGTAGACACGTTGTTGCTGAGAAATGGAAAACAATGACATTTTTTGTTCCTTTTCTTGTGCTGATGCTTGATGGCAAGCTCTAATTTAGTCTCATTTGGTCCAGAAAAGCCTTCTCACATCTTATAAAGGTTAACTAAAACTATAAAACATGCATATCAAAGCTGTATTTCAGAGCAGAAGGAAAATGTACTCAGGAAATGATAATGATATTCTCATACTGTGTAATCAGCTCAGTCCCATCATGCCGCGGTTTAAAGGTCACACATGCTCCTATTGACATTCAGATTATAGAGAAAATGAAAATGACTTAATTTTAAATAAATGCAAAATAAAATAAGTACATTCAGCATTGCAGTAAGAAAAAGCACAAAAAAAAAGGATTTCTTTTTTTATTTATCATAAGTTGCATGCTAAGCGCTCTGCTTGAAATATGCTTTTCAATATGCTTTAGCTATTTTAAAGGGGTCCTTGATTATGATTTCACTTTTAACTTTAGTTAGTGCGTAATGTTGCTGTTTGAGCATAAACAACATCTGCAAAGTTACGACGCTCAAAGTTCAATGCAAAGGGAGATATTTCCTTTACAGAAATCGATTTTTAGGACTACAACAAATGGCTGGTAGGGACTACAACGAGCTTGGTGACATCACAAACCCTAAAGTTCAGTAGCCCCGCCCACTGATTCGAGCACGACAAGTAGTAGTAGGTAAATAACAGACGTGACGCTAACACTGGATCGAGAAACTAAGCGATGAACATGCCTTTGAAGAGTGCAAAATGTTGTGCAGTGCCAGGTTATGGAAAAACACAGTAGCTGCATTGGATTTGCAGAGAGCCTGAAATTAAAAAACGATGCTGTGCCTTCTACATTGGATTTGACAGGAATGGCACACTTATGTGAGTAAAAAAGTTTTCACTATTACTTTGTTACGTATCGTTTGATATGTACAGATTATGTTTACATGTCTAACCAAAATCACCAGTGACCAGTGATTTCTGATATGTAATGATTCATGTAGGCCTACAAGCAGATGTTTTTGTCTCAAAATCGTTTATTGTCAGTAAATCAAACCAGTGACTAAACAGTCAACTTCAGTAAGACTTAGAGAGCAGTATTTGGCATGATCCTTGTCTTTTAAAATTGAATAAAATTGAAAATGTCCTGGAAAATGATTGCTGCAAAAGAGTGGGAACCCTGTATAAGTGCACCCCAGGAAACATTATAAAATAATCAAATAATGCAGTTCATGACCCTTTAAGGTAGGTACATCAGGATATGTCTTATGTCATATTATATTAGAGCTGCCTGGGAGTCTTAGGATAGGTCAGTTATTCCTGCTACTGCTTTTTAAAATTGTAATACGCTGTTAAAGCAGTTTTGTTAAAGCACTATCCCATATTTATAGTGTACTACACACCTAGCTAACTAATGTGTTGAGGCTAATGGTGGCATTTTCATAAAAAAAAATACTGTATGACTACTTTTCAGAACACCTCAGAATTATCTCAATACATTAGAAATTAGCTTGTGATTCTTGGACAGCTTGAACTCATTAAGCTAGCAACAAATGTGTTAGCTGAATCTGAGTGTAGTTTGTTAGACACTTTAAGCTTTAATGGACATGTTTAGCCTATAAAAACTGAATGAGGACTTCATTTTGACAGTTTAATTTCATATAACATTAAAATGTGCTCAAAAGCAAATATTCCACTGTGCCCTCATTCTAAGAGCATTTAAGGGGATTTCACTGAGAATGAGTTGCGGCTGCTGATAGCATAATTTATTCATAAGCAATGTCTGTGTTGTTTTAAGGCCTAGAAGAATTATGCAAATTAATAATGGTGCAAACACACAAAGTTGAGCATGTGTGTGCAATCTGATTGTGATTTGCACGGCAATTTGTAATGAGGCAAACATACAAGTGGGCGGAAGGCCACAGACCTGCATGTGTGTGTACATGTGTGGAAAATGAAAAAAAAAAGATACAAGGGGGGTAACTGTTTAGACAATATCTACAGGTAATTGTTCTGACAATATCTAAGTGGTTTCAGATAAAGATTGATATGCAAAAACTGCATTCCCTCTCATTGGCTCTTTTCCTAAGCTTTCAGTCAACCCATCAGATTTCAGATCCAGGTTATTTAAGTACACATGCATCATTGTGTTTACAGTATAACCAGTTCTATATCAAGCAGCATTTGATTCATTCATTTGATATGTTTATTTCATTTCAACCTGCAATTTTAATAACCTCATGTCTTAAATGAACACAATGTATGGCGTTTTAGATGGCCAACATGTCTCTCACTATGTATACACTGAAAATCTGTACAAAAACAGAAAAGGTATGGTAATTTTCTATCAGGACAATATCCACTAAGGTTACAGACATTTTCTTTAACCCTAAAGCACAACATAGCACAATGCATAATATCAAATGCTGGCAAACCTAACAAACCCAATAACCTGTAAAATAATCAAAATGGAAAGTTCCTCCATATTAACATAGTATATGGGCCCGTCTCTTAGTGTCTGAACAGTTTAACAGGCAACAGTTACTGCTGTGCTGCCACAGTCTATAATGTGCCTAATTTACCTATAAAGAACACGTTTGTGCTTAAATGAATGCCATGGTCCTAATTGAAATATTTACAGGCCCTATTTACACCTGACATTAACATGTTTTCTGTGATTGGATCACAATTGAATTACACTTGACCACGTTAAAAGTCAGGTGTAAATGCACCCAAGACGCATTGTGATCATATCACTGCAAACGCGTTTAGAGGACTGATTCAGACCACATTTAATTAAATTCAATTCAATTCATTTATTTGTATAGCGCTTTTAACAATACATATCGTTTCAAAGTAGCTTTACAGGAAAATGCATGTTTCTACATTACAATTTAGAGTAAACTGTTATCAGAGGTGACTGTGTCAAAGTAATGTCCATATGTATGTCAAAAATGTACGGTTCTTAAGATAATACAAATCATGCAGTTAGCTAATATCATGTATTCTTTTATTCAGAAACAATGGTCTCATTAAAGGAATTATTACAAGTTGTGATCATAATGATTACAATATACAGAAAATGTGTCAGTAGTGCATGTTGATTCAGAGTTTGCATCATCTGAAGTCCTGGCAGGACTAGGCGTCATCTTTTCACAGGTGTTGGGGCATCTGAAATCTTTGTAAGTGGCTAGATCCAAACTGGAGCTGACATACTCTTTAGTTATGGGCATCCCGAGGTAGAGACAGCAAAGCAAATGGAAAATAATTAGCGTAGCTGCTGTTCATAACATTTCAAGCAAAAGATAATCATGTGGATTTGATCTGATATAACTGGAGTACAAGGTTATGAGGTACATTGTGAATGCTTGGCTAAAGAGATGTGTCTTTTAATCTGGATTTAATACAGGCAGGGCTTGACATTAACTTATTTGCTCACCAGCCACTATGGATAGTGGTTTTCCAAAGTTACTAGCCACTCAGCATTTTCACTGGCCAAAATTTTGTTGTTGGGAAATTTGTTGTTGGCTGTAAATTACCACTGTACACACCCAAATTAAGTCTTCATGAAATATATAACATGACAGGTCATCAAATAGACCTATTTAGCTCTGATAAGGTTGTGTGTAAATCTCCTTAATCTAGACAGAGAAACACTAACAGTTGCTTCTCTGAAAAAAAAAAAAGATTTTTTGGTGTAAATATAATTTATTCTCAAACAATATTCTCATCAGTGTTCTATCTAAATCTAGCATATTTTGTGTATACAGTAGCCTAGTGAAATGCATATCCAAATCTAAAAGGTGTGCATCATACCTGACACCTAGATGAACACTTAGTTGTTTTTATGACTGTAGGTCATTCTCTTCAAATGCTATTGAAGTTAGAAACGATCTACCAATGTCGTATGTAACATTAGAGACCGTCCCTAAATTTGTGAATATCGAACATCCAACGTCAAGCTGTATGATGAATGAATCTCCTACGTGCATCGCACATACATCTCTGCTTTGTTGTTTATGATGAGAGTGCAGATTTCAGTGAGTGAGAGCACGCTTTGAACAAAACTCGTTTCAGCGATGACTAATCTGAACGCCTCTGATTATTAGACATTGCATTCATAAGCTCAACAGAATTGCGTGTGATTGGTTATAATGCGCAACGCCATTATAACAGATGCCTTTTGAGAAGACTACAATAAAATTCAACCCGCCAAAGTGGCTAGTGGGAGTGACTGTGTTACACGCCACAGCTGAAATCCACCCGTAAATGGGGTGGGCGGGTGTTAACATCAAGCCCTGAATACAGGTATATGCAAATACATTTGTTTTAGGTAACACGGCTAAAAATAATGTATGTCACTTTGACAGACTCTTCGAGTCATTTCATTTGTTTAATGAAAAATATTTGTTTCTTTATCAAAGGTATATTACTGGATTATGCTTTAAATTATGTTTCTCTCATTCCTCTCCTAAAAAAATGTGTTAAACTGATGAAAAAAAACTTTTGAATGAACCATATGTTTCTAAAATTTGGTAGCGTTGGTACTACACATGTTTGAAGTGTTCCAGTAAGACCGAAGTGACATTGTGCTCTTTTGGATCTCTGATCACACTTAGAATACAGGTGTGGATCCAGTCTGGCTAAAAAACATATCCAGATATGAAACTCATCTTAGTAACAATGATACCATGACAGATCTTTTTTTCATTGTGATGTACATCCGAGTGAAATCGATTTCACAGATGAATTGTTCACAATAAGATCAATAACATGCTTTTAGAAAATAGGGTGAATTTATTTCCTGCCAACTTTAATGTCAGGTGTAAATGGGGCCACAGGGCAGCACTGGTTGTCTGAATAAAATGCAGTAAACGCCACATGCCAATGTGGTGCAACTGTTTGCTGCTCAGTGCCTAATTTGCCAGTAATATTATTTTGATGATTTTTCAGGTGTTTATAAGATTATTCCTTCACACAGACAGGCCGTCTGTCACCTCAAGAGCCAGGCTTTAATTTTACCCATGGCTCACCTCTCCTGGAACTCGTCCCCGGCATAATTGACTTTAACAGGTTTGAGCTCAGCTGTGGCCTGTCTTGGGACTGAACTCTTGCTGGCTCTATCTCTCTCTCGAACTCTCTATAGCGCCTGATTAGTGGTCTGCTCCGGAGGGGAGGGCTGCTGGGATTTTCTGCAACCAGGTGTCTGTTCATCCGGGGGGCCCAGTGTTATCAGGCAGCCGTACAGAACAGGCCCGCTTAAGAATAATCCCGCTTCCCCCTGGACACGCGATGGACAGCCTTCCTGTTGCTCACCTTGAGTTATCATATCACATAGAGGGCGGGGAGGATGTTTTCACCTGCGCTGTGTTAATTATAAATTGCTTAACGAGACGAGGCAGTCGGATGGAACAGCAGTGCGAAGGGTTTAATTATAAAATCGCTTCTTCCTCTCCGCTGTAAACTCAAACCGCCTGTGGGTTTTTTTTTGGGGGGGGGGGGGGGGGGGGGTCACACACACACACACACACACACACACACACACACACACACACAAACACAAACACACACAAATTTTTTACACACTCTCTATCTCTCTTGTCACACACCAGCTCACTCTTTTCCTCTCTAACTTCCTCTCACCACATATCAGCATTCTGAGTGAACGGATCATTTATTTTCGGTTTCTGCCTTCTGTCTAGATGTTCTCTGCTCTCCCTCGCATACGCACAGTCTCCACTGCCTCTTGAAGGGAGGCGCTTTCTTCTTTCCAGATAAAACCAGCCACCTTAAAAGCGGCCAATTAAAATCAGCTCTGACAAGTCTTTTTTCATGTGCTGACAGGATCGCTGTCCCTTAACCTGAGGGGGCTCCAGGTGTTTGTTTTCACGTGTCATACCTCTCTTTTATTTTTTTAACTAGTTCTTCAAGAGAAATTGCACTTCTCTTTTCTGACACCTGCTCTCAGACACTCATTATTTCAGTCTGTTTTTGACTTTCACGGCATACATCTTTTAATGGCAGCTAATGAAGACCACACCTGACGTTGGCTTGCTTCTTGACATATTCGACACACTTAAACATTAATTGTTACACTTGACTACTTTTTGTCATCGCACTAAGAATCCTTCATAGAAGCGTAAATAGACTAAGGAGAATGTCAAATGGGGTGGAAGGGTGGCATTGTCATCTTGGAGGAATATTTTAGTACACTGAGGTTTCTCTTTCATAGTTCAGGGGACTTAATCGAGTTCTCAGTTATGATTTATTTAAGTATCAACTTTGCCTTAGATATTTTCATAGAACTTTTCTTATTATTATGAGTAGTAAAAACAGACACAAATGAGACTACTGTTGCCATGAGCTGCTTCCCGTAAATGTTGCGCATCTACTATTCAGACAGGAATATCCATCTTTTATCCATTGATTTTTATTGTATGTCTCCCCCATTTCAATCTTTGTGTTCCACTGAAGAAAGTCATACAGTTTTGAAATGACATGAGAGTGAGTAATGACACAATCAGTGTTGTTATTATTAAATTAAAACTCATATTTGTTAATTGAAATGAAGCTGAAATAAAATAAAATATAAATATTACATGAAAACTTCAACGTAAATTATTTGTCATTTGTCAAGGCAATGTTTCAAATTTTCGTTTAAGTAAAATTACTAAAATTGAAATAAAAATAAATGAAAGCGAAATTTGCTAAAACGGCCTATGTAAATAAACCAATGCAAATGACAGCCTAAATGTGCACTCGCTTTCGCTTTTAAATTTGCAATCACACGTAGGCTATAGGGTGGTGCAGGTATGACGTCACTATAGGCCATAGGCCTATGGATTTTTCCATAGGCTTTTGGATTATCGCAAAAAACAAAAACAAGCTGTGATCAACAAAAGTTTATGATACTTGCACGCTTTGTCCATCAAGATAATTTTCACAGATGAATACAACTTTTATGAATTTTGAAGCCTAAATGCAGTCATCAGAAGTAAAAAGCTAAAGGCAGGCTATAAAAGAACTACACCACGGTCCCGTGATTTCAACATCACCATCACTAAGCTTCCGACAACTCTTTCAGTTTTTACCTAAATACATTTTCCCACAAAGTTTGAGTTAGAATAGTTTATAAGAGCATTGTAATGAGGCTGTAAAAGCGGACTGAGCTTACCTGTTCGGCGTGATGCCGTTTAATATCCCCCACTGCCTCTGTAGTCCCATTTAGCCACTTGTTAGCCACCACCTTTTTCAAGACACATAACAGCTTCAAAAAATCACGAGTGAGGTAATACTGATGTATTTTCTGTCGTAGAATAAAATGTCAAAGTGTATTGAGCTTGTATTCACCACAGACCTTATTTCAGCCATTTAAACAAAATCACATTCAAAAAATCTATTGACTTTGATGGAACCAGAAGTAATATGCTAACTCGTTTCCACATTTTGGCCTACAAAGTGATGTCATACACTCTATATAGGCCTATTATTTGTGGGCATCGTGAAGCCGCTATCAATATGTGGGGTACTGAAATAGCTTTTGAATGCGTGCTCGCTTTTACAAATTCTCAATCATGCGTAGGCTATACTGTGAATGGGGAGCGGCGGTACTGACCACACATTTTACACGATATTTGTCAATGACGCTCAAGATCTTTTGTGTACCAAATCCTCCGCCATCAGTCATCTCTCCTTACTCTCGTCACTTGATCTGGTAAAATCTGACTCCTGCTGCTCTGTGCTGCGACTCTGCAGCTTGTGCTGTGTGGACCAGAGCAGACGCTTTCAGTTTATAATTGTAGCGTCTGTTGTCCAACTGAACTTTTTATATCTATAAAAAAAGCAAAATGACAGTGGGGGCGCTGCCGAGGTGGCCGAGTAATGTAACACCGGTAACAGTAGCAGCAAGCCTACTAATTAATTACAATTAGGCCTATTAATAAATGCAATAATAGCATATTTTACTAAAATGCTGGACAGAATGGTATTTTTTGGGTGAACTATGCCTTTAAGCTTACAAATTGTCTGAGTTTTCTTCACACATGAAACATAAAAATGCTGTTAAATATACCTATCAAACAGGTTGTATGTGTAAAAGAGTATAGAGCTATAAAAGTATTGTGTAGCTACGATGTAGCTCATGATTTGGTATTTCAATTTCTTTGAGAAATGTTTGTTTGTTTTGAATGCTTTGATTTATGTATTTGAACTCTTTTTCTAGACTTAACTCTTGATGATTGTATGAAATTGTAGATATTGCTAAATATGAGGAGCACAGTTTCTGATATTGTTGCAATCTCTTTTAATACTGTAGAAGAGACACATGGAGAAATACTAGCATATTTTGGGTGTAGTGTGAAAGATATTAGATTGAGATACCTTCATCTGTCCTTTAATATGCAGAGAAAACTATACATAACGTAAGCCATTCATAAGTTGATTTCTCCCCAAAATGTAAAAACTATGACTTTGTGGTGCTATCAGGGCATTACTTGGTTTGTGTGAGAAACACATTAAAATTGAAGTTGTTTTTCAACTGATAATCTTCCCCTCCAGTGTGCTGTTAATGGCTGTGACTGGCTCATTGAGTCAGTGAGTTGAACTCAAGAACCGGATCGGCCTAATTCATGAACAAATAGGGATGAGTAACAGAATTTTGTTTTTTGGGTGAAGGAAATTTTGGGAAACAAGAGATTTGAGCAAAAGTCTCCATTTACCCTCAATTTAATCTCACTACTGTCTAGGAGAAAGAAACTGAATTAAAGAGATCTCATTTGGGATTTTTCAGTCCTCTGGGATATTGCACAGCTATATGCAGACAGCGTGGAAAACGGACAATGTGTAATCAGTGGCTTGCACCAGCTATTCTCTGTCATTCAAATGAGTGAATACATTTATTGGGATTAGCAGACCCTGCTGTAGCCCTAACGGGATTCTAAGATAAGCACATGGATTCAGGAATGCTTCTTTAAGCTGCTGGAGATAAAGATCGACCTATAGATCTCTACCCACTGACCATAACTTATTTTTAAATCAGCTTTTCATTGTGGCTTTATTGTGGCTCCATCAGTTCAGTGCTGAAATACTGCTTTCTGTGGCGCTGGGAACATGCTGTCTGAAATCATTAAAGCTATTGTCCTTCTGTATTCTTAGACCAAACTGAACAATCTCTCGCTAAAAGAAAGAGGTTTAGTCATAGGCGAAAAAATACTGAAGGAAAGAGAGACTGGAACCAGTAATAATCCTTCAATTATACTGTTGTATAATTATACTACAATTATACAAATAGGACTGTCTGTTGCCGGAGAATGACTCTTTTTTTGCCAGTGTGATTCACTTGAAGCTTAATGTAAAAACTTTTGACTACTCTCTAAAATAGAAATACATTTGAAAAATGACCTCCGTAATTGAAGAAATTGCAATAAAGTTAATCAAGTTTTGTATTTCCATTGAATTCAGAGCATAGGTCAATTTCAGACAGACTCTGGCTCTTAAATGTCATCTTTGACTCTGGATCGAGTAGTTAGAGTAAATGATTAAGTTTTCCATCCTCGCCAGTCTGTTTAACATAATTGCAGTCCAGGGGCTACTTGTTTATACCCTTGCATGTAATTGTTACTGGTAGCCAGTTCACAAAGGGTTTTCATCAAATTAATTGAAATGGCAGACTATTTGATTAAACTGTCTCAAAATTAATTTCCTTATCATATTTGGGTGAAATTGATTTCATGCAGTAAAGCTTAAAGTTTGTCCATGTTGAAACTCTTCACTGCCGCTTTGTCTCTTAAAAGCTTGCCTGTCTGCACACATTTGCTTCACAATTAATCACACCGATTTGAATTCTTGGAGCACAGCATATGCTAGTAGACAAGCTAATTGTATCTATCAATTTTTGCAGCTTGTGTAGATTTACATTTCAGGCAACTTTAGCATGAGGCTTTCATGGATTACCAGGAGATTAGCACACGTTAAACTTCCTTAACAAGCCACAAATCCACAGGTGTGAAGGAATTATAGAGGATTTTTTTTATTATCATTTGCATTTATTAGTGTCATAATTGATATTAAGGTACATTTTCAAAAAATGCCTGTTCAGGATGGATAATAAATTGAGTCTTCTTGATTTTGATCTCCTCTCCACCACAAAAAAAGCCAGACAGTATTATTTCATAGGTCTCTTCAAAATAGCTTCAAATAGCTAAAATAGCTGTTGACTACACTAGTATTTACCTGTTCACCGGTTATGTTAGGATGTATGTGATCCATTATGTTCTGTTGTTTCTGTATCACCAAGAAGCTCCATATTATGTTGTAAAACTGAATCTTAAATGTTCTCAAATATATTAATACTCTGACATTTCCTGCACTCCTATCAAACGACATTACTAATATGACTATTTTGGAGGCCTTTACTTGTTTTGTAAGTAAAACAATGGAGGGAGATGACAGTAAGATAAAACTTAAGATGACAGTTATGTCATGCCGGGTGTGATGAAAGTATATTAGTTTACCATTATGTTTGCGGCGAGTGGTGTCAAGAAACCTGGATGTAGACGTCACTGTTTCCGAATAACTCAGAAGTTTGTTTGCTGTTTGAGCAAAGGTGCAGGACTGTAAGCCTGTTCTCATATGAATTCCTTCCTCGTCCCCTAGGCCATCAATGTGCAACGTGACCTGACCCGTACCTACACTTGTTTAACCATCCATGTCGAAGCACCTGCAGCAGGGCCAGTCAGTGGCAACAGGAATGACAGTGGCCCCCTGGGTTTGAGGGTCTCACAATAACCAGTGAGTTGATTGAGTTCACAACCCTGACCTCTCCACTACTCTTCTCTCTTCCTCTCTTCTCCTGTGCTGACTTCACAGCAAACTCATGATAAAGTGTAATGGCCTTCTCCCATGACCGCTGGCCGTTTAATTGATTTTTGCACACGGGCACAGGAGATCTGAATTATCTGAGAGATTTACCAGCAGGATAGATTAACAGGACTGAATGGACAGTCTGTCTGTGAGTTATTTGTTTGCTGTATTGAAGGGCTGTGGCTGTCATTTGCATTTAATAAAATCTTTTAAATAGTGTGTTATGGAACTGGTAAATAGAACTACATTTACAGACACACATTTGAAAGTCTTTTATGCTCACCAAGGCTGCATTTGCTTGATAAAAAATACAGTACAAACAGTTAAATTGTGAAATATATTAAAATAGAAAACAGTTATTTTATATTATAATATTTTAAAATGTAAAATTCCTGTGATGGCAAAACTGAATTTTCAGCATCATTACTCCAGTCTTCAGTGTCACATGATCCTTCAGAAATCATTCTAATATTCTGAATTAGGAACATCTTAAGGCTGGAATACACTACATGACTTTTGCCCAGCTTTTTGTCCCAATTTTCAGTCTGGACAAGTTGACGCTAGCTGCCGAAAATTAGAGCCAATCTGCAGATTTGAATTGACGACAGATTTCGCAGAAAATAGTGTAGTGCTGGGCGGTATGACCAAAAATTTATATCACGGTATTTTTTTAAAAATTATACCGGTTTCACGGTATATGACGGTGTTTTTTTCCCCCATGCATGACTGTGTGTTAACCACATTTTCTACTGATTGAGAGAGGAAATACTGCAGTATATTGACTAGAATGCCCTATTTTACTGTCATGATGAGCAAATATTGTAGAAAAATTCCACACTAGAATTAATACAGGTTTGCAAAACCCCACAAAATGATGCTGTGGGGAGACAACAACCAATAAAACACAGACCTGCAACACATTCATTACAGACACATGAATATTAAAATATGACCACAGAGAGAAAAAAACAGAGTTGAGGGCTCCTTGATGCATTTTAAAAATCGAACCCTATATAACAATAAACTGCCAAAACGAGGGAGAAACACGGTAGAACATTTAAAAGGTCTAATAATAATTTCAATACATTTAAGAGCACTACAGTCTATGAACAAATGACACATGTCAGTTTAACACAGTAAGAATAAAGGCTACTTTTTTGCCCATTCTTCTTTGAATTGTCGGTCTACGTCGTTGTCTTCTGTGTATCAGAATAATCCATCGTGTCATCGCGGTCATGATCAGACATACAGCTGTATCAGCGTCCTTATTTGTACATATATTTCATTTGAAGAAGACGTGATTAAATATGTGCGCATACACGGTGCGGGTACATGTTTAGAGCACTAGAGTATATGAAATATGTCCATACTTGAACGCACTCACTCCAGTCTGTATCTGATCTATATGATCCATTTGGTGAGCGTTGTTAAACTCATCACGGCGTTCCGCGCAGAAACCGCTCTCATGCGTGTGCCGCGTGTTGTTTGAATTCTCCGCTGTAATGCGATCTCAGCTGTGCCCTCACTACAGTGCAACAGTGAAACGGGACCCGTCTCAAACAGTGTCGCGCTGCGCCGCGTTCCGAACGTTGTTTAAACGGCATACACCGGTATTGCAGTATAATAAAAATTCATATCAAAACAAAAATAAACACTGGTATTCGGTATGAACCGGTATACCGCCCAGCACTAGTGTAGTGTATGATGGTCACATATTCCGTTTTTTTCATCTTCAAAGTTTGATTCCATCCAGTCAAAACATGTTTGATATTTTGAGCCAATTATAGAACACATATTGTTTTCATTTGTTACACTCCTAGCAACAAGGCACGTGTTTCTGCGTGAGTTTGTTTATTTTGTAATGACTTAAAAGTCTGGTAGTGCGTGATCCTCAGTCGTTTAGTGTATGATGCCCAGTTTTAAAACTGCAACTATTTACAAAGTCGACAAGTGTATGATGCCTAGTGTTTTAAAATCTGTTCAGATTTTAAAAGTCATGTAGTGTATTCCAGCCTTTAGAGAGAGAAAAAAAATACTGACCTCAAACTTTTGATCTGCCGTGTACAGTATGTATACAGCCACAATGAAAGCATGAATTAATCAGGTTGAAATCTTTTTGAAATAAGAATTTAAGATACAAAAAATTTAATTTAAGCACAGAATCCACCAGTAACTCCAGCAGCATGAGAAATGCTTAAATGTTTGATATGATCCCAGAGGAAAAATGTATTGCTCAGTGGTTGCTTTTCCCAAGCTCAGGAGATTTTTAGATGTTTCACCTAAAATTCCTTAGGAGAAATAAAAATAGACACAAATGAGACATGAGAAATATTTCATATATTACATATATACAGAGTCTGTCTGAAACTGAGAATGTGGTAGAAGAAACTTAGAACATCTCTTTATTGTCTTGCTGCAATCTCTTTCAAGACTCCATTATATAAAAAATATTTAATTGCTCAGAGGTTGCTCTTTTTATTATTATTATTTTAATGACATTAGGGTTTTTCACCTTTAATGGACAGGACAGTAGGAGGAGAGATGAGAAGGGAACAAGAGCAGGAAAGTACCTTTAGCTGGGACTCGAACTCATGCTCTGAGGTGCTGTTGTGTCTCGATGTCCATGTGCTGCCCACAAGGCTATGGCTCTGACAGAGGTTTCTCTAAGATCAGGAGGATACTAAGTGGTGATTCTATTATATGTCTCATTTAGGTATTAGCTTTGTCTTCAGATGTCTTCAATTTTATTTTAGAAATATTTAAAAAATATTTAAAAATATATATATACACTAGGCCTATATTGCCAAAAGTTTTGGGACACTCCCCTTTACATGCACATGAACTTTAATGACATCACATCCTTAATCCACAGGGTTTAATATGGAGTTGGCCCACCCTTTGCAGCTATAATAGATTCAACTCTTCTGGGAAGGCTTTCCACAAGGTTTAGGAGTGTGTTTATGGGAATGTTTGACCATTCTTCTAGAAGCGCATTTGTGAGGTCAGGCATTGATGGTGGACGAGAAGGCCTGGCTCGCAGTCTCCGCTCTAATTCATCCCAAAGGTGTTCTATCGGGTTGAGGTCAGGACTCTGTGCAGGCCAGTCAAGTTCCTCCACACCAAAATCGCTCATCCATTTCTTTATGGACCTTGCTTTGTGCACTGGTGTGCAGTCATGTTGGAACAGGAAGGGGCCATCCCCAAACTGTTCCCACAAAGTTGGGAGCATTAAATTGTCCAAAATGTCTTGGTATGCTGAAGCATTAAGAGTTCCTTTCACTGGAACTAAGGGGCCAAGCCCAACCCCTGAAAAACAACCCCAAACTTTACACTTGGCACAATGCAGTCAGGCAAGTACCGTTCTCCTGGCAACCGCCAACCCAGACTCATCCATTGGATTGCAAGACAGAAAAGCGTGATTTGTCACTCCACAGAACATGTCTCCACTGCTCTAGAGTCCAGTGGCGGCGTGCTTTACACCTCTGCCTCCGACGCTTTGCATTGCACTTGGTGATGTAAGGCTTGGATGCAGCTGCTTGGCCATGGAAACCCATTCCATAAAGCTCTCTACGCACTGTTCTTGAGCTAATCTGAAGGCCACACAAAGTTTGGACGTCTGTAGCTATTGACTCTGCAGAAAGTTGGCGACTTCTGCGCACTGTGCGCCTGAGCATGCGCTGACCCCGCTCTGTGATTTTACGTGGCCTACCACTTCGTGGCTGAGTCTCTGTTGTTCCCAATTGCTTCCACTTTGCTATAATACCACTAACAGTTGACAGTGGAATATTTAGTAGTGAGGAAATTTCACGAATGGACTTATTGCACAGGTGGCAACCTATCACGGTACCACGCTTGAATTCACTGAGCTCCTGAGAGCGACCCATTCTTTCACAAATGTTTGTAGAAGCAGTCTGCATGCCTAGGTGCTTGATTTTATACACCTTGTGGCAATGGGAGTGATTGGAACACCTGAATTCAATGATTTGGAGGGCTGTCACAATACTTTTGGCAATATAGTGTATATTTTAATATTGTAAAAATTGAAACTATCATTTAAATAAATACCATTATACATTTCAGAATATTAAGGGTTACTATTTTAAATTATTTTCAGTGCCCAGCATTGTATATGCAGCACATTTTCCAAACACACTAGAAAGGGATTAGATAAGTCTAAGTGTTTAGTATAAGAGATAAATACTTTATTTTTATCAAATGTAGCACTAGTGTACCAGTGCTTCATGGTTGTTGCATAACCCTTTTTTTCTTTCTTTGTTTTGTCTTGTACAACCCCATGCATGTAAATATAGGTCATGATTTCCTCTATTAAATCATTGTGCAACAAAACAGTGTCTACTCTAAACGACTTAAAATATGACAATGCATACTGTGTTTGATTGAAATGGTGTGGATGAATGAGATTGAAGTGAGGAAAAAATGCTTTCACATCTCAAATGTTTCTGCTAGATATAAATGAGATTACATTAACATCAAATGGAGATTTTAGCTTGAGTCTCTTGCTTCTCACACTTGTCTCCTGAGTCAAAAAAATTCTAACACTCTCACAATGGTCTCCTTTGAAGTTTTAGAAGAGACCTCAACAACATCACACACTGTGCTCAGATCTTTCTCCTTACCTAGAGAATATGGTGGTCTCACATTTGTCTCCCCTATAGTTTCAGAAGAGACCTCAACATCACCACACATTGGGCTCAGATTTTTTTCCTTAGCTAGAGAATCTGGAGCTCTCACATTTGTCTCTTTTAAAGTTTAGAAGAGATCTCAACTTTACAAATTGTGCACCAAATCAAGTACCTGAAAGGCACTAAAGTAAGAGACAATCCATAAATTCTGAGTTTAGAGTTAAGAGTGAAGCTATGCAGAAATACTATGCAGAATACAGTTACTCCTAATTGCTGACACACAATAAGAGAATAGAGCTGTGCAGTTTATGTGCATAGGGAACATCATTTGTTCTTGGAAAAATGTTCCGTGACTTACAGAAGTCTTACTACAATAACAGTAACCCTGAAACTTTCTTTGCTGAAAGGCAAATTAAAGGCTTACCACTCAATCCTTGACTAATTAGATTAATAATACATTAATACATTAATAATACATTGTAGAAATGTTTGAGTTTATACTGAGACATTTGATTTGTAAAGTTGTTGAGATCTCTTCTAAACTTTAGAGGAGACAAATATGAGACTTCCAGTTTCTCTAGCTAAGGAGAAAAATATGAGCACAGTGTGATGGTGATGATGAGATCTCTTCTGAATCTTTAGAGGAGATAAATATGAGAGATTCAACTCAGAGTCTAGCTACGGAGAAAAATCTGAGCATAATAATGTGTGATGTTTTTGAAATCTCTTCTAAACGTTTGAGAAAAATGTGTGATACAGTGAGAAAAAATTATGAGCACAGTGTGTTATGTTAATGAGATCTCTTCTACATTTTTTATAGACGACACATGTGAGCGATCCAGAGTCTATAGCTAAGGAGAAAAGGCTGAGCTCAGTGTGTGATGTTTCTGAGATCTCTTCTAAAACTTTAAAGGAGACGATTGTGAGAGTGTTAGAGTTTTTGTCTCAGGAAACAAGCGTGAGAAGCAGGAGACTCAAACAAAAGTCTCCATTTCATGTTAAAGTAACTTAATTTGAGATACATTTTAGATGTTAAAGAGATCTCAGTTTTTTTTAACTGGCAGTTCTGTCCATAGTGACTTTACACTTAATACAGGAACAATCCCACTAGAGAATGGCCCATAAGAGCAACAATGGCTTATATTTTTGCTGATTGCAGGGATTGAACCAGCATTCTTCCAGTTACCAGCCCTAAACTACCTACCTATATACCACCTGCTCCAATAGAGGAGCTCATCATTTTAGAAAAAATCCACTTTCACCCTCATATCAGTCATTCCATTATGTCACTCATCTAATTCTTCTTGATTGTGTTTATGGGGTGCACTGTAACATGGGTTCATGCTTCGGGTTCAAAAATCATAATTTTTCACACATTTTACCTTTATTCTACACCGCTGTGTCCCTTCTTGTAAAAATGTCCGGATAGCTTCCTGGTTCTATGAAGCCCCTCCCTCAGAAATATGCACTGAGCTCAGATTGGTGAATTGTGATTCGCTAACCGCCTAGTGCACGTTATCCAGAAATGTCACGCTCCTTACCATTACGGGTAGTTGCATATGCTCAGGTGTACTGTAATAAACAATGGCGTCGCCTTATCAATTTAAGCCCAAATCAGACCCAGAGAATATTAGTGAAGAGAATCGATTAGATCCTGTGCAAGAACAGCTGTTACAGGTTTTTGTAGTTGTCTCATACTTAGTAGATACGCTGTTATTTGTAAATGCTACTAATGTTAGCTTTTGATGTACAGTTTTAGCCTTATTAAAGCTTTAGTACAGCAGAATACATGATTGCCTTGTAGCCTTTTTTTCATATAATCATTCTAACAAACAATGCTACAGTTCTTGAAGGGATTATTTGATTACAGACTGGATCTATAGTGATCGCTACTGACTGTATAGCACCGTTAGTTTTGTCTTTATACACTCGAGTGTAGCCAAATATCTGTCGCCAGAACGATGAGACCATTACGAAGACTAATCATGGATTTATTACAGTGGCCATATCAAACACAGAACAATGTTTAGCGTGCCTGCATTTACACGGATCACTTAAACGCCAACAAACACCAACATTCGAAGTTCGCTAGTAGGATTAAAAAGAAGTTTGTCAGATAAATTTGAATTAGCAATTAGGTAACTGGCTAGCGGAGCCAAACAGCGTTTGCCTTTGTTTACGTCCTTGCTACAGCATAAAAATAACGATAGAAACTATTCATGGAAAACACATCAACAAAGAATAAAACATACTTACAGGTTGTGGCCCATAAACAACAGCTTCTGCTTTTAAAGTGGGAACTGCTGTCCTCTGTAAAATGTGCAGCACAGAAAGCTATATTTGGATTATAATGTTCAGGAAGGTTCAGCGTTTCGACGGCATGGCAACAACACTACTCACGCTTCCTCTTCTCAACATGGCCTTTGTTGCGTGTTCCCGGGGGTAGAGTTTATGTAAATTTTAGGGTTAGTGATGTCACTAACCCACAAGAAGCTTATTGTAGTCCCTACCGGCCGTTTGTTGTAGTCCTTAAAAAGCAATTTCTTTAAAAGAAAATATCTCCCTTTTCTTTGAACTTTGAGCGTCATAACTTTGCAGATATTGTTTATGCTCAAACAGCAACATTACGCACTAACTAAAGTTAAAAAAGTGAAATCATAATCAACCACCCCTTTAAATAATGGCCTAGAGTAAATGAGACATGATGGGACCAGAGACTTCAAAATGAACGGAACAGCCAAGATCTTCCCATTAAAAAAGTCCAAGCTAGCAGAACATTCTTATCCCAAATAAAAAATTTAACTTGCCATTGGAGAGCTTGTTGAAAAATAAAATCTTCAAGGAATTAATAATCCAAGATGGAGTCAACAGAAATTTGAACCTGCCACTCTCCGTTGAGAGTTTTATGGGAAGCAATGTTCCAAGACTGATCCCTATATGCTATCTCCTCACCGCTGGAGTGTGACTGAAAACGCATGAATGAATTGATCAGGTTTTTCTTTGAGGTACAATCCTCTCTCTTTCTCTCTTTCTCTCTATTTTTCATTTTTTGCACTCTGACTGAAACGTGCCACATGCTTGAAGTTTGGGAAAGCCATTTTGGACACAATGATGGGCACTTAAAAGCCCTGGGAAATAGGACGGAGGTCAGAGTTGGCGGAGGGAGGTAAAGCGTAGCATTGGAAGTCAATATATGACACTGGGTTGGAGAGAAGAGAGATGGGAGGAGGGCATGGGGTGTTAATAGAATGAAAGAATCAGCAGGATGAGCTAGCCAGTCCAGCATGCAGTGTTGACAGGTAATCATTGAATGTCAACCATGAGGAGGCAACAGAAGCAGCAGAACTCTCTCTTTACTGTTTTTAGTATCTCTGATGGTAGATGACAGCCGATAAAGTGCCACAATAATCCCACAGTGCTGACTGAAACTTGTGAAATGAGACAATACTATCAGATGCTATCAGCTAAAACTCCCCAGCTAAAAAAGTGGTAGTAGTGCAAATTCATCTACTTTTCATCAGTTAGACCAGTGGCTGGTTGCATAAACTGCTTAGACTAGCCTTAAAATGTAGTCATCTATTGTTTTTTTCTTCAAGACGTTTCTGACGGTCTCATTTGAATTTGAAAAGTAAGACTGATCACCTCTTGTCTTACTGTTAGTTGGTCATACTAGTTTTAACGTAGTGGCTAAGTTTATGCAACTGGCCCCAGAAGTCCTTATCCAGGGCAATATGAAGACAGTGTTTTCTGGTAAACACATCTAAACATCCTTGAAATAAGATAAATTAACTTGAAGCAAAATTGTGTAAATAAGACTTGTTTTCAGAGAATATACACTGCCGTTCAAAAGTTTGAAGAATATTAATAGAGTCCTGTCCATTAATAGTCAAAATATTTTTAAAATATTTTTGGAAGAGGTCTCATGCTCACCAAGGCTGCATTTATTTGATCAAAAATACACTAAAAACAGTAATATTGTGAAATATTATTACAGTTTAAAATAACTGTTCTGTTTTAATATTTTTTTTAGATGTTATTTATTACTGTGATGGAAACATATATGTATATATATATGTGTGTGTGTGTGTGTGTGTGTATATGTATATGTATATATATATATGTGTGTGTGTGTGTGTGTGTGCATAATCATCCAAGATGGTGGATGAAGAGAGAAAAATATTATTTATAAATAAACACTTTAATATAATTATTTATTAACATTTAATCAATACTTGATCATCATTGTATAAATGTAATCAAAAATTGGTTATTTTAGCTATTATATTCATTTTTATACTTGTTACTTATTTTTTTTATGCTTGACTACTACGCCATTACATTACATGTCTCATGGTAACACTAAACTCTTTTAGAAATTGTGAGTCAAGTCTCCCGTGCTGAGCACCATTTCTATGACGTCTGTGAGTTATTTCCGCTGTAGAGTGTTCCAGATTGATTATTTTAAGGTTTGGGATAAAACATTGAGGCAACTTTCTAGGTTATAGAACAAAACTAAACCAAACTCCTTTGACCACACCAGGTCTCCTCCTTAAAGTATGTGTTATTGTCTGATGGCATGTTTTCAACTATTTCTGTTTTGTTGGTCCAAACTAAAACCCTCTTTTTCTCTCGCCCCCTTTTTTAGCCCTGCTGGCTTCAGGACACTTCCTGGGAGGAATTTCCGGCAGTGGATACTTCATCCACCAATCGCCAAAGGGTTATCTGTTCTCATGGTCGGTGATGGTGTGACAGACACATCTTTCACGCTCTCATCTTCCCGAGGGGGAGCCACTGAGGATTAGCTGGCAGATGATGCATCAGGGGGAGGAGGAAAGGCCGTGTTTATCTGCTGTCCCCGTGTCACAGAGAGCTTCTGAGGAGCATTCAGCTGCCAGCAGCATCAGCGGCCCTCAGCCATCCAGCTGTTCACCTCACTGCCACAGCTAAAGTGATGAGTCCCAGCCTTTCCTTTCAGGTAGAAACCGCTGTTTCCTCGGTCTAATTGCCCGGTAACCCAATTCCCCTGTCTGAGCTCAACAGTCTTCGAGTCTGTAATGTGTGGAAGTACAGTGTTGCATGAGAGGTCTCTGCCAAGCTGCTTTTCCTCCTTTCCCTGTGCACCTAAAACTAATGTAGAGAAATAGCTGCCATTTTGGGTCCCTGTGCTCATTGCATGTCACTTAGAGGAGACATCTATTTATTCAATTAGACCAGTCTGACAAGGTGGCTCAGCTGAGGTTTCTCATTGTGTAAAGTATTATCAGTGTTTTAAAGCATTTTACCAGTACAACTGAGTATTTTACCAATATAATATAACTTATCCATGTACTGTAGTGCACTCCAGAGGTTTGGCAGGTTAGCATGGTGACTGTGTGTGGTTTTTGTGGGGCCATCAGCCAATCAGCATCATGGTGTCATTTTATTATGGGCCATATTGTACTGGACTGCTTTTAAGACAGTGATTTTAATCAGAAATTTCATTAATAGATTATTTTTAAAAGGTTTCACATGGGAAAATTTCCATCCATCCCATCCATCGCCTGCTAGCTGCGAAGTATTTTTTGTTAACGAAGCTATTAGCAGAAGTCAGTTATGATTAAATTGTTGGTTAAATTGGTTAAAGAGATAAAATGTGGCTAGACATTCGGCTGGTCATATGATGTCAACATGGCCGTCCGCATTAGGTGACCCACTCCATGTAAAATACAGTCACTTTTATTGGGCTACTCTGTAGCAACTTCATCTCATGTGCCTGTACATGAATGTAATTTTTTTTTAAAGTACTGTTCCTTTTTTTTTAAGAAGTAAAACTTTTTAATGAGGGAAAAGATACTGAGTTCACCTTTAAAATATTAGTGTCAAGAAGACTTCTTATTTCTCTCTTTCTTTTATGATGCCAGCTTGCTAATACAGTGCAGGTAGAGGCTTATTATCAAGTTGTGTGCTTCCGTGGTTTTATGGACAAATAAGGAAGCAGAAATGACAGGTGGCGTTCAAAGGTTTGCTCGGCTTGTCGAACACAAGCCAATTGGACGCATTACTGTATGGAAATTGAAGCAAGGGGAAGGCGCCTGTGATACAGTAAACAGGATTAGGAGCTTTTGTTTCCTTTGCTGTCAGAGCCGGTGGTGTCCTGCATAGAGAGATCTAATGGAACGAGCCTGGCTGAGGCTGCAATAGACCTGTTACAGACAGTGCTTTAGTATCTGCTGTGGGAGTTGTAATCAAACGTTAATTACCGGGCCCACCTGTTTACAGACGGATCAGCTCAGATGCCCTGTCCCATGTGAAGATTTGGGGAGGATCAGTTTTCCACATTTCAAATACACAATGCTGTTTTTATTTTTTGTAGCCACAGTGGTTTAAACGTCATTTCGAATTAGAGTTGGAAGTAGGAATCTTTCTTTTTTATAAAGTATTTTTAATGTTCTTTGGGACAGGGCAGAAAAATAGCTCTCAGGTTGGGTGGACATGGTTGCTCATGCTTTTGAAAATTTGCACATATTCCTGTGTGGGTCATTGACACTTATTTTTTGTCCACATTCATTAATTTATTCAAAAATACATAAAAAATGCAATTAATACTTTCAGTGATTTGAATGCAGGAACTGAAACACCAAGTGCAACATTTTCCTGATCTTTGTTTAACAACATTCCAATCCTGGAACAACATTCCAATCAACCAATCAGATTTGAGGGACATAAAGTTTACGGTCAGCTGCAAAAATAAACCGATAATTTTCACTGCGTCTTTAGTAAATCCTGACATTTTTTTTTAACACCAAATGAGGGGTCTTATATTACATTGATATAAATATAGAATATAATAATAATATGTGACCCTGGACCACAAAACCAGTCATAAGTCGCTCGGGTATATTTGTGGCAATAGCCCACAATACATTGTATGGGTCAAATTTATCGATTTCTTTCTTTTATGCCAAAAATCATTAGGATATTAAGTAAAGATCATGTTTCATGAAGATATTTTGTAAATTTCCTACCGTAAATATATCAAAAATGTATTATTTTTAGTAATATGCATTGCTAAGGACTTCATTTGGACAACTTTAAAGGCGATTTTCTCAATATTTAGACTTTTTTGCACCCTCAGATTCCAGATTTTCAAATAGTTGTATCTCGGCCAAATATTGTCCTATCCTAATAAACCATCAATGGAAAGCAGCTTTCAGATGATGTATAAATCTCAATTTCAAACAAATTACCCTTATGAGTGGTTTTGTGGTCCAGGGTCACATATAAGAAATAATATATTTTCTTTGAATCCTCATTAAATGCTTTTTTCTTAAAAATGTTAAATATGAAAAAATAAATAAATTTGTATTTAAACTGCTTATTGAAGGGTGAAAAAAAGGGGGGGGGGGGGGCACTGACCAGATGTGGTTGCCAAACACAAAAACTATAGCACATGTAGATGTAACACCATATCACATGGCAAGAATGGTGAAAAGCCTTCTGTTTGATGTTTATGTGGAGTTCACTGCCTCAGCTAATACTGATAAATTAATTCCCATGTGCTTCTTTGAAGATATATTTGAGCGCATGACTTTTCACACCAATCTGATATGTAACCCACCCAAACTGGAAAGACTTTCAGCCTGCTGAAAAAGTTTGCTTTTATCCAATTCAGCCAGGCCCCTGCATAGTGGTAACTAAGAGAGAACTGCATGACCTACAAGCCTATGAAATTTGAACTGGTGCATATTTAAATTGGATGGTTTGCATTCATGGCAGTATAAGTTAAAATCTGAATGAGAGTCCATGGCTCTGCCTGAAAGAGTTAACGTGTGTGCTTCTTGAAAAAATCTTGACTGAAGTGTCATGAATCCTGAAGCGCAGAAGCTTTTTCAGATTCTTAAGACTGCACACTGTGTTCCAGTCTGAGCCCACAAGCTTTGTTTGACCTAGTTATTCTAAAAAGCAGCGCAGGACTTTGACGCATTTGATTTCCAGGATGGCTGTTGCTGGTGACAGGCACATGCAGGAACGTGTGTCAGTATTCACATCCTCCCTACGGCTGACAGGTCACGGGGAAAAGGCCAAGTCCATCACGGCGAGGTTTTTCACTCTCAGTCTGTGAATGTTTGCTAGGCTATACGTAACCTTTTGTAAATCTTAACTGTAAATATTGAAGTTTTATGTTATTTGTGTGTTGTATTTGACAGCATGCAGGATTGTGGTGTACATTCTTACACCATAGTCTGTGTGCTTACAGAACTGTGTGTGTACAGTTTGTGTGCATATGGCATGTCTGTAAACTGTTCATATGTCTATGGATTAGTATAGAGGATAAAGGAATAGCTAAAGGAAATTTTATTTTATCCATTTTAATAGTTGGTCATTTGACTATATGTTGAGAACATATTAATTTCTTCAATGTTCTGCAGTGTTTTGCTGAAGTACAGCTCTTCTATTTAAAATGAGTTTAGATATTTAGACGATTTTTAGAGACCTATGTTGTCTCGATTCTGAAGGAAAGCCGACATACAGTACAGGTCAACATCACTCATTTATTCACTTGAATAGAAACGTTAAACTGAAATATGTTATCAAAAATTGAATGAGCCAAGCTCCAAAGTCCCAAGCAACCAGCTCTAGCCTCTTCAAGAGGATATCTGTGTATACCCTTTTGAAAATATCTAATTTTATCAAGACATTTATTTGTGGCAGCAGTTAAAGGATAAGAGATCTTTTTTCACTCCGTCAAGGCCTCTCACCATATTCCTCTCAAATCAGATTTCCTGCAACACTGCTGAAGCAATGAAATAAAAATCTAATTCCCTCCAAATGAAATCAACCAAAAACCAATTGGGAGCTGCATGCTTTCCCTGAGAAATCACATCAGAATAATTCCACATTCCAAACACATATTTTAGTCTGATAGCAATTCATCCATCAATACACCGATTCTGTCTAGCCGCCTCGAACAGATCGTCCGCAGGTAATGCATTGTATGCCGTCTCCATAAGAGGAAAATCAATCAAAATTTTAATTCAGATAATACTGTAATACACTGGTCTATGCAGAGCTGTGTCCCATATATGAAACAATGATGCTATAAAATATAGAGATCCCCATTTCTTGCTGCGGGACTGGTGCCAATGAATAACCTTGGTTTGTGCTGCCGAGCTGTTTAAATGAGTTACTTTCCCATTTCGGTTGTCAATGGAGAAGTTTATTACATGTGAGAGGCATAACGTGGATCCGGTCCATTGAATATTTGCCATTTAAATGGTGTGCAGATTTCCATCAGTCAGCGCGTGACAAAACAGACTGTGCGTGCAGAAGGTAAAAGACATTTATAGTTCAAGATCAGCTGCTTTAAAATGTGAATAGTACAAATACAATAGTGTACAACTGCTATCTCTGAATGTTTGCAAAAAAGTTCATTGTAAACCAGATGTGCATTAAAATTCCCTCTCATCTATACACATGCTTGGAGAGTCAGTGATTCCAGAACTAATCTTTCACCCAAAGGATATAAATTACAGCGGCGGGGGACAGAATTAAATGAGTAGCAATGAAAAGGTGTTAATATCCTCAATTACTTCAGGGCTGAAAGACCCAATGCTCTGCCTGTGTTTACCGTGGTAGTTACTGCATCAGTGCATGCAGCTTTAAGACCAAATGATCCTGATCGTGACACTTGTGCTCGATTTGACGTCCTCAAGGATTAAATGACTAGTCAAACGTATGCTGGTGATTAATGTAATGATTCCCAAGAGTTGTTTATCATGCTTGGCTGGTGTATTCGCTCCCTAACAGGTAAGAAAGCATAATCACCATTGTTTGCTTTGTTTTTTTGCTTTTGCAGGACTAAAAGTGGACAGGACGTCAATGGGCTGGACTATGATTCTAAAAGATGACTCTGGTGTAACGGGCTGGATATGGCGTGTTGGGAACTACCTGCTGCTCTCTATGTCTCTCATTGGAATGCAAGTGAGGCCGGACTTGGAATTTCCAAAGGACAGGCACTATACATGGAAAACGGGTAAGCGTGTTGTCTATGATATCTATTCCTGTGATATGGAGATTTCTACGCTAGATCTCTTTTTAATGGCTCCGCTTTGATGTTTCTCCCTCCTGTTAGCATTACACAGCATCCATCCATCCATCCATTCAGGATTTATCTCACTCAAGCTCCTATACAGTGTTTATCAGGAACTAGTGTAATAAATTCCTCCGTGCCGTTTCAACATTTTGTCGTGCTGCTTTCTTCCATCTAATGCTTAATTATTACATTGCTGTCTGAGATGTGGCCTAGCGGTTAACGTGTTCTGTGAGTGCAAAATTCTGTTTTCATTTACTTGTTATTCCAAACCCGATGCATAGAACAAAAAAGGAACTGTGTCGCAAAATGTTCAAGCTGCTCTTTTCTCAACCTAGGCTTATTGGAAAAATGTGCCTCTACCTATATTTTTGGAAAACTCCAAGACATACCTATACATACAATTCACTGTATTTTCCAGCTGAAATTAACAACTTTATTCCTTTTTACACAAATTATAATTTCAAGGGGAGATTATATTAATAAAGACCTGAACAATGCTATGTTATGACCTCAGAAAATTTTTACCATAGTGTATGATTTGTAAACTAATACATTTTGATGTTTACATCAAACCAGCTACATATGTATGGCTTTTCTGATTGTGGCGGATGTTGGCCGAGCCTCGGTCATCAAACAGGATGTTTGATGTTTTCATGTTTGTTTATTATATGTAATGGAAAATGTTTTTATCTCACGTTTGCTTTTGTCGGTTAGTAAGTGTAGGTTTTGCGTGATTTTCAAATGCGATAGAGCATTAACCTTTTAGTGTCACACAACAGACGTTTCATTTCCGAACTGCCGCAATACAACAACCAACAAAATATAACATTGCCATATTCAAGTTCATCGGTTTCGGATAGAACTGAACATGTTTTTTACTGTAGCAACACTCACTGGACATTTCACTTTAAAGATGCAAGAAGCGACAATATAATGTTGCAGATGTTGTCTGTTGTCTTTTCTATACAATGAAAGTGAAGTGACACCACAGCTGTTCTTGATTCCTTCCACCTTTCATTTTAAGCAGTGTGGTCATTCTGCTATTTTTTTCCTTTTGTGTCACATGGACGAAAAAAGTTAGATGGGTTTGAAACGACATGAGGGTAAATAAATGATGACAGCATTTTTGTTTTTGGATGAAACATCCCTTTAATTGCATTGTATTGACTCGGCGCTCTGTTTGCAAACGTCTTTCATCCGTTCCTTTTTTTCCCCCACTGAGAATCCCTCATTCACACAGCTCCCAACATCACAACGACACTGACATCTTATGCTGGAATGAAAAACTCTGCCGAGTTTGATCAAGGGATCCTGTGTGGAAGTGGGTCTGTTAGCATAATATATGCTCTGAGAAAGATTATCCATCTCTTGCTGAACAATGACAGGCCCTACTGCAGAGAACATAAGCACATATAATGATGTATATAGTAATCTATTCCTAGTCCTCAAAGCTGGAGTAATTACCTACTGTTATGCCTAGCTTGAGATTTATGGGCTTTGCCAAGGCATTCTGAAGTAAGGCAGGATTTTTTTACATGTTGTGCTCAGTTTCACAAACAAGAAAATCTGATTCCGACCCTTAATCTCTCTGGTTCTGTCAGAACAGTTCTTATTTTCCCCTCGCTGCAATGATTGATTCCAGATAAGGACTTTTACCCTTGGCGCACGCGACATTCTGCAGCTGTTGACTTCGAAATATTTGATAAATGAATCGCAAAGGCATTTGCATTCCATAAATGATTTAAAACACCCAAAGGTGATTCAATTTGAGCCTGATTGTTGTCCTAGCTTTGCCTCCAAGAAGCAGACCTGCAAAATGAAGCAAAAAGCCTTCGGAGAGCGTCACTCTCAGATCAGCAGTGTGGAAAATGAAGTAATGAATTTAAACTCACTGCCTCAGATGTTTTCTCTGTCCCGGTGAGTGCGGTTTAAACCTTTTTCGTACACAAAGGCCTCATTGGTTTTATGATCAGCGCTTTCATGTGCTTCTCCTCAGTGTGGCGATGGTACGACTGAAAAGATAAAGAGATTGATGAACTACACTTGAAAAGGCCCGTACGCAGAAAGAATCTAATCAGATCATCGCGAGCGAGGCTGTGACATCTCTACTGAGCAGTGACGGCTGATATATATCGCTTGGAAAAATGAGAGTTCACATCACCGAATACAAACACTTTCTGGTGCGAGTAGCACCAACAACAGGCATTGTACGTGCATCTGATGTGTCTATGGCCATTAAGATCAACATAAAATTTTTATGGAAAGGATTATCATATGGTTGGGCCAATTAGTAATGCCTTACAGAGCATCTGGTGTGAATTATTAATGACTTGATTATAAAGTCAACTCAGTTCCACTTTGCAGAGTTTGAATTATTAGGTTGTAGTAATGCTTACTCTGTGAGGTACTGGCTTTTATCATGTGGTTGGTGATTGTTTTTTAGCACCAGTCTTCAGCTAGTCTGGAAAACATTGCCTTTTTATCGGTTCATATGGCTTTACGCTTGTAGTAATGGGTGGCCTATAATTCTTCTAGGCATTTAACCACAGGCAGAGCGGAGTTCAACTGTTATAGGTGAAACTGTTTCCTCAGAGTTAGCAGAGCAGTGTGACTCTTGGCGTTATGGAGAGCTTGAAGTGTGCTTTGGGCTTGACCTTCATCACTGTCTGAAAAAGGAGGGGGGGGGGGTACCCAAGGCTGTGGGTAATGGGACGATCATTTAGCTCCTTAAACAAAGCACTCTCATTAGGGCCTGTGAGGAACAATCCCCCCTGCTCCATTTTTCACCAGCGACTGCCTGAAGAGAGGGAAAATGAGTGATCAGCGGTTTGACTCTATGCAGGGTTTCTGCATGTTCTCTAAAATCATAGGAATCTGGTGAAAATGTGAGCATTATTTCACACTGAGCTATCTGAATGGGCTTTTAACAAGATGTAAATAATGGCTGATATATTTAGCATTGTCAAATCTCATGGACTGTGCGAATACTGTGTATTAACTGGTTTCAGGAATGATTGTTTTCCTCCTAGTGCTTCAGGAGACGTGAAGATTGTATCGGGTTTTGTTTGCAAAAATAACCGATACAGGGAAATGTGGCGTATGCTGTATTTCAGAGTTATCTGAACAGTTTGTAAGCATATTTGAACTTATTTTTGAGCTACAGTGGGGAGAACAAGTATTTGATACACTGCCGATTTTGCAGGTTTTCCTACTTACAAAGCATGTAGAGGTCTGTAATTTTTATCATAGGTACTCTTCAACTGTGAGAGACCAGAAAAAAATCCAGAAAATCACATTGTATGATTTTTAAATAATTAATTTGCATTTTATTGCATGACATAAGTATTTGATCACCTACCAAATAAGAAGTAAGAATTCCGGCTCTCACAGACCTGTTAGTTTTTCTTTAAGAAGCCCTCCTGTTCTCCACTCATTACCTGTATTAACTGCACCTGTTTGAACTCGTTACCTGTATAAAAGACACCTGTCCACACACTCAATCAAACAGACTCCAACCTCTCCACAATGGCCAAGACCAGAGAGCTGTGTAAGGACATCAGGGATAAAATTGTAGACCTGCACAAGGCTGGGATGGGCTACAGGACAATAGCAAGCAGCTTGGTGAGAAGGCAACAACTGTTGGCGCAATTATTAGAAAATGGAAGAATTCAAGATGACGGTCAATCTCCCTCGGTCTGGGGCACCATGCAAGATCTCACCTCGTGGGGCATCAATGATCATGAGGAAGGTGAGGGATCAGCCCAGAACTACACGGCAGGACCTGGTCAATGACCTGAAGAGAGCTGGGACCACAGTCTCAAAGAAAACCATTAGTAACACACTACGCCGTCATGGATTAAAATCCTGCAGCGCACGCAAGGTCCCCCTGCTCAAGCCAGCGCATGTCCAGGCCCGTCTGAAGTTTGCCAATGACCATCTGGATGATCCAGAGGAGGAATGGGAGAAGGTCATGTGGTCTGATGAGACAAATATAGACCTTTTTGGTCTAAACTCCACTCGCTGTGTTTGGAGGAAGAAGAAGGATGAGTACAACCCCAAAAACACCATCCCAACCGTGAAGCATGGAGGTGGAAAAATCATTCTTTGGGGATGCTTTTCTGCAAAGGGGACAGGACGACTGCACCGTATTGAGGGGAGGATGGATGGGGCCATGTATCGCGAGATCTTGGCCAACAACCTCCTTCCCTCAGTAAGAGCATTGAAGATGGGTCGTGGCTGGGTCTTCCAGCATGACAACGACCTGAAACACACAGCCAGGGCAACTAAGGAGTGGCTCCGTAAGAAGCATCTCAAGGTCCTGGAGTGGCCTAGCCAGTCTCCAGACCTGAACCCAATAGTAAATCTTTGGAGGGAGCTGAAAGTCCGTATTGCCCAGCGACAGCCCCGAAACCTGAAGGATCTGGAGAAGGTCTGTACGGAGGAGTGGGCCAAAATCCCTGCTGCAGTGTGTGCAAACCTGGTCAAGAACTACAGGAAACGTATGATCTCTGTAATTGCAAACAAAGGTTTCTGTACCAAATATTAAGTTCTACTTTTCTGATGTATCAAATACTTATGTCATGCAATAAAATGCAAATTAATTACTTAAAAATCATACAATGTGATTTTCTGGATTTTTGTTTTAGATTCCGTCACTCACAGTTGAAGAGTACCTATGATAAAAATTACAGACTTCTACATGCTTTGTAAGTGGGCAAACCTGCAAAATCGTTTTTTCAAGTTTTTTTCAGCCCACATTTCACACTGCTAATGCTTTACTTAGCATATTATTATCTAGACCTAATGCAAATGCTTCATTAATTGTCGAAATATATTTTTTCTTGTTCCCTCTCTGTGAAAGTCCAGATGGTTTATTTTAATGAATGCTCACTTTATGTGGTTATTTCACGTTTAAATATTTTCAAGACAGTAGAGCCCTTTACCAATGATTAAATGCAACTACATTTACATTTATGTATTTGGCAAATACTTTTATAAAAAGTGACTTACGTTGCATTCAAAGTATACATTTTGCAAGTTTATGCATTCCCTGGGAATCAAACTCACGAAATGGTCTCTATACAGGAATGATCACATAGCTAATGAGTTTGGTTTCAAACTTCTTGCATGAGTACAACACCATAAACGAAGACACATAGATATACGATTACAGGCAAAGCATTATGAAATAATTTGTTTACAGTTTGTAATGCAGCTGCTGTCCGATCCAATACAGTTAGCTGCTTCATCTGTCAACAAATGTTTCTTTGCAAACTCTCCATGTGCCTCGTTTACAAAACAAAATGCTCCGAACAAACATATAATCCGGGACGCCATTAAATAAACCATCCACTTGTTTCTGATGCTGGGACCCTTCTGAAGTCTGTACAGAGACGCAAAAGAGCTGTTTAAACTATATGCATCAAAGCATGCTTTCTTTTACTCTTCCATTTGTCCTGTTGAAAGACTCAAGCGTGTAGAGTATGTGCGTGACGCTCATATCCAGTGTAGGCAAATGTCGGCCATTAAGTGACTGAATGCCAGTGGGCGGGGCCTATGTTGCAATGATGTACTATTCGTTGATGTCTGGAGGCACTCATTTGCAAATGTATTTGCCCATGTGACGTCACAGATCATACAATATCAAAACGTGCTTGATTAAATAAATGCTTTGTTTATAATTAGGAGGACGTTTTAAGCTGTGAAACTTGCAGGATGTTTTAATGGTTCAAATACCTCATATATGCCAAAAGATCAAGGCAAATTTGATTTCTCATGTCATGCAGGCCTCGAAATTAACGTTTTTACTTGGTAGCACTGGTGCTCCCAACTTCAAAAAGTTAGGAGCACCAGCTAAAATTTAGGAGCACCACAACTAAATGTTTATATATATTATATTATATTATATTATATAATGTTTAAATGTGTGTGTGTGTGTGTGTGTGTGTGTGTGTGTGTGTCTGTGTCTGTGTCATGTGCAAGTAAATCGGTCATTTAATTGTCAGAATAAAAAGTTGAGTTGCTTGTCTTGAAAAAAAATTGATTTTCATGTTGTAAATATAGCCTAATTTATTCTGAAGCAATATTCTCAACAGTGTTCTATAAGTTCTATCATATTTAAATCTGCATATTTTTTTTACATTTATAAAGGGCATTTTCCCCCTAATCTTATTAAATGTGTGCTTCATCTTTCATTTTAAATTCTTAAATTTGATCAATAAATTCAATTAGAATAATAAAACGCTATAGGGCTGTTGCCATTAAAATTAAATCATTTACACTGAGAAATTACAACGGCATTGAATTAAGTTATGAGATTGTTTTAAATATATTTTGAATATGCAAATAAGAAAGGTTGGAAAGAATGATACTTTTAAACATGAAACTAAACCGCCAGTAGGTGGCGGCAGGTGACCGTCTTAATGAGTGAGTCATTGAGTCGTTCATTCAAACGATTCGTTCAAGCAGCTGATTCATTCAAGAATGAGGCAGTTGTTTATGAATGGGTCATTGAATCATTGACTCAATTGATTTGTTCAAAACGCTGAATCATTCAGTAATGAAATACGTTTGAGTGTTGTTTTTGTGAGACGCGCTGTGGTTCTGCTGTGATCTTTGTTTGGAACTATTTTCGCCGCTGAAACAGAACAAAAACAGTCAATATTGTGTCTAAAATGTAAGTGACTTGATTTTAACAGTTTATTGAACTGTTGTATGAAATCAATGTCACATTTTCAGTCGTGATGGTATTCAGGAAAACAACACTCTTGATCGTGTGATGTTGCTTAACTGCGTCACATGTTAAAAATATAAAAACTCCACATTTGGAATATTAACCGCAGTATGTTAACTTAGTTTCTTTGTGTTTTGATTTCTCCTCGAGAGGCTGCGAGCCTCAACAGCGCGTCAGTAACATAGTACGTACATGATTATCCACCATCAATCGCCACTTACATTAAATGAAATGAAATCAGAATCATTCTTACGTTTTGGTGATTCCCTGGTTATTTTTTTGGTATTGACGTTTTAATCAGGCTACTTGTCTGGTTGGGCAAGTAAAACTCTTTCACTTGCCCCTTTCTCTCTTCAGCTCTTTATATTTTGCGCGCTAGTCAGCTCCCTGTCACGTGACAACAGAGCACAGTGAAAGGGAGAGATTGACGGCTAATATTAACCAACCTAAAGTCTGCTTTAAAGTTAAGAGCGTGAAGATGAAGTTTAATTGGTTATGTGATAGAACGGTGGATCAGCTCACAGCGGGCACATACTGTGCAGTAATTAACAAACGTTTTGTAGAGAAATGAAGGTCGCACCTCAACATTTATTTGCACTCGCACAAATGCTCCCAAATATATTGGTCGCAATTTCGAGCCTTGATGTCATGGCCCCTTTAAAAGAAAACTATAATGAACAAAATGCCTCTGTATTGATCTTGTGCTCTGCTTCTTGTTTTGTCTTCCTAGCATATCCATTGCTATATATGATGCTGCTGGAAGATAAATATGTCAGCAGTTGCACCATTACACCGGCCCTAGTGGAGTCTGATTAATCTCGCTCTCAGATGAGTTTCTTCTCCAAAATACTGTGAAAGGTTTCATTGCTGGAGTCACGTGTGATCTTAAATCCGATGAGGCTTGGTTTGATTTGTTACACCATTACCGTTGTCCAGTTTCTAATGTAGATAGAATATGTAATTAGCTTTAAAAGGATGTAGTATAGAATATGTAATTGGCTTTAAAAGGATGTAGAAGGGGAAAATAAATTTTTATATTAATATAAAAGTCTCTGTCTCAGTCTACTACTACTGTTTACGAGCTTCATGACGTCCAGTTTTTTTTTTTATGACATTCAAGGGTCGGTTAGTAAACAAGATAACATTTAATATGTAAAGCTGCTTTTTAGGTAACTGGTTAGCAGTAAGGATCATGGCCCTCAGTGTGGGAGACCTTACTTTAAAATCCAATCCTATTTGCAAATATCACTGTATCTCCTGTTCTTCAAAGTCCTGTTTATTTGCTCTTGTGATAAGGCTTATCTTCAAAAACAGAGCATCCAGTTGGTCTGCATTTCCCCATCAATAAGTATAAGCAATTAAACACTTGTGGCAGTGCGTTGTGTGTTAGCATATCACTTATATCCTCCTCATGGATGTTAACAGATTTTCTTGAGGTCTGGATTTGCATTATTAGGAAATGTCTCATCTCATTCCCACATGCTTATCTCAAAGACGGGGGCTCAAATTTGTTATGGATGTTTCATGTTTTTTTGTTTTTGTTTTTGAAAAAACAAAATGTATAGCTTCATCATTTAGTCATAACTTGGTGGGCGCAAATTAGAGCTGTACATCAAAGCATTTTATTTTTGGAAAGAAGGCATTTGTAGCTATTTTGATCTCTTATAAATCTATAAAGGTTGCAAACACATTCCATTTTCTTAAACATGAGGTCAAATCTCATTGCAAGTCTGCAAAATGTAGTTTATTTTTGATGCAGAGTTACCTCAGAGGTGAAAGGGGGAAAATGCTTTAGACAGGTGTGGAAGATTGACATTTTGAATATTTCCTTCAGACAAATACCAAGTACAGCATAGAATGGGATTGTGTTATTTTGTTTTGAGAAATGCACTGGCATTTGAACTGGCAGAATAATGCTGCAAGTCTCTTTCTCTGTGGCCGGCAGGTTTATTCTCCCCCTCCTCTCAGAACACAGCTACAATCAGCTGTAGTGTAAATCACTGCAAGTCTCACTCCAATTACCACTTTCTTTATTTCACAGAGATCTGTAGCACATTCATCTAAATGATTCCCAAATCTAGACATTGTTTTGAAAGTCCTAAGCTAATCATATGTCTATCCTTACCCCTAAACACATCTATACGGTATGTGAATACAATAAATAAAATATAATAACATATCAATTATTATATTAATAATAATCATGAGTAGTACTGGTTAAATGTTTGCGGTCGGTAAGATTTTTATGAAGATGTTTATGAAAAAAAAATGATCTTATGCTCCTCATACGCTCTGTATTTATTTGATCAAAAATACTGTAAAAGCAGTAATATTGTAAATTATTGTTACAATTTAAAATAACTGTTTTCTATTTGACAAAGCAATATTTTCAGAATCATTACTCCAGTCTTCAGTCACATGATCCTTCAGAAATCTTTCTAATATGCTGATTTGCTGCTCAAGAAACATTTCTTATTATTATCAATGTTGAAAAAGAGTTGTGCTGCTTGATTTTTTCTGGAAACTGATACATTTTTTTTTTTAGGATTCTTTTATCAATAGAAAGTTCAGAAGAATGCCATTTATTTGAAATAGAAATATTTTGTAGCATTATTGTCACAGTTAGCCTCTGTGACTACTGTAGATACTCTTATTATGAAAATGACTCTTATTCTGACACTGGACTGTGAACATACATGCATGCATACATACACTTCTTGTTGTAACATCATAACACACATTATCTGTTTTGCGCAAATTTGAACACCAGTTAACACAGATATGTTTGTGTCACTGATTGTGTATTGTTTAGTGTTGTTCCTGTCCTCACCATGCCATTTCTTCTTCAGTTTAACATATAATAAGTTGTAAAATGTTGATTTATGTATTGTGTTGTGTTAAGAAGTAAAACAAGACCGGTAATCATGTTAAATATTTATTGTTTCCATATAACTACTTACATACTATAAATAGTCATACTTGCGTACTAAAACATTTTCCCACCCCAAACAGACAAAACCCGTTCACAGTAAGTGCCACCATTTTGAGAATCCCATTCCCGCCAATAGAAGGCACAGTTCATTGTTCTCATGTATGAGGGGGAGATTGGTGATCTATATGATTCTTGGTTTAACATTGTTAAACATTAATAATTTAAGTGAGTTTGTTTTGTATTATTTGTATTTTTGTAGTATTATAACAGTTTACCTCTGTTACTGTTAAATATATTTTTTTTTTTGGTCTTTATTAAATTTCTAAATGGTTTAGTTCAAGTAGGAGGGGCTTGGCTTTTTTAATGTGTGATTGGTGTGTCTTCGGCCAATTGGTCTTTACCTCCTGTCGTCAATACAGGTCTATAGGAGTTGATTAATGCAAATTCCCATTGTTAACACATGTTTACATTTGAAAGAGTTCTGCATCTTGGTCTGGTATTTAAGGAGATGCTGCAAAGAGGTCAGGCGCGAACCTTTACATCGGTCAGCCCATAATGCTGAGTGTCTACTAGATGCTCAGCGTTATGTAATTTTTAGAAGTCAGGTATTCATATTTTATTCTTTACTTCAGAGCATTTGATGTTATGTATGGATTATCTTTGAATTGTTTATGTAATTGGCATGATACATTTACCTGACTAATAATAAATTGTTACACTAATTTATTCTGATTTACTCTGGAATTATTAACTATCTCTAGTAGATTATGAACAGGTATAATTTTAACAAAGGGTTAAACTGAATAATTAAATGTGTAGTTAAACTATTAAATATAAATGACCAAATAACCAATTGGCATTCTAACCTAAATTCGAGGTCATTGATAAAATGGAATCAGATAAAACTAAATTGGAATTAAATCCCTTTGCCCAGCTGAAAAGACCGAACGCGCAAGAAACCTTCACCCACCAATCGTAAGCCTTCATTGGGACGATTGGGCGGCCTTACAATCTTTCATTCTAAAAAAAAAAAAACAAATATCACAAAATTCTAACCTTTCATTGAAGTAAAACAATGGAAAGTGGGGGGAAAATCTCATTATGAAATAAATGTTTTTCTCTAGTTCACATTGGCCACAATTATTGGCATCCAATTATTGCAACGTCCTTTCCCCAAGATAACAGCTCTGAGTCTTCTTCTATAACGCCTGATGAGTTTGAAGAACACCTGACAAGAGATCAGAGATCATTCCTCCATACAGAATCTCTCCAGATCCTTCAGATTCCCAGATCCATGTTGGTGCTGCTTCTCTTCAGTTCAGCCCACTCATTTTCTATAGGGTTCAGGTCAGAGGATTGGGACGACCATGGCAGAAGCTTCATTTTGTGCTCAGTGACACATTTTTGTGTTGATTTTCATGTTTGTTTTGGAACATTGTCCTGATGGAAGATCCAACCACTGCCCATTATAAGATTTCTAGCAGAAGCGGTCAGGTTTAGATTTTTCATTTGTTGGTATTTGCTAGAATCCATGATACCATATATCTGAACAAGATGTCCAGGACCTCCTGCAAAAAAATAGGCCCACAACATTAAAGATCTAGCAGTATATTTAACCGTGGACATGGGGTACTTTTTATCCTTGTTTGCACCAAACCCACCTGGTGGGTTTGCTGCCAAAAAGCTCTTTTTTTTGTTTCATCTGACCATAGAATCCCGTCCCTTTTGAAGTTCCAGTCGTGTCTGACAACTGAATATGCTGGAGTTTGTTTTTGGATGAGCGAGGAGGATTTTTCTTGAAACCCTCCCAAACAACTTGTGATGATGTAGGGGTTGTTTGATACATTTTTTTAGGCTTTCTGACCCCAAGACTCAACTAATCTCTGCAATTCTCGAGCTGTGATCCTTTGTCCACTCAAACTCTCCTCCTCACCGTGCATTAGGACACATATAGACACATGTCCTCCTCCAGGCAGATTCGTAACATCTTTAGTTGATTGGAACTTCTTAATTATTGCCCTGATGGTGGAAATGGGGATTTTCAATGCTTTAGCTATTTTCTTACTGCAACTTTCTATTTTGTGAAGCTCAACAATATTTTGCTGCACATCAGAACTATATTCTGTTTTACTCATTGTGATGAATGGAATTTGGCCTTTGTTTTTCCTCATATTTATACTCCTGTGGAACAGGAAGTCATGGCTGGACAATTTCATGTTTCAGTCACAGACATAACAGAAATATGAATGGGCATATACTTGAGATATTTTACTCATAAGAATTTCTAGGGGTGTCAATAATTGTGGCCAACAACATGCATTGGAGAAAAGCATTTATTTCATAATGTGAGTTTCCCCTCCACTTTCAATTGTTTTACTTCAATGAAAAGTTAGAATTTTGTGATTCTTTTTAAATGAAAGATCAAAAGGATAAACAATGCAAATTTATTTTCATAGCCGCCTTTGCTCATATTTACCAAGCACACACACACAACAAATATATATAATTAATTAATTTAATTAATAGTTTATTAAACTTTAACAACAAAAAAAAATATTCTAGTAACTTTGCATGTGGTTGATAAGATAACCTTCACAGCGTCAAAGAACATCAGAGGCAGAAGGCTTTCTGAAATCTGTATCTTGGCAAGGATAAGTTCAGTTGGGAATGAAAACAGCTTGGAAAAGCTTTTAAGACAAGCTCAATCAGTTCCCCCTGCTCATGAAGATAGCACACACACCGGCTACAACTCCCAATCGCGTTATCGCTTAATGTTAGGAAAGCCTTGAACACTGCATCTGCACTGTGTTCCAAGGTCAATTTAATAAACAGCACATACAAATGACATTTATAGCACCAGTGAATGCAGTGAACCATCTGTTTTGGTAAGAAAGTATCATTTAAGAACATGCATGTTTGTCATCTCATTGTCAAAATTAGTTCTTCATGGCAACAGGATAAAAAGGGCAGACACCTTCGTAAGGATTTTACTTTTCCTCCTACTTTTTCTTACTTTCTATCCTCAAAAACCATGAGCAAACTCCCTGCAAGGTAAAAGAAAATACAACCCAGACTGCATTAAACATGGTTCAATAAGAGTGAGGATAAATGTGTGAACACCACAATTTATTCTATGCAGTGAATTATTGGCTGCCATGAGCATGAAACCATTGAAATTTAAGAGACATTTAAAAACGAAAATTGTCCAAATCTGAGACCTGAAGAAAAAACGTGGTATAAAGGAAATGTAATCTGTCTTTATTCTTTTAAAATATAAATATATTCATTTTGGCTTTGGCAGTGAAAGCCAAATGATTTCTCACGTCCAGTTCATATCCTCAAGATGCTCATTAACAGCAAGTTACGTGAGGTTACCGCGAGTCTGGTGGTAATACTGTAACACTTCACCTCTCTCTTTTCATCTTCATTTTCTTATCTTTGTGATCGACAGCGACCACTGAATGCTGAATGATACATGACGAAAGGGCTGAGATGAACCCTTCTTCCTTAATGAAACCCTTATTGATTTCTCTTTGCAGGGAATCGTTGCCTCTGCTCTCATGTGCTCAACCTCAAGTTCCCACATTTAATCTGGATGCACATCTTCTGGAAACACAACCGTTAGGACTTCCAGAGTATCTACATGAGATTAATCAATGTAATGCAGACAAACACAAACCCTTTTACTTCTGCAAATGGCTCCAATTTAAACATACTGTACTATAATAAGTAAGCAGACTTAAATGCTGGGGATTTTTGATGAGTTCAGAGAATGCCCATGCTTTGTTAGAATACAAAATATAGTTGTATAATAATAAATGACATATTTAATTAAATGCACTACAGTTTAAAAGTTTAGGGTCATTACGATTTTTTAAAGAAATTATATTCATCAAGGACTAATTAAATTGACCAAAAGTGACAGTAAAGACATTTATAATTGTAACAGAGACAGGGGTGTGCCAACTGCAACAAAGAGGGCCCCAAAGATGTTTTGAACAGCAGCAGCACCACTGTTCTGATTGTACCAGCAGATGGAAGCGTAAAATGAAGTGACGTAATGATGAAGTCAAAAGTTCAGTGTTTATTCCAAAAAGTGCAAAAATAATGTTTTTTCAATGGAGTGCAAATGGTATTTACAGTGAAAATCCAAAAGGACAAAACAAACAAAAATATAAAAAACTGGCTATGCCAATAAATTGACCCAAAACACAGCAATTTCGCTCCACAACTACACTCCAACTCACTCTACGAGCTTCCAAACAACTCTGAGAGGCCCCCTTAAGCAAAATATCTCTAAACTCTTCAAACCTTTATTACATTTTGGTTTACTTTTGTGGGGATGAGACCTTTTTACCAGTCGCACTGAGACATTTCCAATTATATCAAACATGTATAATACTGTATCATACTTGTTCACATTAAACCATATAGATTTTAGGTGAATTCTGAAGGAGAGATGGAGGCAGTGAAGGGAAAGACATGTAAATTAAGGTGATCTTTCGATGATTAACTTGGTGTGATGTCGTCTCGGATGGAGACGCTAAATGCACAAGAGTGAGTTCAGATGTTAATTTCCTTTGTTTTCTCAGGGAGTCCTCGTTCCTCAATCAGACAGTCTGGCATCTGCTAGTTATTCTAGCCTTACAAGATCAAAAAGATAAACAGTGTAGATTTATTTTCAAAGCCCCCTTTGATCATATTTAACAAGGGTGCCAATAATTCACCTTATGTTTTTAATGATTTTGATATATTGGTAGACACACTCCCAAGCTACATTTCATGGTAGCAAAATCGACACATTCTTCGCTACATATCTTTATTCTATCTGTTAGTTAAAAAATATGAAGCAAATTTGAGCTTCACAACCACAAAGCTTTAGTGATATTCTAGTAAGTCTTCAGTGAGCAAGAATAAATTATCATATCTCACATATGATAAATCACCATATGTCATTTGTGACAAAATACCATTAAATCAGAATGTTGGAATGTAAATAGGAAAACACAAGTCCCCATTTGTCATAAACTTTGCACACTGCGCAAATAACATGTTTTTACAACACAAAAATATGTGCAGGTTCAGTTCCAGCTCTTCACTACAGGAAAAGGTGTGAACTGCCGGGAAAGATTGCCAAAAGCAGTGTGACAGACACACTCTGTAGGTGCTGGCATGGCTACCAAACTATCGGGTGCTTTTGGTAAAAGGCCAAGAGCTGTGTGTTATTTAACAGGAAGGGACAGGAGGATGTGTCCATATGCTCTTAATGGAAGCAGTATGTCATATACGGCACATGCAGCAATCATTTTCAACTGATTTCGCTGTTGTCTCAGATTGAATGTACACATTACTAAAATTATTCTTTTAATGATTTCAGTAATAAGTTCTTGTAGTAACGTTAAAGTAAAAATGTGAAGTTTTTAAGAGAATTTAAAATAACGTTTTTCTATTGTTATCTATTTTAAAATTGTGAATGCAAAGCTACATTTTCAGCAGCCATTACTCCAGTCTTAAGCGTCACGTAATCTTTCGTTATAATAAGCTGATTTGGTGCTCAAGAATCATTTCTTAAAATTATAAATAGAAAATGGTAATGAATATACTGTATATATGGTGTGTCTATATACAGTGGGGAGAACAAGTATTTGATACACTGCCAATTTTGCAGGTTTGCCCACTTACAAAGCATGTAGAGGTCTGTAATTTTGATCATAGGTACTCTTCAACTGTGAGTGACGGAATCTAAAACAAAAATCCAGAAAATCACATTGTATGATTTTTAAGTAATTAATTTGCATTTTATTGCATGACATAAGTATTTGATACATCAGAAAAGCAGAACTTAATATTTGGTACAGAAACCTTTGTTTGCAATTACAGAGATCATACGTTTCCTGTAGTTCTTGACCAGGTTTGCACACACTGCAGCAGGGATTTTGGCCCACTCCTCCGTACAGACCTTCTCCAGATCCTTCAGGTTTCGGGGCTGTCGCTGGGCAATACGCACTTTCAGCTCCCTCCAAAGATTTTCTATTGGGTTCAGGTCTGGAGACTGGCTAGGCCACTCCAGGACCTTGAGATGCTTCTTACGGAGCCACTCCTTAGTTGCCCTGGCTGTGTGTTTCGGGTCGTTGTCATGCTGGAAGACCCAGCCACGACCCATCTTCAGTGCTCTTACTGAGGGAAGGAGGTTGTTGGCCAAGATCTCGCAATATATGGCCCCATCCATCCTCCCCTCAATACGGTGCAGTCGTCCTGTCCCCTTTGCAGAAAAGCATCCCCAAAGAATGATGTTTCCATCTCCATGCTTCACGGTTGGGATGGTGTTCTTGGGGTTGTACTCATCCTTCTTCTTCCTCCAAACACGGCGAGTGGAGTTTAGACCAAAACGCTCTGTTTTTATCTCATCAGACCACATGACCTTCTCCCATTCCTCCTCTGGATCATCCAGATGGTCATTGGCAAACTTCAGACGGGCCTGGACATGCGCTGGCTTGAGCAGGGGGACCTTGCGTGCGCTGCAGGATTTTAATCCATGACGGCCTAGTGTGTTACTAATGGTTTTCTTTGAGACTGTGGTCCCAGCTCTCTTCAGGTCATTGACCAGGTCCTGCCGTGTAGTTCTGGGCTGATCCCTCACCTTCCTCATGATCACTGATGCCCCACGAGGTGAGATCTTGCATGATGCCCCAGACCGAGGGAGATTGACCATCATCTTGAACTTCTTCCGTTTTCTAATAATTGCGCCAACAGTTGTTGCCTTCTCACCAAGCTGCTTGCCTATTGTCCTGTAGCCCATCCCAGCCTTGTGCAGGTCTACAATTTTATCCCTGATGTCCTTACACAGCTCTCTGGTCTTGGCCATTGTGAAGAGGTTGGAGTCTGTTTGATTGAGTGTGTGGACAGGTGTCTTTTATACAGGTAACGAGTTCAAACAGGTGCAGTTAATACAGGTAATGAGTGGAGAACAGGAGGGCTTCTTAAAGAAAAACTAACAGGTCTGTGAGAGTCGGAATTCTTACTGGTTGGTAGGTGATCAAATACTTATGTCATGCAATAAAATGCAAATTAATTATTTAAAAATCATACAATGTGATTTTCTGGATTTTTGTTTTAGATTCCGTCACTCACAGTTGAACAGTACCTATGATAAAAATTACAGACCTCTACATGCTTTGTAAGTAGGAAAACCTGCAAAATCGTCAGTGTATCAAATACTTGTTCTCCCCACTGTGTATATATATATATATATATATATATATATATATATATATATATTAGTATATTAGTATACATGTGTATATATAGTTGTTGACTCGTGAAAAATTGCTTGTGATGTTCCTCATTTGTAAATGTAATGCTTAAATGTTTATCATGCCAGAGGAAACAATGTCTTTAAAATGGAAATGTGTTAATATTAAAATAATATTATTTTAGACAGCCAATACAAACCACACAAAACAAATTCTGGCTAGCACAAAATGTCTGCTGGTTATGTGGCTTTTACCTAGTGACAGATAAATGTGTACCAGAATACTGTAGAATGTACTCTTCTCTTTTTCAAAGCCCTTTTTTGTGTTTAAAGTGGCTCTTTGGCCTCGATAAACTGAATGTGATAATAAACTGCGATGACAAACTGAAGATTTAAGGAACTTGACAACATTTTCTGGAAATTAATACGACAGCCGATGTAACTATGACAGCACTGACAGAAAAAAAACTGCCTAAGTTAGGGGACTGACACGAAAACATTGTCAAAAACCCATCACTTTCCATCAGGTAGGAATTTACAGCTCAGCAACTGTTGTGGCAGTAATGTTTTCTCTGTGTCATCACAAATTACCCACCCAGCCAGTGCAGCAACAGATTCAGTAAAATTAGTTCCCCTGTGATTAGATTTTGTCCTCTCTCCTACACAGTCCTGTTTGAAACTCTATACTGTGTGTGCGGTAATTAACATGGTATTACATGGCCTCGGGGCCACTCCAAGGGCCCTTGCGAGAGCCGTAGCTAACATGCAGTGGATGTCATTGTCCTCCTGTTACACTGCTGTCCGAGGCTTGAGACTATGGTAATGATCGCTGTTCTGTTTTTTACTCCACATTCTCCCATTTAACAATGCATTTATATGGATTTCGTTCAGAAAGACTGTAACAGAAACACTGTCCTAGATATGGCATCTTTCCCTAGTTACTAGGGAATTAAAGTCACCTGTAAATGCCATTTGTATTAAGACATGGTACTGACTGTGTATGAGGATGTTTGAGTCATCATACTAGTAGTACAGAGTCATTTGTATAGAGAGAGAGAGAGAGAGAGAGACATTTTATTTTGAGAACACAAAAAATATTGTGTAAAGTGCACTGTAATGTGAAGTTGTTGCATTAAAAAGTGATAGTTCATCCAAAAACTCTATCGTTTACTCCCTCAACCTGTATGACTCTTTATTCTTCTGTTGAATACAAATGGAAGTATTTTCAACTGTTTTTGTTCATACAATGAAAGGTCAATAGGGTCTAAAACAGCATTGGACACCATTGACTTTCATTGTATGGACAAAAACTCATTTTTCATCTGTCTCTGACATCTGTCATAACAATGTCTTTTGTGTTCTACAGAAGAAAGTAAATAAATGACATGAGTTCATGAATTTTTATTTTTGAATGAACTGTACCTTTAAAGAGATACTTTTACCTGATATGATCTTTAAAAATGTCTTTCACTGGTGTAATCCAGGGCTCTCAATATACTGGAGATTCGTACCCCTCAATTATTATCCTTAAATTACAAATTAATTTTTAGCCTCTAAATTTTTGTTTTTAAATGCATTTTTGTAAAATGTCTTTGTGATATATATATATATATATATATATATTTTTTTTTTTTTAAATACAACTGGATTGATCATTTTGTATATCATGCAATGACATTCAGACATTTTTCATGAGACTCTAAATACTTTTGGGGGCCACTCTATATATTTTATATAGGTCTAAAGCTGTGGTAAAAGCTGCAGCCTAGGTGACAACAAACAAGCCAGCATGCATCCATCAAGAAAGTTTAGTTATGCATGTCTACAGCGGACGTGTGGTGCAGCAAAACTAGATCTATCTCCCATTACAGTCCAAAGAGCTGTCTACACTGGAAGCACCCCCGATGCGCCTTCAGCTGACGGACATTCTCTTTCTATTTTTAACATGCTGCACAGCTAGTCTACTTTATTTTTTGACTGCAATAAAATGTCTTTACTTACAAATATCAATGTGATTTGATGGCTATGTATTTTAGTGTTTATTAGCTAACTTCTGACGGTTACATCAAAGACAGATTGCGATGTTTCTGGCCTCTTAATGAGACTGCTACCTGCATGATGTGCAGTTGTGCTTTTCAAGGAACAGAATTTCAGGCATCATTAGACCACTAAACGTGTAGAGCAGTGTGCTAGATCATGTAAGGGAAGGTAAACTGAATAAATGTGCATTGTGATTCATTATACATCTTATATCATTTCACCAGTAAGTGGTGACAATAGAATATTGAAATTGAACCGATTTGCTCAAACACCCCGATTTATTCAGCACCAAATCAAGTGAGTCATTGAATTGTTCACTCAGGTGATTCATTCAAACAGATTCATTCAAGACTGAAACATCACTGCTGTGTGTTGCTCTAAATGCAGCGGTTGTGTTGATGCTTCATTTGGAAGTAACTTGGTGGAGCAAAAACAGACAAGGTAAGGGCCAGTTCACACACAATGTGTTTTTACATACAAAAACATGAGGTGCATGGACAGTGTTAAGGAAAAAGAACAGACTGTAACAGAAATACTACTCTAGATATGGTGTCTTTCCCTTGTAATTGGGGAATTTAATTTACCTGTAATTGTAATTTGCATTAATTACGACTTGGGTCTTTATACTGACTGTGTATGAGAAAGTTTGAGTCATACTAGTTGGATGAGATAGACATTTCATTAGGTGAAAAGGCAAGAATAGTCACCCCCCAAACATTCGGAAATCATTTACTCACAAAAGGATTTTCAACAGTTTTGTTCATACAATGAAAGTCAGTGGGATCCAAAATAACATTGGAGCCCACTGACTAAGATAGTTTCATACCCCTCAAGTATTATCCATATATCCAGCCCTGCATATCAATTTTCACTTTCTGAACTTAGGTTTTGCCTTTAACGTTAACCTGAAGTTCTCTTAAAAGGTTAGTTCACCCAAAAATAATTCTGTCATTGTTTACTTACCCTCATGTTGTTCCAAACCTGTAAGACTTTATTTCATATTCAGAACACAAATGCCTAAATTCAATCTGTTCATCATATAAAGTGATTGTGTCTCTTCAGAAAATTTAGACTAAACCACTCAATTCATATGGATTAGTTTTACAATTTCTTGAATTTTTTGAGGCGTTAAAGTGGTAGTTGCGTAGCTGTCAATGGAGAGTACAGAACTGGCTCAGATTTTATAAAAATTATCTTTGTGTTCTGAAGATGCGCCTTAATGAACGCTGTCTCATGCATGAGATGCTGCAAAAGACAAGAGCACAATGGTCAAGGCTAAAAGACATCTAATGTGTGTACAAAAACACGTTCTGTGTGAACAGCCCCTACAGTAACTGTTAATATTGTTTTTAAAATGTAAGTTACTACATACTAAAGTAGTCAAATCAAAATGTCATCGATATTTACACACATAAGAGGTTACTCTACTATCAACTATCAAATAAAAATAAATAAACTTTTTTATTTTCCACCCTTCCGAAACAGACGTATTTTAAATCACCCCATTTGTGACATCACGATTTTCCACTACACGTCCCTTAACAAGCAAATCAAGAAGGTGTGCTCTTAACAGCTCATGTATGTCCATCAATCACAAGAGTGATACTGCTTTGACGGTAAGATGACGAGAAAGACCGTCCGATGTTGTTCTGTCCCTGGATGTGAAAGACACAGCATGCTGTGATCACCTGCGGTGGATTTAGTCATATTAAATCATATTTTTGCCTTCAATTAAACCAGTTCAATTAAATATTACTGCATGAAGGACATTTTTAGGTTGCTTGACAAAACAGTTTGTTCTGTACCAGTGGCCATCATTTCTTTGTCATCTGCTGATTCTGTTCAAACAAGCTGAACTAGTAAACACGTTTCCGCCTTTATCTTAACGAGTCACAGATCCATATGTTTGCATGTTTCTTTCAGCTGTGTGTGCTGTTCTGCTGGGAACACAGATCTCAGGTGGAGGCACGGGGAGCCTAAACGAGACGATCCTGAGGTTGCATCTCAATGAGCTGTGAGAGAGCACACAGCTATAATGATAAACAGAGCCAAAGCTGCTGCGGGCTTTTGCTTTTATACTCTATGGGGTCATTTTTCTTTCAAAGGGAGCTGGTTTGTTTTCAGTAATGAAAGGGTCATGTACTCTGTATGTTTAGATATTGAAGGAAATGCCTCACGCTGAGGGAGTGGTGTTGAAAAGGACATGCTGGTATTTTCTCTCTAGCAAGTTGTCGATATACTGTATATGCATTATTATTGTTTTATTTATTGGTTCTATTTTATTGTTTTATTGCCTGTGTAGAGTCTGAAGCTGTAAAAAGTCTACATTGTGTTGTTTCTGAGTTCACTTACATCTCTCTCTCTCTCTCTCTCTCTCTCTCTCTCTATATATATACACTCACCTAAAGGATTATTAGGAACACCATACTAATACTGTGTTTGACCCCCTTTCGCCTTCAGAACTGCCTTAATTCTACGTGGCATTGATTCAACAAGGTGCTGAAAGCATTCTTTAGAAATGTTGGCCCATATTGATAGGATAGCATCTTGCAGTTGATGGAGATTTGTGGGATGCACATCCAGGGCACGAAGCTCCCGTTCCACCACATCCCAAAGATGCTCTATTGGGTTGAGATCTGGTGACTGTGGGGGCCATTTTAGTACAGTGAACTCATTGTCATGTTCAAGAAACCAATTTGAAATGATTCGAGCTTTGTGACATGGTGCATTATCCTGCTGGAAGTAGCCATCAGAGGATGGGTACATGGCGGTCATAAAGGGATGGACATGGTCAGAAACAATGCTCAGGTAGGCCGTGGCATTTAAACGATGCCCAATTGGCACTAAGGGGCCTAAAGTGTGCCAAGAAAACATCCCCCACACCATTACACCACCACCACCAGCCTGCACAGTGGTAACAAGGCATGATGGATCCATGTTCTCATTCTGTTTACGCCAAATTCTGACTCTACGATCTGAATGTCTCAACAGAAATCAAGACTCATCAGACCAGGCAACATTTTTCCAGTCTTCAACTGTCCAATTTTGGTGAGCTTGTGCAAATTGTAGCCTCTTTTTCCTATTTGTAGTGGAGATGAGTGGTACCCGGTGGGGTCTTCTGCTGTTGTAGCCCATCCGCCTCAAGGTTGTGCGTGTTGTGGCTTCACAAATGCTTTGCTGCATACCTCGGTTGTAACGAGTGGTTGTTTCAGTCAAAGTTGCTCTTCTATCAGCTTGAATCAGTCGGCCCATTCTCCTCTGACCTCTAGCATCAACAAGGCATTTTCGCCCACAGGACTGCCGCATACTGGATGTTTTTCCCTTTTCACACCATTCTTTGTAAACTCTAGAAATGGTTGTGCGTGAAAATCCCAGTAACTGAGCAGATTGTGAAATACTCAGACCGGCCCGTCTGGCACCAACAACCATGCCACGCTCAAAATTGCTTAAATCACCTTTCTTTCCCATTCTGACATTCAGTTTGGAGTTCAGGAGATTGTCTTGACCAGGACCACACCCCTAAATGCATTGAAGCAACTGCCATGTGATTGGTTGATTAGATAATTGCATTAATGAGAAATTGAACAGGTGTTCCTAATAATCCTTTAGGTGAGTGTATATATATATATATATATATATATATATATATATATATATAAACCGATCAGGCATAACATTATGACCACTGACAGGTGAAGTGAATAACACTGATTATCTGTTCATCACAGCCCCTGTTAGTGGGTGAGAGATATTAAGCAGCAAGTGAACATTTTGTCCTCAAAGTTGATGTGTTAGAAGCAGGAAAAATGGGCGAGCATAAGGATTTGAGCGAGTTTGACAACGGCCAATTTTGGTGGCTAGATGACTGGGTCAGAGCTTCTCCAAAACTGCAGCTCTTGTGGGGTATTCCTGGTCTGCAGTGGTCAGTTTCTATCAAAAGTGGTCCAAGGAAGGAACAGTGGTGAACCAGTGACAGGGTCATGGGCGGCCAAGCCTTATTGATGCACGTGGGGAGCGAAGGCTGGCCCGTGTGGTCCGATCAAACAGACAAGCTACTGTAGCTCAAATTGCTCAAGAAGTTAATGCTGGTTCTGATAGAAAGATGTCAGAATACACAGTGCATCGCAGTTTGTTGCGTATGGGTGCATAACCTCAGACCAGTCAGGGTGCCCATGCTGACCCCTGTCCACCTCGAAAGCGCCAACAGTGGGCACGTGAGCATCAGAACTGGACCACGGAGCAATGGCAGAAGGTGGCCTGGTCTGATGAATCATGTTTTCTTTTACATCACGTGGATGGCCGGGTGCGTGTGCGTCACTTACCTGGGGAACACATGGCACCAGGATGCACTATGGGAAGAAGGCAAGCCGGCGGAGGCAGTGTGATGCTTTGGGTAATGTTCTGTTGGGAAACCTTGGGTCCTGCCATTCATGTGGATGTTACTTTGACACGTACCACCTACCTAAGCATTGTTGCAGACCATGTACACCCTTTCATGGAAACGGTATTCCCTGGTGTCTGTGGCCTCTTTCAGCAGGATAATGCGCCCACAAAGCAAAAATGGTTCAGGAAAGTCAAGCAGGAGGAGGAGCACAACGTGTTTGAGGTGTTGACTTGGCCTCCAAATTCCCCAGATCTCAATCCAATCGAGCATGTACTGAACAAACAAGTCCGATCCATGGATGCCCCACCTCGCAACTTACAGGACTTAAAGGATCTGCTGCTAACATGTTGGTGCCAGATACCACAGCAAACCTCCAGGTGGAGTCCATGCCTCGACGGGTCAGGGCTGTTTTGGCAGCAGAAGGGGGACCAACACAATATTAGGACATAATCTCATGACATAAGGGTCATAATATTATGCCTGATCGAGATACATATACACACACATACACATATACATAAACACACACACACATATATATATATATACAGTGGGGAGAACAAGTATTTGATACACTGCCGATTTTGCAGGTTTGCCCACTTACAAAGCATGTAGAAGTCTGTAATTTTTATCATAGGTACTCTTCAACTGTGATTGACGGAATCTAAAACAAAAATCCAGAAAATCATATTGTATGATTTTTAAGTAATTAATTAGCATTTTATTGCATGACATAAGTATTTGATACATCAGAAAAGCAGAACTTAATATTTGGCACAGAAACCTTTGTTTGCAATTACAGAGATCATACGTTTCCTGTAGTTCTTGACCAGGTTTGCACACACTGCAGCAGGGATTTTGGCCCACTCCTCCATACAGACCTTCTCCAGATCCTTCAGGTTTCGCTGGGCAATACGGACTTTCAGCTCCCTCCAAAGATTTTCTATTGGGTTCAGGTCTGGAGACTGGCTAGGCCACTCCAGGACCTTGAGCTGCTTCTTACGGAGTCACTCCTTAGTTGCCCTGGCTGTGTGTTTCGGGTCGTTGTCATGCTGGAAGACCCAGCCACGACCCATCTTCAATGCTCTTACTGAGGGAAGGAGGTTGTTGGCCAAGATCTCGCAATACATGGCCCCATTCATCTTCTCCTCAATACGGTGAAGTCGTCCTGTCCCCTTTGCAGAAAAGCATCCCCAAAGAATGATGTTTCCACCTCCATGCTTCACGGTTGGGATGGTGTTCTTGGGGTTGTACTCATCCTTCTTCTTCCTCCAAACACAGTAAGTGGAGTTTAGACCAAAAAGCTCTATTTTTGTCTCATCAGACCATATGACCTTCTCCCATTCCTCCTCTGGATCATCCAGATGGTCATTGGCAAACTTCAGACGGGCCTGGATATGCGCTGGCTTGAGCAGGGGGACCTTGCGTGCGCTGCAGGATTTTAATCCATGACGGCGTAGTGTGTTACTAATGGTTTTCTTTGAGACTGTGGTCCCAGCTCTCTTCAGGTCATTGACCAGGTCCTGCCGTGTAGTTCTGGGCTGATCCCTCACCTTCCTCATGATCATTGATGCCCCACGAGGTGAGATCTTGCATGGTGCCCCAGACCGAGGGAGATTGACCGTCATCTTGAACTTCTTCCATTTTCTAATAATTGCGCCAACAGTTGTTGCCTTCTCACCAAGCTGCTTGCCTATTGTCCTGTAGCCCATCCCAGCCTTGTGCAGGTCTACAATTTTATCCCTGATGTCCTTACACAGCTCTCTGGTCTTGGCCATTGTGGAGAGGTTGGAGTCTGTTTGATTGAGCTTGTGGACAGGTGTCTTTTATACAGGTAACGAGTTCAAACAGGTGCAGTTAATACAGGTAATGAGTGGAGAACAGTAGGGCTCCTTAAAGAAAAACTAACAGGTCTGTGAGAGCCGGAATTCTTACTGGTTGGTAGGTGATCAAATACTTATGTCATGCAATAAAATGCAAATTAATTATTTAAAAATCATACAATGTGATTTTCTGGATTTTTGTTTTAGATCCCGTCTCTCACAGTTGAAGAGTAACTATGATAAAAATTACAGACCTCTACATGCTTTGTAAGTGGGCAAACCTGCAAAATCGGCAGTGTATCAAATACTTGTTCTCCCCACTGTATATATACACAAAAGACTGACTATGTGTCAGTCAGAATTTTTGCCAATAAACGTAAAATATATTGCTTTGTACTTATCCATGACTACAAGTCAGTAATTTTATGTTTTACGTCCATTTTTGATTTGATTACATCATTCGCGGTGCTTCATGGGAGTAGTTCATTCCCTCATAATACAATGAGCACAGTCTTGAACCTTTGTTGTTTTCTATTTATCAACGTAGATAGGACTGCTGAGCTAACGTTATGTCAAAAAAGTAAAATTCACAAGTTTTATAATGTGTCCCCCACTGTTCAGATTTTTTCTGTAGCCCCTGATTTTCATCCAGCTGTTTTGGTTTTGCAAAAGTGAAATACATTTTCTTTAGAAGCAGTCTATAAATACAACCCAGTGGGTCTCCTTCCTGCAAAACCACCAACAGTGCGAGATAAACAGAATTAGAAAGGGTACTGTTGTCTTCCATTATAAAGCAAAAACGTTATTAGTGTAACAAAAATAAGGCACATTTTTTTGTGCCTTATTTTTGTTATAAATAACAAACCCAGACAAAACCAAAGAGTGATTTTGGTCAAGTTTTTATTTTTTAAACTACATTTTAGTCTTGTCTTTTTTTGTCAACGATATTGCATGTTTATATAGTCGCAGTTATCGTTTAAGGACATTTGTGTCATCTCGTCTTGTCTTAGTCATGGAAAAGGTCGTCAACGAACAATAACGAAAATAACACTAGTCAGAGCAAACTAACAATGAATTAAATTGGTGCGGTATCCTGTTATAGATAAACATCAATCATGCCTGTTCTGTGCCTGTGGGAAGGGTATGAAAAGTGCTCACATCCCCTGCACAGCCTGGAACATAACATTTATATCCATGATCTGCAATTTTCGCTATTGTCCTTGCTTGCTGCTTCACAATACCTGCAAAACTTCTGATGATTCGGCTGTGCAGGTCCACGTTAATACTGCCTGGCCTTGAACATGGGCTGGTATATGCAAATTTGGGGGGCGTAAATATTAATCCAACATGGCTCGAAAGGAAATGTGATTGATGTGATGGATGCGTTTCGAGGCCTCAGTTAAAAAAAAATGCTTAAATTTAAAGTCAATAATTACTAAATATTGATGTCAATTGATGTCTAAAACATGACATTTGATGTAAATTGAATGTCAAAAATTTTGGCCTAAATATACATTAAACCAATTTAAGTGTGGGATTAATTTACGATTTTCACCCAATTAACACTGGAAGAAATTGCTGTCCAAACTGAATTTAAAATGGTGTATACAGCATCTTGACTATCTTGGCTAATATTAATACTCCAGCGACTAATATTTGACGTCAAATTAATATCAAGGTGCCCGCTGGGAATAAGGTACGAGAGGCTGTGCTGTATCGTGAATAAGTCACGACTGAAGGGCGTTGTTCGTGGAGTGCCTGCAAACCCCTTCAGCCGTGACTTATTCACGATACAGCACTAGCCTTGAGTACCTTTTTTTATTGCAGTCTTTTGAACAACGAACATACAAGGGTAATAACATATCGATTACATCCAATCAAATATGATAAACAAATATAATAAAAAAAGAAATGAAGAGAAAGCAGCAATAAATTCACGTCTATAAATAAGTTGTCACCATTATATTCAGTTTAGTTTAGTTTTCATTAGGGATGGGCATTTTTGTCAATTTCTCATTTCGATCATTGATAGGTCTCAAAAAACGAGTACTCGAGTACTCGGGGGGTGGGCGTGTGCGGGGGGCAGGGCATGGCCGTCATGGAGATATGAAAATATTTTAAGACTGTTATGAAAATGTATGTTGACAAATACAAACATGACATGAAAACATGAACATATGACTAAAAATAACTGCTAGATTATGATGCGTCAGTGTTTTTGAAAAAGAAACATCTAAAAACAAAATGACTGTCTCAAATAACCCAGTCAATAACGTCGGGCATTGTATTTGACCTGAAACTGTGAATAAGCACCACCGTGCAGAGCTTTGCTAGCCGGTTAATAAACTCAACCAAACTCATCCTATATTAGATTAATCAGATATGTAGGCTACCTATTACAACTTCCATCTGCACAAAAGGACGCGAATGTGCACGTAAACTTGACCGCTTTTACAGGCAATGGTTTGAAAGGGAAACTCCCATTTTGAATGTGATCTTCTCTTAACAACAACGCTGATACACGGGCAACTCAAGCACAGAGAATTTACAACATTCTATTACAGTCTTGTTCTCATTATAATGCTATGTAGGCTACATGACAGATTAGCGCTGCGCATCTTGCACTTAATTTTATTTTTCATGATCAAAGTGATTACAGACATCACTGCGCGTTTTCGAAGCCATAACGAGAAACAACTTTAAATAAAACATAGGTCTACTGTTAAAAAAACATGAGAACAAAATAACACTGCTGCATTATTAATATCATCAATGATTTTGAAAAATAAATAGCCTATCTAAAAAGAACATGACCATCTCAAATAACCCAGAGTCGATAATATCAGGGATTGCATTTCAGCTGAAACTGAAGAGAATGAACAACAGCCGGTATAACGGCAGCACTTTGCTATCTGGTTAATAAACTCAACCAAACGCATCCTATATGAGATTAATCAGATACAGACAACAGAAAAGTAATATTACAACTTGCAGCTGAACTTGACCGCGCTAGTCTGATGTAGGCTAACTCTCGTTGTGGATTTCCTTTAACAGCACGCTGATACACGGGGAACTAAAGCACAGAGAATTTACAACATTCAATTACAATTCTGTTCTCATTATAATGCTATGTATATAACAGATTGGCGTTGCACATCTTGCACTGTATTTCATGATCAAAGTGATTCCCGGCATCATTGCAGTGCGCGCTTTCAAAACCAGTTTCACTTTATTTCGCCGGTCTGGAAGGCATGCTGTCTAACGCTAACCAATCAGACCTCAGGTACCGCCCAAAATGCAGCAATAACCAATCAGAAAAATAGACAAATATATTTTTTAAAGTCCGGGTTGATCATCGTTTTCATGATTGATTGTCGCTGTCACGTTCGAGTACTCGCGTACTCTTGCCCATCCCTAGTTTTCATGGACTTATAGTTTGTATTCTCTAGTCACATGTTCCTTTGTTTGATTTTCCCGCCACTCATCTGTTACTATGGACACTAACTCTATCATCACAGCTGTTCGTCTTTTAGTTAATCACCATGTGTATTTAAGTTCCTCTTGTTCACTCAGTGTTTGTCCGGCCACGTTCACATTTAGTGTGTGTTGCTCCTGCCTGTTTGCCTGTTTTGTGGATCATTGATATTAAACTCGTGTTGGAGCTATAATCTTCGTCTTTATCTGCCTTCCTGCAACCACCCGTGACACAAATACAAAGAGTTACAAATTATTCAAAGAATAAATTTAAGGCTTTAAAATAATTTACAGTTTGTTCAGCGTTATTTCTTATTTCTTTTAACATACAAGTAGTGACCTATTTCTATTTTAAAATGAGTAAAATTAGGATTTTTCCCTCCCCATTAACATTTGTGGATAAAGAATTTTCCATATACAATGAGTAAATTCACAATATATCAAATTTTGAAGTCACCAGTATTATCATAAAAGAATAAAACATATTTTTCTGCAAGTTGTAATTCAGTAGTCCAATTTTTACAAAAAAAGCCAGATCACACCAAAATAATTTTGTGTAAATACAATCATAAAATAAATGGACAATACTCTCATATATACTTCTTTTAGCTGATCTGAACGCTCTGTTTGAAGGGTTGGTCTGCTGTGAGACGTCAGTGTAAACGCCCACTGCTGTGATTGGCTAACATCTTTGCATATGAAATAGCTTAGTATTGCATGTGGAACCCTCTCAAATACTTTTACCACGTTTTTATTATTACAGCTCTCAAGGTTAACTAATTGTGAAAAGTGTTGATTATAGCATTATATTCAGATTGTGGCATCAAAGGCCGATCACATGTTGAGCGCATGAATGCAGCGATTGCTGCACACTAACTAATGCTTTCATCATAACTAACAGTGCAAACACAATATAAATAAGAGATTCGTTGATTATTACGAGAGTTTTGGCGTGAGAACAGACCTCAGTCACTGATAAACTCGCGCTGTTTGATTGACAGCTCCAGCGATCGCAAAGGGAGTGTTCTTTGATCGCTTTCTATATATAATTGAATCACAGTTTAAATAACAGATTATTTTCATCATACTAAGAGAAACGATGTGAAGTTGTTTGACCAGTTATTCACTGGTGTGATTTACTGACACATGTACAAAGAACATCTGACTGTACATGAATCATTACATATCAGAAATCACTGGTCACAGATCAGGCATTAGAATTAACACAGTTACTTACATGTTGTTGTACTTACATGTTGAGTCTATATCGTAAAAGTCTGTTTGCTTGCACAGAAATTGCTGACTGATTTACCTAAGAATCCACAGTGAAATATACATACGCAAGCAGCTGCATCCAAGCCTTACATCACCAAGTGCAATGCAAAGCGTGGGATGCAGTGGTGTAAAACATGCCGCCACTAGACTCTAGAGCAGTGGAGACGTGTTCTCTGGAGTGGCCAATCACGCTTCTCTGTCTGGCAATCCGATGGACGAGCCTGGGATTGGCGGTTTCCAGGAGAACGGTACTTGCCTGACTGCATTGTGCCAAGTGTAATGTTTGGTGGAGGGGGGATTATGGTGTGGGGTTGTTTTTCAGGTGTTGGGCATGGCCCCTTAGTTCCAGTGAAAGGAACTCTTAATGCTTCAGCATACCAAGACATTTTGGACAATTTCATGCTCCCAACTTTGTGGGAACAGTTTGGGGATGGCCCCTTCCTGTTCCAACATGACTGCGCACCAGTGCACAAAACAAGGTCCATAAAGACATGGATGAGCGAGTTTGGTGTGGAGGAACTTGACTGGCTGATAGAACACTTTGGGATGAATTAGAGCGGAGACTGCGAGCCAGGCCTTCTCGTCCAACATCAGTGCCTGACCTCACAAATGCACTTCTAGAAGAATGGTTAAAAATTCGCATAAACACTCTCCTAAACCTTGTGGAAAGCCTTCCCAGAAGAGTTGAAGCTGTTATAGCAGCAAAAGGTGGGCCAACTCCATATTAAACCCTACGGATTAAGAATGGGATGTCATTAAAGTTCATGTGCATGTAAAGACAGGCGTCCCAAAACTTTTGGCAATATAGTGTATGTCCAAAGCTCAAGGAAAATTAGATTTCTCAGTTCATGACCCCTTTAAGACATCAGCATCAATTATAGTCTATCCATGGATTTCTTTGCTGTCAATTATAGCTTTGGCACCAAAAAAAAAAAAAACCTTTTTTCCCTTGTTTGCGCAGCATCAATTTGAGGCCAAAGTCTGTTGTGTGTGTCTTTGTCTTACGTTGTTAGGTCCTATCCAAACCTTAACTTTCTGGACTGAAGATATTTTGATCCCTTCGAACTTTTTACAATGTCAATGTGATGAGGAAAGTTATCTGCAGCCTCCGGTACCAACGCACAGCATATGTCATTCGCTCGTTGTTTGATGTTTTCTCCTTCTTGCTCTGTCAGACCATAATGCCTTAAATTCCATCTCTTTTGGTACCTTTCAGCTTCATTTACTCTTTCTTCCAACTCTGATATTCTCTTCTGGTGCTCTTCGTTTACTTCCTTAAGAATCGTCTTTCTTAACATCATGCATCTCTTTGAAGAGAAATTCAGTACATTCCTTTAAGGAGTTTATGCATTCTCTGTTTTGTTTGATCTCTTGGTGTGGGGTTTCAGTATTTTGATTCATTTTCTCCGCCAGTATTTGCACAATGTTATTCTGTACCTCAGAAAGCTTTGGCTCTGGTTTACTTTTTTTAGTATCTGGCATGCATGGCTCTGAACCCAGGACCAGAGTGAGATCTGAACTACTTCAGCAAGCGTAGGGATGCGCTTTCATGACTTCCATCTTTTGATTATCAGCGTGGTCAACAGAACGATCTTTTCAAGAACCATATTTTCCTTTGTCTGTATTTTTCCCTCGTATCCTTTCTGCCATTACAGCATACGACTTATGGGGAAAAGTTTCCAACTATCATTGAACTGGGTAGTAGGGCTGAACGATTTTGGAAAATAATCGAATTGTGATTTTTTTTTTTTCCACTAATATTGCAATTGCGGTTTAATATGCAATTATTTTTTAAGCTCTTTATCTGCTGTATTATTCAACAAAGACAAACAATAAATCATTGTATAGTGGTGGGAATCTTTAGGCACCTCACGATCCGATTCTTGGAGTCACGATCCGATTCCAAAACAATTCTTGATCTACTTTTTTCTTATTAATTTATCTTATTAATAAAACTTAAAATCTTTTTTTTATTTAATTATATATGTAATTATAAGTACTTTTTAAAATAATTACACATTAAAAACTTTAATTAAAACGACTGCCAATTGCATGTTAAGAATTTTAAATATATAAACTAATACAAGACATAAAACATAAAAGCTAGTAAATATTAGAGGAACAAAAAAAAACATATTACAAGCAATGAACAAAGAGTGCTTTCAGTTTTTAAGAGTATCTGAACGTTTTCCATTCAAGAGCTGTAAGTGATTTTTCTCTTTCTCAGCTTTACTGTTGCTTGATTGTGTTACATCATAGACAGTGGGAGATCTGCATTCACACTGATGCACAGATCTCTTTTGAAATATAAGATGTGGTTTGTCCTGTCTGTTTAATTCCTTAAGACATTACTGACTGTGTTTACATTAATTTTGCGTCATAAAAGCATTTTGAGACGCGCATGCGCGAGCACTCTTCACAAAGCACGGTGCGAGCATTTGAAACTGAAAGCAGTCAGTCAGTGAGTTTCCTATTTTTAATATATAAACACACTGCATTCCAAACGACATAAATGAAGCCTTCGTAGAGCATTTGTAAGGAAAATACTGGCCTTGAACAGCAACAGAAGTTACATTATTACACCTTTAGATGGCAGCAAAGACTGTCTGTATGAGTGAGTCAGTCAGTAGCAAAGACTTTTATATTGAAAGGGCAGACACTTGTTGTGCACACGGAGGAGCAAGACATAACTGACAAATGCTTTGACTAGCGCTGTCAGTTTCATGGCATGGGAAAACCCATTAACTGTCAAAAGGACAAGATAATGCAGTGAACATTCAAACGGATTTTTAACAAACATAGGACTGACCTAAAGGAAAATGCTAATTGCAGGTACACTCGCTCACTCGATCTCTCACAATACTCTACTATACATAATACAGTAAGCTTCAATTAACAATATTAATGAGAATAAACATATGTTTACATTGCTAAGAGTGGTTGCTAAGGGTGTTGTGTAGTGATACACAGAACCGTTGGGTGAAGTGGTCATAGCCGTGTTTTATCATGAATAAAACACAGCTATAGACCAATCAGAATCAAGGACTGGAACTAACCGTTTTATAATAGCCGTTCAATTTATTAATAAACAAAACAAAGATTATAATCTAAAATACAGGAATTGCAGGATTACTAAACGTAACAGCTCTGGTTTAAACAATACAGCACAGTGATCTGAACTAAACTCAGGGCTTAAATATACACAGGACTAAATTACAAACTTAACCAGAACCAGGTGTGCAACATAATTAGTAACCATAACAACAAATGAAGAGCGGGAACGTGGTGATGCAAACTAAAAGTCCATAAAACAGAATGAACATGTATGTATATAAACATTTATTAGATCAAATTTTTGTAATTTTTATTGTTTGGGATGTGGAGAGTGAAATCTTTGAGTGATGCGCATTCAGAGTGATGTGCGTTCATGCATTCAGATTCTATGGAAATCTGTAGAACTTTTTGTGAAGTTGCAAGGCCCTCATGGAATGTACAGAGATTCCATGTGTGCCTGAATATAACTTGTCTACACATGACGTGAAGGAGTTCACACCGTATAGTGATTTTTTTTTTGTCACTCAGTATCTAAGTATAACACATTTGTGGAAGGCATGCACTTCCACTTCTCTCTCTCTCTCCCTCTCTCTCTCTCTCTCTCTCTCTCTCTCAGTTGTTAGTCCAGGGAGGCTTATCCTCTAAAACACCCTCATTAGAACCCAATTATAGCAGCTGTACACAAGGATTGTGTTTGCATGGTTTACATGTTTTTACATTTAAAGCTGTGATCACAGGTAGATGATAGCTGCAGAGAAACACCTTAGTGTGAAACTATATCTGAAGCTATATACAGTGCATCCGGAAAGTATTCACAGCGCTTCACTTTTTCCACATTTTGTTATTTTACAGCCTTATTCTAAAATGGATTAAATTCATTATTTTTTCCCTCAATTCTACAAACAATACCCAATAATGACAAAGTGAAAGAAGTTTGTTTGAAATCTTTGCAAATTTATTAAAAATAAAAAACGAAAAAATCACATGTACATAAGTATTCACAGCCTTTGCCATGACACTCAAAATTGAGCTCAGGTGCATTCTGTTTCCACTGATCATCCTTGAGATGTTTCTACAACTTGATTGGAGTCCACCTGTGGTAAATTCAGTTGATTGAACATGATTTGGAAAGGCACACACCTGTCTATATAAGGTCCCACAGTTAACAGTGCATGTCAGAGCACAAACCAACCCATGAAGTCGAAGGAATTGTCTGTAGACCTCCAAGACAGAATTGTATCGAGGCACAGATCTGTGGAAGGGTACAGAAAAATTTCCGCAGCATTGAAGGTCCCAATAAGCACAGTGGCCTCCGTAAATGGAAGAAGTTTGGAACCACCAGGACTCTTCCTAGAGCTGGCCGCCCGGCCAAACTGAGCGATCGGGGGAGAAGGGCCTTAGTCAGGGAGGTGACCAAGAACCCGATGGTTACTCTGACAGTGGTGGCAGCATCATGGTGGTGGCAGCATCATGCTGTGGGGATGTTTTCCAGCAACAGGAACTGGGAGACCAGTCAGGAGATAAATGCAGCAATATACAGCGACATCCTTGATGAAAACCTGCTCCAGAGTGCTCTGGACCTCAGACTGGGGTGAAGGTTCATCTTCCAACAGGACAACAACCTTAAGCACACAGCCAAGATAATAAAGGAGTGGCTACGGGACAACTCTGTGAATGTCCTTGAGTGGCCCAGCCAGAGCCCAGACCTGAACCCGATTGGACATCTCTGGAGAGATCTGAAAATGGCTGTGCACCGACACTCCCCATCCAACCTGATGGAGCTTGAGAGGTCCTGCAAAGAAGAATGGGAGAAACTGCCAAAGAATAGGTGTGCCAAGCTTGTAGCATCATACTCAAAAAGACTTCAAGCTGTAATTGGTGCCAAAGGTGCTTCAACAAAGTATCGAGCAAAGGCTGTGAATACTTATGTACATGTGATTTTTTGCATTTTTTATTTTTTAATAATTTGGAAAGAATTCAAACAAACTTCTTTCACAATGTCATTATGGGGTATTGTTTGTAGAATTGAGGAAAAAAAATATGAATTGAATCCATTTTGGAATAAGGCTGTAACATAACAAAATGTGGAAAAAGTTAAGCGCTGTGAATACTGTATTTCTTGTGCTGCTCAATTTGCATTTAGTTTGCAATGTTAGGTGATGTAATTCATCAACCAGCAACATTCTGAGCTTTATCTGTTTTAAATGATGTCATTCCAAAGTGAGTATTAAATCTTATCCATTCTAAAATAATCCCTCTGTGGTCTAAGGCAGGAGTAGACTGTCCGGTTTCAGTAAAGTTGCATACTCTTTGTAATGATGTCTTTTAAAACTTCCCTTTTTCTGACTTTGCAAGGTCACTGATCCCCACAGGTATATAAAAAGCTTGACGTCTTGAAAGTCCCAGACTTTACCCTCATATTCTGTTCTGACTTATACTTTTTCTAATATAATAAAACTGCCTATGAATAATGCTGCAATAACATCCTACATAAAAAAAAACAAAAAAAAAACAGTTACATTACTTATGCACGAATACACTACAAGATGTGTGACTGTGAACTCAATGTGAACAAAGTGTAATAATGTTAATGTTAAAAATGTTAAAATGGTGTAATATTTATGTATTTGATCATGTACTTATCAATTTCATTGCGGGTGCAGTGCGCTCTTCTGTGATTTATAATTGATTTTGTCACATCTCTTTGTCGTGTCGCTTGCCGCTGGAATCTTATCGCATTGCGTCTGGTTAGGACATGGTGTTAGGAATCTAATCCCTAGACTTTATGTTGCATGTGCATGTTTTACCAGCTTCAGTAACCAAAACTAAAAGATCTAATACAGGACATGAATTAAGCAATAATCACAACCTGAGGAACACATTAAACACCTGGGAATTGACTAAAAATTAATTTCTCTTTTTATTATAATTATAAGTATTAATAAGAATATAATTATTCATTAGATTCTTCAAAGATCTTTAAAAGATTCTTTGATAAAGTTCTCAGTCATTGGAATGAAAAGGGACAGATACTTTTGCAGATAGAAAGGATACTGTAACAAATGGCAAGGGTAATTTATTCCTCCCTTTTGCATTCGATTCCCCAAGATGGCATGAGGAAAGATAGCAGCTCTTTTTTTTTATCACTCTAATGACCTTAAAGTGCCATCATACGTGGCTCCATTATTAGTGACAAGTGTAAATTACGCTGTCAGTCTCCTCATTGTTAAAGATCATGTTATCTCTCGGTTTCCATTTTAAATGCATTTCAAGCCATTTCAATAGCCACAGAAAACAGCCACATTTTGATCTGTCCAACTCTCCAAATACTGCATGTTATTTTCAGATGTCAGAGTTCAGGCACTGCAAGCGCAACAGTGACATTTTTTTTTTCCGCTCAAGTAATAACCTGTAATTTCTACATTCCTTCTTTCATTTTATTACATTTTGTTAGACTATTTTTGCTGCTTCCATTTTATTATGTTTGTTTTGGTCATGTGCTCTGAGAATACAAGGAATCTATGAATGTGGTGTCATGAATGATTTGCGTCAAGAGTTGACCCCGTCTCCCAATGCATGATTTTATTTGCTTCAGATCCAAGTTGATGAGGAATGACTGATGAAAGATCTCAGGCTTTCAGGCTCTGGATCTTGTCATGAGTTGTCAGATGATTCTACGCTGACAAGAGTTTGCTGTAAATAAACATGTTTGTCTGTGTGCCTCTTATAGGTTTGCCATATTCGCACTATGCAAAATGCGGCATATTTCTCTCAGCGTGCAGCCTGTGCTGCCGAAGCACCATCTGTCCCAAATTACAGAGTATCTTCTTGAATGTCTTCAGAATGTCTCAGCTTTTGTCATGTATCAGGAGCTGACTTCTATAGAGAACTCCTTACAGCAGGCTTCTGCTTAACACACACACATCTTTCAAATTCATGTATCGTATAAGCTGCTCTAAAACACACAGCTCTATAAACAAAACCATTTCCCAGAGCCATGGTTTAGTCATATAGCATACACTGCAAAAATATACAGCATACACAACGATTTCTGCTTTATCCGATACTTAAAAATGACTCTCATTGCTGTATCCAACAGTTAAATTGGGCCCGAGAGATCTGGAATGGCGTTGTGGCATTTTATTTTAATAAAAGAATAAATACAATATTTTTTTTTATTGATCAAAAGTAGCAGTAAAGACATTTATAATGTTACAAAAATGTTTATTTCAAATAAATGCTGTTGAACAGAAATTCATTAAAGAATCCTGAAAAAAATGTATTATGGTTCCCACAAAAACATTAAACAACTGTTTTAAAAATGTATAATAATAAATGTTTCTTGAGCACCAAATCACCGTATTAGGATGATTGAAGGATCATGTGACACTGAAAACTGGAGTAATGATGCTGAAAAGTCATCATTGTCATCACAGGAATTAATTACATTTTAAAATATATTAAATAGGAAATTATAATTAATGGTTATAGTTATTATAAATTGTAATGATATTTCACAATATTACTGTTTACTATATTTTAAATAAATGGTGCCTTTTATTTAAATTTATTTATTTAAATGGAGCATAAGATACTTTTTAAAAAACATTTTTAGCCACCATTTTTTTAGTCAAATAAAGCTGCAATTTAGTTTTTTTGTTTTAGGTTACCTTACTGTAAAAACATAAATATTTTCAGCATATAACAGATAGAACCACTGAAATGTACCTCTCAAATAGTAGAGTTATGGATGACTTTATGCATCTATTCTGATTGGATTGTACAATCTGTTTATGAATAGGCCAAGTGTATATACTCTCCAAGACACTTGTGAGATCTGAGCAATTTGACCACCTCAGGAGGTGGTTCAAAAGCATTCAACAGGAATATTTGGTGCCTGTCAGTACACTTACATTGTTTTCTTCACTCTGTGTCTGTATATGACATACTATACAGTAACATCCCCTCTTACTTTCCTTGAGATGTACAGTTTTTTCCCTATTGGGACTCTTATCTGTCTCCTGGTGCACTTTTGCTGTTGTGGTGCCACAAATCTTATTTAGAGCAAGATGAAGGTGCATGTCTCATCTTATGCATGGAAGCTGTGAAGAACTTTATTTATCTTCTTCCCCAACCACTGAAGAATGCCAGTGCAGTATATGTCCCTGTCTAATGGCTCTGGAGATAACACCTGACTCCAGCAGTGGCTGACGCTTCTGTTTTTCTCCACAAGAATAAGGCAACAGGAAAGAGGAAGTCAAAAGGAGCGATTATCACATGCTGTTGTTGTAGGAAACAAGGTTGACAGCACAATCATCATATTTATCAGTGTGTACTGTATGTTCACCTGGAATCCATTCAGTTCTGCATTCAGCATAGAATTGTGCAAGTTTGTATTTTGTCAAATAGAAAAAGAAGCCAGACTTAAGAGTGAACTCACTAAACAGGTGCACTATTTTAGTACTATATACACTCACCTAAAGGATTATTAGGAACACCATACTAATACTGTGTTTGACCTCCTTTCGCCTTCAGAACTGCCTTAATTCTACGTGGCATTGATTCAACAAGGTGCTGAAAGCATTCTTTAGAAATGTTGGCCCATATTGATAGGATAGCATCTTGCAGTTGATGGAGATTTGTGGGATGCACATCCAGGGCACGAAGCTCCCGTTCCACCACATCCCAAAGATGCTCTATTGGGTTGAGATCTGGTGACTGTGGGGGCCATTTTAGTACAGTGAACTCATTGTCATGTTCAAGAAACCAATTTGAAATGATTCGAGCTTTGTGACATGGTGCATTATCCTGCTGGAAGTAGCCATCAGAGGATGGGTACATGGTGGTCATAAAGGGATGGACATGGTCAGAAACAATGCTCAGGTAGGCCGTGGCATTTAAACGATGCCCAATTGGCACTAAGGGGCCTAAAGTGTGCCAAGAAAACATCCCCCACACCATTACACCACCACCACCAGCCTGCACAGTGGTAACAAGGCATGATGGATCCATGTTCTCATTCTGTTTACGCCAAATTCTGACTCTACCATCTGAATGTCTCAACAGAAATCGAGACTCATCAGACCAGGCAACATTTTTCCAGTCTTCAACTGTCCAATTTTGGTGAGCTCGTGCAAATTGTAGCCTCTTTTTCCTATTTGTAGTGGAGATGAGTGGTACCCGGTGGGGTCTTCTGCTGTTGTAGCCCATCCGCCTCAAGGTTGTGCGTGTTGTGGCTTCACAAATCCTTTGCTGCATACCTCGGTTGTAACGAGTGGTTATTTCAGTCAAAGTTGCTCTTCTATCAGCTTGAATCAGTCGGCCCATTCTCCTCTGACCTCTAGCATCAACAAGGCATTTTCGCCCACAGGACTGCCGCATACTGGATGTTTTTCCCTTTTCACACCATTCTTTGTAAACTCTAGAAATGGTTGTGCGTGAAAATCCCAGTAACTGAGCAGATTGTGAAATACTCAGACCGGCCCGTCTGGCACCAACAACCATGCCACGCTCAAAATTGCTTAAATCACCTTTCTTTCCCATTCTGACATTCAGTTTGGAGTTCAGGAGATTGTCTTGACCAGGACCACACCCCTAAATGCATTGAAGCAACTGCCATGTGATTGGTTGATTAGATAATTGCATTAATGAGAAATTGAACAGGTGTTCCTAATAATCCTTTAGGTGAGTGTATTTCAGCGCAAAAATAACCAATATAACTACCCACAATCCAGCATAACTAGTTCCTATTTAAATTTAAGAAATTAAGCCGTATTCATGAAATGTGCCGTATGAATTTGTGTAAAATACACACTACAGTTCAAAAGTTTGGGGTCAGTAAGATTAAAATAAATAAATAAATAAATAAACCTTTTATTTAGCAAGGATGCTTCAAATTGATCAAAAGTGACAGTAAAGACATTTATGTTATAATGTAAATGTCTCGATCTGGTGGTGTAGATAAACACGATAAAGGCAAATGAAGTTCAACTCAGTCTTTACTTGATAATCCACAAGATAGATAATAAACAAGGCAGGAGAATGCAAATCACAAGTATACATTGACGAGACAGGACAATGAACTGAACACAATAGGGAGTACTTATACCAAAACTAAACAAGGAAACTAATGAGATAATAGATGAACACCATGTGAACTAAATGACTAATCAAACTCAACATGACAAAACAGAACATAACTCTGACATACTCCCCACTCCTGGAAGGCGTGGCCAAAGAGAGTCCAACCGTGGAGGGAGGGGGGGCGTCCTGGAGTCATGGCAGGTGGTCTCCAGGACGGTACCGGTAATACAGGAGGCCAGGGAGGTACTGGTAGTTCAGCGGGCCAGGGAGGTGCCGGTAGCTCAGGGAGCCATGGAGGCGCCGGCCGTCCGGGGAGGCGCTTGACCGCTCAGGGAGCTGGGGAGGAGCCGGCCATTCAGGGAGCCAGGGTGGCGGCGGCAGTTCAGGGGCCCAGAGAGGCGCCGGTAGTTCAGGGGATCGGCCTCTGGAGCAGACTCGGGCTGGAGCCATCACTGGACTCTGGTCAGGGACTGGAGCCATCACTGGACTGGAATTTCTCTCACTGGAACGGTTGCAGGAACTTCTCTCACAATAGGGGAGTACTTATACTAAAACTAAACGAGGGAACTAATGAGATAATAGATGAACACCATGTGAACTAAATGACTAATCAAACACAACTGGGAACTGGGTCAAACTAGCAGACAACGAAGGCAGAGTAAAAAAACACAAAGAAACATGACAAAACAGAACAACTCTGACAGTATAAAGTTTTTCTATTTCAAATTATTTTGAACTTTTTATTCATCAAATAATCCTGAAGAAAAATGGGTAGCACTTTATTTTACAGTCTTACAGTTCTTCATGTACATACTATGTACCTATTATAGTAATTACAATAACTGGGTAATAACTAGGTACTAACCCTGAACCTACCCCTAAACCTAACCTTAACCCATGTAGTTACCTTATTTTACCCAATACTTTCTTAGGTAAGTACACATAAGTGCACATACTGTAAAATAAAGTGTAACCGAAAAATGTATCAGGGTTTTCAAAAAAATTTGTCAGTTTTAAACAATGATAATAATAAGAAATATGTTTTCAAATAAAAAGTTATTTTCATTTGTATTCATAATTCACAATATTGCTAATTTATTGTATTTTTATTTAACATAAAATTAAAGGGTTAGTTCACCCAAAAATGAAAATTAGCCCTTGATTTACTCACCCTCAAGTCATCCTAGGCTCTTCCAAGTAAGTCCTGGCTCTTCCAAGCTTCATAATGGCAGTGACTTGTTGGTTCGTTTTTGAAGTCCATAAAAGTGCATCTATCCATCATATAACTGCTCCACACGGCTCCGGGGGGTTAATAAAGGCCTTCTGAAGCATTTGTGTAAGAAAAATATCCTTGTTTAAAACTTTATAAAGTAAAATATCTAGCTTCCGCCAGATCGCCTTCCGTATTCAACTTACGGAAAAAAGTGTAGTGCCTCTGGCAGTTCAAAATGCTTACGCTACGTCTGACGACATTGCACACCAGTTACGCTTTTTCCGTTAGTTGAGTACGGAAGGCGATCTGGCGGAAAGAAGATTTGTCTGAACGAAGAATGTCATATACACCTAGGATGACTTGAGTAAATCATGTGCTAATTTTCATTTTTGGGTGAACTAACCCTTTAACCCACCTTTAAACCTACCCATATCCCACCTCAATAGCAGCACAAGTTTTTTGCAATACATCATCAACACAAGAACTACATTGTACTTATTTTTTTATGTAAGTACATAGTAGTGAAGGACACCTAATATAAAGTGTGACCTATTATTTCAACAGTTTCAAACTCCATTATCATTTAAGTAGGAACCCGCCTCCTTTTGATGTTAATTAGGCTTAATATTGATTATGACTTATTCTCAAAATCATTTCCCAGTGAATTTCCCCTCATTGTTGGGAAAAGCACAGATGGCCTGTTTTGAAGTGCAGTAAAAGTGTGGTCGTTCCAGTGTTATTTCATCTTTAAAACACTCAATTTAAACAAGGTCATTGTAGGATCTCTTGAATTCACAGTGTTGTCACAGTTACTTCTTGCCGCCTGACAGAGATTTCGATTGTGAGTATTTAGAGGAGCACATCAGTGTGACAGACGATCTTCAGCTTAATCTCACTGCTGTCATGGAAATCTGCCCACTTACGTTTCAGGCTGATGAAGTTCTTTTTCTCATTCAAAATGTGCTTGCGGTTTTTCAGATGCTCACCCTCTCTGGATACATTGTCTTTAGAGGCTCAGTGACAGTGAAAATGAGCAAAAGCATGTTGTTATCTCTATTGTACAGTTTGGGTCATTTAAATTTTCACTCTAGGATTTGTGTCCTTCATCGTCCATGCCTACTTTCTCTTTCTCTGTTTTTCCTGCAGTGGCATGTGATACCGGTGTTCCTGATAGATTTAGAGGGGTGAGAGTGTATCCTCACTCAATTAGCCCTTAGCTCGCTGCTCTCTTGTGTCAAGAGTCATTTACACTACGGAAGACATGCAATTACACCTCACAAATAATATGAGTTTGACTGAGCCTGTCAGTCACTCCAGCGGCAAGCCTGTATCTCTCTGCTCTCTGTGTAAGAGCCGGTGGAGCAACTTTGTTTTAAAAAGTGGGTGGGACAGGGGTGTGTGTGTTGCTAATACAATGCTAAATCAGATATGTACGATAATTCATGTTTAAATTCAATAATACATTGAGTTTAATTTATCATGTTTAATGTGATAGTTTTTATCCTTAAAATCTATAATACAATATATTGTTAGTCCCAAGATTCCTGTAAGTGAATAAATACATACAGTAAATCCGCTATAATCGTTTGTGTGCCCTTATGGTCTGGCGGTAGAAGTTTTGTTAAGCGTGCCAGAGGTTCCGGGTTCTAATCCGCCCTCGTAGTTTTCATTAAAACCAAAGATGTTCATCAGTGATTATATATCAAGAGTAATTTCACCGGAACGAATAGAGAGTCTCTGCAGCGGCGTTAAGCGATATATTGAAGCGCTGGTCTGTGTGAAGACTGTGCACGAGACTGATAAGCAACAACAAACACTTAGCATGATTTCAGAAACAACACATTCCAGCACCAGATCGCCTCTTAGTTAACAAACAAACAAAATGAATATTCTGCTAGTCAACTGCAGGGGTTTCATTTGTATTATTTGTGCCAAATTGTTTTAAAAAGTGGTGGGGACAATAACGACTCTGGCAAAAAGTGGTGGGGGCATGTCCCACCTGCAAATTACGAGTTTTTAAAGATATAGCAGTGTTTGAACTATTGTTGTATTGCTTGGTTAGTGAATGCACACAAAACGACACAGAAAGTATAGGTTTGTGGGTATAAAGTCTGAGGCTATTGCATCAAATCAAAGTTCTTTATGGGGAAAAAAAAATGAAAAGGTTATTTTATTCATTTGGAATAAAAATATATATATTTTTATACATTAATCATAAAAGAATGAAATCATTATTTTCATGACAATTAAGTTTATTTCTTTTCTAGAAACATTTTCTAGAGAAATGTTTTGTTTTTTGTTTTTTTTATTACCATAATGCAAAAATGTCCATGTCATTTATTAGGAGTAGGATTCTCTTCAGGCACCTCACGATCCAATCTATTTTTCATTAATTAATTGGTTTACAGACTTTAAATCTTAAATGTATTTGTAATATTTGAAAAAGTAATTAATTACATAAGTAATAAAAAAAATGTACAAATAAAAACTGTATGTTAAGAATTTTGGTAACACTTTACTTAAAGCCTGTATGTATATTTATAATACACTTTTAGAAAGTTTAATGCATTAAGACATAACAAACAACCAATTTCAGATGTAACAAGGAACCTGTGAATATCATAATGTATTTTAACTTTGGTTATAATTACTTATGAAAAGATATCATGCATTATACCATACATTATGAATACCTTTATAATGCATTATACATAAAGGCTTTAAGTAAAGTGTTACCAGAATTTTCAACTAACTATAGTTTCAAAACATTCAAGCAAATAGTAAAAAATAAAGAGGAACAAAGAAACATATTACAAGCAATAAACAGAGTGCTTTCAGTATTGAAGAGTGCTTTAAAGTGCCCCTATTATGCTTTTTCGAATATTACCTTTCATGCAGTGTGTAATATAGCTGTTTGTGAATGTAAAAGGTCTGCAATGTTTTAAAGATCAAAGTGCACCACAAATAAGTGTATTGCCTCCTAAAAGAAAGAATCAATTCTGAACCTCATCGATGCTGAAACAAGTCGTCAGCAATTCAAGTCTCACTTCCTGTTACATACCTGTGTAACAATGTAACACATTTGCATGCCTGCCCCCAAACACTGTAGTTGTAGCTGAGGTCTGGAAGAGTTTGGTTCGTGTTGTCGACATGTCGAGAAGACGCTGTTTTCAGTGTTGCCGTTTTCAGACTCTTTGAGAAATAAGGTGATGTGCAATGTACAGTGGGGAGAACAAGTATTTGATACACTGCCGATTTTGCAGGTTTTCCTACTTACAAAGCATGTAGAGGTCTGTAATTTTTATCATAGGTACACTTCAACTGTGAGAGACGGAATCTAAAACAAAAATCCAGAAAATCACATTGTATGATTTTTAAATAATTAATTTGCATTTTATTGCATGACATAAGTATTTGATCACCTACCAACCAGTAAGAATTCCGGCTCTCACAGACCTGTTAGTTTTTCTTTAAGAAGCCCTCCTGTTCTCCACTCATTACCTGTATTAACTGCACCTGTTTGAACTCGTTACCTGTATAAAAGACACCTGTCCACACACTCAATCAAACAGACTCCAACCTCTCCACAATGGCCAAGACCAGAGAGCTGTGTAAGGACATCAGGGATAAAACTGTAGACCTGCACAAGGATGGAATGGGCTACAGGACAATAGGCAAGCAGCTTGGTGAGAAGGCAACAACTGTTGGCGCAATTATTAGAAAATGGAAGAATTCAAGATGACGGTCAATCTCCCTCGGTCTGGGGCACCCTCATGCAAGATCTCACCTCGTGGGGCATCAATGATCATGAGGAAGGTGAGGGATCAGCCTAGAACTACACGGCAGGACCTGGTCAATGACCTGAAGAGAGCTGGGACCACAGTCTCAAAGAAAACCATTAGTAACACACTACGCCGTCATGGATTAAAATCCTGCAGCGCACGCAAGGTACCCCTGCTCAAGCCAGTGCCTGTCCAGGCCCGTCTGAAGTTTGCTAATGACCATCTGGATGATCCAGAGGAGGAATGGGAGAAAGTCATGTGGTCTGATGAGACAAAAATAGAGCTTTTTGGTCTAAACTCCACTCGCCGTGTTTGGAGGAAGAAGAAGGATGAGTACACCCCAAGAACACCATCCCAACCGTGAAGCATGGAGGTGGAAACATCATTCTTTGGGGATGCTTTTCTGCAAAGGGGACAGGACGACTGCACCGTATTGAGGGGAGGATGGATGGGGCCATGTATCGCGAGATCTTGGCCAACAACCTCCTTCCCTCAGTAAGGAGCATTGAAGATGGGTCGTGGCTAGGTCTTCCAGCATGACAACCACCCGAAACACACAGCCAGGGCAACTAAGGAGTGGCTCTGTAAGAAGCATCTCAAGGTCCTGGAGTGGCCTAGCCAGTCTCCAGACCTGAACCCAATAGAAAATCTTTGGAGCGAGCTGAAAGTCCGTATTGCCCAGCGACAGCCCCGAAACCTGAAGGATCTGGAGAAGGTCTGTATGGAGGAGTGGGCCAAAATCCCTGCTGCAGTGTGTGCAAACCTGGTCAAGAACTACAGGAAACGTATGATCTCTGTAATTGCAAACAAAGGTTTCTGTACCAAATATTAAGTTCTGCTTTTCTGATGTATCAAATAATGTCATGCAATAAAATGCAAATTAATTATTTAAAAATCATACAATGTGATTTTCTGGATTTTTGTTTTAGATTCCGTCACTCACAGTTGAAGAGTACCTATGATCAAAATTACAGACATCTACTGTACATGCTTTGTAAGTGGGCAAACCTGCAAAATCGGCAGTGTATCAAATACTTGTTCTCCCCACTGTATATTATGAGAAAATTAAAGTGTTTTTGACCTTGGATGTATGTAAACCTATTGAAGGAGGCCTTCAAAACAAATCTAGGAGCCTTTAAAATAGCATAATATGGGCACTTTCAGTATCTGAACGTTTTCCAGTCAAGAGATTTTTCTCTTTCTCAGCTTTACTGCTTTTCAATTATTACTGATGACATCATAGACAGCAGGCTGTCACACAAAGCGTATGTGAGCATTTGAAAGCAGCCGTCTGTCAGTAAGTTTCATGTTGTTCATTTATTTTATTAATTTGAGACAGTTTTTTAGATTTTAAATCTTAAGTACACACATGCTGTATGAGTTGTCAAAATTAACAAAAAATGTCAAAACAAGTCAAAACACGACTATAAAAATAATTTTTGTTGGCATGATACAATGTTTTTACAGATAATAATAATCTCAAACCTTAATAAATATTTTCACTGTTTTAGATTTGTCTGCCTTCCGAATGTTGCCATAGAAATGCACATTAACGTGAGTAATGCTGTGTCCGAATTTCCACTGATTGGGAAATTAAACAGTATCTCTCCAGTGGCTCTGCAATTGAATAAGTAGGAAGCTCCATCGTTTGACTGCAAGTCAAACAGGATCTGATGAAACAGCTGGTATCACTCTCCATTTCAAAAGAAACAGCTCCATCAATACTGTGATTAATATTCATCATCTATGCAACTGTCCAGTCTTTCTAGCAGCGTACATGGCAGACTGAAACAAAACAGACAAACAGTAGTGCCCATGTGTTTGCTTTCATATTTGCATTAAATCATTCAGTTTTCTTAGAGTGGGTAAAGGATTTAGACTCATTTAAGATTATGAATACTGAAAAGAAACACAACTGGGATGCTCTTTGAGGTCATCTCATTCACCTTATGAACTGTTGTTTTATGAGGTATTCAGTCATTTAGTAGTGTTAATGCCCAAATGCTATCTAAAATAAATATTTAATACATTTACACCATGTCTACACCGGACGCGACCGTTGACGCGTCGTGCCGCAACAGCTAGAAGCTGTCTACACTGGACACGACAAAGCGACCGTTGCAAAGCATTTGTCCTTCATGTCAGTACGTCATAAATAGAACGAGGCATCGGTTTACTGTCGGGGATTTGTCGTACACTGCATCCAGTGTAGACAACACTACTGATTATAATGGGTTATATTGTCTTCTGTCACGTCGCATCGCACGGTGTTAGCAACGTGTTATTTGATGCCAGCATGCCTTTAGTAATGGACATATTTTGGATTCAAGTGATGGTATAGCTACAAATGTAACCGCATTGTGGCACAGCTGTGTGTTACTGTATAGTGTCTACTTATTTTAATGTCTTCTTTATTATTAATATTTACAATATTTTATGTAATTAAGTAGAGTTCCATCTGATTCAGTTCTAAAATCAGATCTTATTTTAATGCTCTCATAAAGCATTTAAATTATTCTTTGCTAATTGCAAATGGTTTATTCATGGTTAAGATACTGTGAATGAAACACTTTTAAGCACACCCAGTAATTGTAATATTTTGCTTAAATCACATAAACATCATGATTGTGGACGTGAGCTTTCTCTGGATTTGATTTTAGCACTGCAAGGTTGCATTATAATCACAAGCTGTCACTCAGGCAGCAGACTGCTGACTTTGTGAACGTACATTTACACCGGAGTTAACATTTCCACACTTTATACTTGAACTTACTGACAGACCTGGCAGGGGGAAAAAGTGCAATTTAAGAGATGTTACTGTTAACAATTCTTGCATGCGCACCACCTCCAACATCTGGAGTGTTAACGTGTTAACTGTAGCTCCATCTGGCTGGATGAGCCTGAGATGTTTGTGTTTGTGTTCAGCGTCCCTGAGTGTTGCTCTGCAGTTGACTGAACTCCACTCAATTATTAAGTAATTAAACATCAGTCATCAATATTTCTCATCAGTCCAAACAGACACCTGGATGAAATTAAGAGCAGTAAAAGATGGATGGACTACAAGTTTATAACCACATGAGGTGCCGTATATATGAATTCAATAATTAAGCACTCGCTAGACTGAATAAATTAAACACGACAGGATTCAGCATGGCGATACAGTCATGAATAATTTAGTTCCTCGCTTAACAGTTAATTTCAAGTTGCACAATAATTTGCATATTGATGGAAATTTTTCAAAACTTCTGTTTATTTTAGTAATAAAACGCAAGGCATAGTGAACAAGTTTATATAAACGTGCAATAAAATCAAGCCTCAAATGTAACTTTCCTGTAGCTGTATATGAATGCACTGTAAGTCACTTTGGATAAAAGTGTCTGCCAAATGCATCAATGTTGATGTACCAAACATCTGGGCTAAGCTGACAATACAACAACCAAAAGATTTGGAACAGTGTTGAAAAGACATTGATTTATTTATTTTATTTATTTTTTTAATGTAGATATGTATTTGTCTGTGTGAGGTTATCTGTATGCGTGTGTCATTTTAATGTTTTTTTTTTTTTTATAGGAGCTGCATAACAAATTTTGTTGTAGATCAATGTGCAATGACAATTCAATTCAATATCTTAAGCAATAGTTTCTGTCAAATTTTGTAATTATTTACTCACCTCCACTCATGTCATCTTAAATAGTTTATTATGTCTGTGGAACACAAAAGTAGATTTATTTTTTATTTTTTTATTTGATTAATCAATTATTTTGGGAAAAAAAATTGCATATGGGTTTGAAACAACATGAATATGATTAAAGGTGCTGTATGTAAGAATGACAGATAGTGGTTGAAATGGGTACTGCAGTCCAAATTCAAAATATTGTTTGCCCCGCAATCATCACATTTGTCTGCAATCAGGCTGTGAGTGAAATGAATAGGTCTCCTGGTGTGTCAAGCACTGTGCTGATCCCTTGATGTAGTTACAAAAGCTGTAATGAATGGGGCGATGCCACTGGCTGTAGGTGAATCCAAAAGAGGGGCAGTGGGATGAGAAGGGTCTGGCCATTGATAGACTGTGTGATTATCCAGCCCTGGAGGTGTAGATCTCTGGAAAGGAACGGTTTGTTGTGTTTGCTGCTGCTCTGTCAGTGTAATCACTCTGAATCACGCTGCTATAAATCACCCGCACAGCACAGCTGGTGCTGGAACAGCCGCACTGGCTGGGATGAGGCTGGGGTGCGGAACACCTTGTGCTGACCAGGTGCAGTGGATTGAGAGGAGCGATTGGCTTGTTAGGGATCAGTGATTCACTGATTTTATGAGCTGGCTGGATCATCAACAATCAGCAGCTGTGTGTGTGTGCAGGTGTGTACACATGTTGAGGATATTTCATGTCAGTTCTGCAAACTGAACGCTTTAGCCCAAAGCATTAGTTATGCATAGTCAGACTTTTCCATACAATGTCTGAACCATTTTGCTCCTTACACTGGCTAATAAATGACAAATACATATACATACAGTATATACTGTGACTTTTCAGTCTTTGTATCACTCTGCTTGTGTTTGTTCCAGATGGACTGTAAATATCCATTAGTGGTGGAGAAAGAGCTTTTCATTGACTCTTTCCACAAGTTACATTGGTACTCCAATAGGTGGCTACAACTGACAGTTTATGAGGGAATCATTGAATAAATTGTTCAACCGATTTGTTCAAAACACTGATTAATTCAGGATTTAAACAAAATCTTTAAGTGAGTTATTGAACATTCACTCAACAGATTCGTTCAAAAATGCCGTTTCATTCAGTCTTTGAGCGAATCAGTGAATGAATCACTGAAGTGATTCATTCAAAAATGCTGATTCTTTCAGGAACACCATATACTGTGTATTGTTCGGATATGCTAGCTTGGGTTAATTCTGCTGTAGTTCTGCTTCATGTGGACTAGAGCTGCATGATTAATCATTAAAAGATTGTGATCTCGAATTCAGACATCCACGCAATCTTATTCCTAAATGACAAAGATTTGGGTATGTCTATTATACCGTTTTGAATCAAAATATGTCATTCATGTGAATCGTGTAGATCCAAAGTTTTTTTTTTCTTTTCTCACAAGAATCGAGTGGGAATCGTAAATGTTTTCATATCTAAAAAAAATTACTATCCTTATGTGTAATTTAAATGTAAGTAGACTACAAATCAATTCATTTTAACCTTGTTCCCTGTATAGTTTACAGCATTAGTTGAGAGATATTTTTTTCTTTGAGGAAATTAGCCATGTACTGTAACTGATAGGCCCCAAAGTAATAAATATTGAATGGAAGTTAATCGAATCACAAGCTTGTTAATCAAATCCAATTGTGAAAATTGTCAATAAATGTGTTTTTTTTGTTTTACTTGAAGCAAATGTTGTCTTTTCCCTCTATTTTTCAGAGTGCAGCAGAATGCTTTGTTTACATGTTAAAATCACAAAAAAATTTTCCTCAGGAGGATGCCCCCAGACCCTTCCAACAACAATACAGTTCGTAAACGTCACCTTTTTCACCTCTTCTGAGTTTGCAGGTCTGAGGACATATAAACCTCTCACCACATGAAGTGGGATTGTAGTGTCTGTATTGTAGATATTTGCTCCACTCTTGATCCTTCACTCTGAAATGGGTGTTCAGCGTTACAAACAACCATGTTGTCTGTGCCTGCTCGTTTCTGTATAGCCCCACAAGCTGTAGTTCACACTCTAATGTCTATGAATATGATTCTGAGGTTGAGAGTGTCTGCAGACTGAGAAGGTTATTCATCTGTGGTCTGTGTGCAATATAATATTTGGCTTCTGAATTTAAAGGTGATGTTTGGCCTATAATTTTTTTGTTTAACTCACTTAATATGCAGATAAAACTACAAGTAAGCCATTTGTAGGTTGATTCCCCTGGCTATGATGACCAGTCCAATACAGCAACATTGACTTAACCAATAGCGTGTATTTGGGGTGAAACTATCAGTTTGTAAACAATGCTTATTTTTGCAGTTTCATTCTGTGATGCTAGTGACGCAGAAATTACACACTTCAGCTTCAAGTGTGAATTTAAAGAACACAACAGCTGCATTCACTAACTGAATCTTGTGGTTTTAGCCTGAAGCTTTTTCATATGCAGGTACAATAACAGAGGGAAAATCAATCTTGATCCATTTGTGCATGTGTAGTCAATCGTCTGTGGGCGACATTGAAATGCCTTTAAATGTTGGTATTCGCTTGGCTTCTTTAGGGGAATGAACGTGAAATGGTGTTTACATGTTATTAGCTATTTTACACACTTTGGCTTAGGAAAGTGCGTGAGAGACGTTTAATTCCTTCAGTTAAATATATAAACATGGTGTTGTGGTAAACCTGTGGCGGTGTTTCGTGAAAAAGATTTAATGATGTGCTCCAGTGAGCTACTATTCAGCAGTTTAGGATGTTGTAGCTGAGTGTGCTGCTTTCCGGCTAACATGGATTTTTTAAAACCTTTTTGTTATACCTTCTATTTTCAGTTTGCATAGATGAGCTTTTAATGTGGCCATCAATTTAGAAAGAAACCAAAAGCTAAAATAGTATCATTTTTATTATATGTAGTCTCTAATAGCACACATGCCGTACAGTACAATAATTGCCAGTATCTGTTCAACGTATTTGCTCACTATCGCAAAATGTACATTTCATTAATCATTTCTTTATCTGCTGTACAATGATAATACAATATTCCTTGTTGGGTGTTAGAACAACACTCAGCAGATATTTTAGCAATGTTTGTAATGTTATTGATATTGATACACTACCATTCAAAAGTTTGGGTTCAGTATTATATTTTTTAAAGAAATTAATACTTTTATTCAGTGAAAGTGAGTGTAATGACTTTTACAATGAAAAACTATTGCATTTTACTAAAAAATCTATATCATATAAATAAAAAAAAGGTTTCCACAAAAATCTGAGGCATCACACCATGTTAAACCGTGATGATAATCTGAAATGTTTCTTGAGCACCAAATCAGCATATCAGAATGATTTCTGAAGGATCATGTGACACTGAAGACTGGAGTAATAATGCTGAAAATTCAGCTTAGCTTCACAGGAATAAATTACATTTTAAAATATATTACAACAAAAAAAAGTTATTTTATTAAATTGTGTTATTTAAAATGTATAAAAATAAAATCTTACTGACCACAAACTGTATGACACACAATGTAGTGTGCTTTAAAAATGACACAAACTGAAGTTGTAAGTCTGAAGCCAAATGATAGCTTTATATGATGAATAAACCCCCCAAAAAATCCAAAGTTTTCTAAAACTATATAAAATTTCTGTAATTTTATAATGCAGTTTTTCCTTACATTGTGAACATTCATTGGGGTCTGTCAGGCTTCAAAAATGACAAAAGTCTGAAGCAATACGATAGCTTTATGTAATAAATAAACCAAAGTTTATGGAGTTAATATCTTCCTGTTGCTTTAAAGAAATTCATATGGGTTTGGAAAGACATGAAGGTGAGTAATGATGACAGAATTCTATTTTTTGTTGTGCACTAATCCTTTAAAGTAGAGCACAATGCTGTCCAGATGATGTGTTCTATCACAGATATCCTGATGATTTATGTGCATGCACTGGGTTAAGCTTATAGTTATGAATGCTGAGATATTTATAAAACTATGTATGTGAATGAATGAATTATCCTCAAAGTTGGAGAGCTATTGTTTATTCTTTCCTCTCCCCTTTTCCAGGTCAGTGGGGCAGGTGTATGGGGGAAGAATGTGGAACTGGCGGGGTTCAGTCCAGGACGGTGTGGTGCATCCACTCAGAAGGCTGGACCACGCACCACTCCAACTGCCGGCATGCAGACAAACCCGAGAGCCAGAGGCCATGTTTTAAAGTATGTGAGTGGCACCAGGATCTCTTCGAATGGGAGATGTCAGAATGGGGGCCGTGCGTTCTAGCCCCCTTCCAGTCCAATGAGCTCAAACCACGGACTGTGGAGTGTGTCACGGCCCAGCACGGCATCCAGAGACGGAAAGTCCATTGCGTGCGCACCTCGAACCGCACGGCGGTTACGGAGAGGATATGCGAGTTCTTCTCCCCACGACCGGCGCTCGAGCAGGCCTGCTTGATCCCCTGCCCTCACGACTGCGTTGTGTCCGATTTCTCCTTCTGGTCCGGCTGCAGTCGAACATGCGGCACGGGTCTCCAGCATCGGACCCGGCATGTGCTAGCTGCACCGATGTACGGAGGTGCTAACTGTCCTAACCTCACCCAAACGAGGATTTGCGCAAACCTTTTGCCCTGTCCAGTTGGGGAAAGCGAGCATCACTACAGCCTTAAAGTCGGCCCCTGGAGCGAGTGCAGGCAGCCGCAACACAAAGGGCTTTGGATGAGCGGAAGGACCATGCTGGACTTCAGCACAGGAGATACCGAGAGGAACACCGTGAAACGGCATATCCAGAGCTCCCAGCACCACCATCACCACCTCCACCACCACCATAGCCTCAAGGGCTTGGACGTGGAAATCGGCTACCAGACGCGCCAAGTTCGGTGCGTGCGCAGCGACGGCAAGAACGCCATGCTGAGGTAAGAAGCCCTGAACGTACACAGACGCATCAGGCGTGTCTATTCAATTTACAATAATCTGTGTACAAGCAATGTATGCCTGAAAGACAAACCCTCTGAGAACATAAACCCTTTTAAGGTCTAAATCCCAGATTATGCTCTTGAAAGCAAGGTACGGCTGCTGCTTGTGTGAAAGGAATTGCTGTGCAGCTGGATTTTTGAAGCTGCCATATTATACAAGGTGAGCAGAGAGACATGCCTCTGGCAGCAGCAACACCAGCATGGGAGAGCTGGCTCTCTGAGCAGAACAGACTCTGGCGTGATGGAAAGGATTGAATTTACTCTCTTGCTGCAATCTCTGCATCCATAGTATGAGTTTGGAATGACGGTCAATCACTGTTAGGCTGTAGTTTGTGCTTTATTCTCGTTTCGGTCTCGCTCTTGGTAGAATTAGAAGTCGTTGAGATGTAGCTCATCCTTCTCTCACAAACTAAGTATGGATTTCCTACAAACTGAGGATAATGAATGCTGGAACGAAGGCAAGCTTTGAACATGACTTTAAAGATGCCTCCTTTGCAAAATGTTGATTCGCAGGCACTCATGATAAAGGTTTTAAGACTCAAATGTAGACTTTCATGTCTTTGCTCTATTTTACCTGTGCCATGGTGCTGTCTGCTGCATCTTGCTATCTAAGGTAGTTTATGTCTAATAATACAGGGTTTTGAATATTATATACACCATGGAGCCCAAATACTGTATAATCATCCTCGTGAGAGGGACTGCATCGTAAAATTTAAAATGTTTTCATGGATTAACACCAAATATGTGAAAAATTAATGTTAAACGTGTAAAACATTATTAGGAAAATATTTAGTTGCTATTACATTACATTCCTGTCTAGTTAGATGTATTATTTATTACATATAAATTTTTTATTATTTATATATTTATTTTAATCAAATTATTTATTTAGTTTAATCTTATTTCTATTATTTATTTTATTGTTAATGTGCACATAGAGAGCCGTGCCTCAAGCCTTGTTAGTACTATTGGCTTGCACACCGCGACTGTCTACAGTGGGGATAACAAGTATTTGATACACTGCCGATTTTGCAGGTTTTCCTACTTACAAAGCATGTAGAGGTCTGTAATTTTTATCATAGGTACACTTCAACTGTGAGAGACGGAATCTAAAACAAAAATCCAGAAAATCACATTGTATGATTTTTAAATAATTAATTTGCATTTTATTGCATGACATAAGTATTTGATCACCTACCAACCAGTAAGAATTCCGGCTCTCACAGACCTGTTAGTTTTTCTTTAAGAAGCCCTCCTGTTCTCCACTCATTACCTGTATTAACTGCACCTGTTTGAACTCGTTACCTGTATAAAAGACACCTGTCCACACACTCAATCAAACAGACTCCAACCTCTTCACAATGGCCAAGACCAGAGAGCTGTGTAAGGACATCAGGGATAAAATTGTAGACCTGCACAAGGCTGGAATGGGCTACAGGACAATAGGCAAGCAGCTTAGTGAGAAGGAAACAACTGTTGGCGCAATTATTAGAAAATGGAAGAAGTTCAAGATGACGGTCAATCTCCCTTGGTCTGGGGCACCATGCAAGATCTCACCTCGTGGGGCATCAATGATCATGAGGAAGGTGAGGGATCAGCCCAGAACTACACGGCAGGACCTGGTCAATGACCTGAAGAGAGCTGGCACCACAGTCTCAAAGAAAACCATTAGTAACACACTACGCCGTCATGGATTAAAATCCTGCAGCGCATGCAAGGTCCCCCTGCTCAAGCCAGCGCAGGTCCAGGCCCGTCTGAAGTTTGCCAGTGACCATCTGGATGATCCAGAGGAGGAATAGGAGAAGGTCATGTGGTCTGATGAGACAAAAATAGAGCTTTTTGGTCTAAACTCCATTCGCCGTGTTTGGAGGAAGAAGAAGGATGAGTACAACCCCAAGAACACCATCCCAACCGTGAAGCATGGAGGTGGAAACATCATTCTTTGGGGATGCTTTTCTGCAAAGGGGACAGGACGACTGCACCGTATTGAGGGGAGGATGGATGGGGCCATGTATCGCGAGATCTTGGCCAACAACCTCCTTCCCTCAGTAAGAGCATTGAAGATGGGTCGTGGCTGGGTCTTCCAGCATGACAACGACCCGAAACACACAGCCAGGGCAACTAAGGAGTGGCTCCGTAAGAAGCATCTCAAGGTCCTGGAGTGGCCTAGCCAGTCTCCAGACCTGAACCCAATAAAAAATCTTTGGAGGGAGCTGAAAGTCCGTATTGCCCAGCGACAGCCCCGAAACCTGAAGGATCTGGAGAAGGTCTGTATGGAGGAGTGGGCCAAAATCCCTGCTGCAGTGTGTGCAAACCTGGTCAAGAACTACAGGAAACGTATGATCTCTGTAATTGCAAACAAAGGTTTCTGTACCAAATATTAAGTTCTGCTTTTCTGATGTATCAAATACTTATGTCATGCAATAAAATGCAAATTAATTACTTAAAAATCATACAATGTGATTTTCTAGATTTTTGTTTTAGATTCCGTCACTCACAGTTGAAGAGTACCTATGATAAAAATTACAGACTTCTACATGCTTTGTAAGTGGGCAAACCTGCAAAATCGGCAGTGTATCAAATACTTGTTCTCCCCACTGTACGTACTTCAGAATCATTTATGGTCATTCAACAAAATAATTCATTCAACAGAATTCTAAGAATATATAACCTTCCTTATATAAATATATAATGTTAATATAATAAACTTACACCGTGTCTGCACCGGACGCGACAAAGCGACCTTTTCAAAGCATTTGTCCTTCATGTCAGTACGTCATAAATAGAACGAGGCATCTGTTTATTGTCTGGGATTATTCGTGTCGCGCCGTGCCGTGTCGCATCCAGTGTAGACAACACTACTGATTATAATGGGTTATATTGTCTTTTGTCGGTATTCTCGCGTCCGGTGTAGACACGGTGTTATAGATTTGTTTTATTCACTGACCATATGTAAACATTTATTGGAGAAAAGTTCTAAAAACATTTTAAAGGGGACATGAACTCCATTTATAATGTTATCATTGATTTTTACATCAAAAAACATCCTAATTTAGAAGAAATAAGCTATTTTCTATCCTGTTTTGACCCTCTCTTTCTAACATTGCGTTTTGATAGGCGTGCCGCAAACAAGACCTGGAAGTAAACGCCCACTGCTATGATTGGGTAACAGTTTTGCATATTACAATAATTAAGTACTACAGTTATAATTGACAAATGATGACTTGCCTTGTTTTGTGCATCGTGAATTAATGTACAATCGTTTTTCACACTGTCGTTCTCATAGGCTATTTATAATTCATCACTTTTGATCATTTGAAAACTGCATAAATTGTCAAAAGCAGTGTCGTGTTTTAAATTAAATGAAACATGTTGTAATGTCTTACTGATGACAAAACAGAAGATATCGCTCACTTAAGCTTTTATTGAGGATTACAGCGAATGCCTTGGATCAAAACAATAACAAAAGCAGCGTTCTCTACGTTCGTTCTTCCGTATTTGATAATTCAACGCATTAACCCCATAAATGCCAAACTATTACAACTATTCAGTTTGACTGCGGCGCTACAGTATAAATACTCAGTACATATCAAACGATCTGTATCACACAAAGCAATAGTGACACATGGTAAAAACACTGTTACTCATACTTGTGTGTTATGACTTTACTGTCAGAGCCAATGTAGGTGACACTGCATCATCTTTTATTTTTAGGCTCTCGTTGAGCTGTTTCTCGTTTAAAAACGAATGCGCAGTAAAAGGGAGCGAACAAACGAACAGTGTCTTACTGACGCAATCTGACTGGAACTTTGTTAAAAATAAAGTTCATCCACCCTTTCTTAATGTTTCGATCAAAAGGAAGGCAGTGCAATGCTGTGTTTTCCCACAGTTTGGCACTTCAAAATGTCTTGTAATCCTCAGCGGCAGTCATCGTTTTGTTGCTGGAGTAATACTGTGTTTGCGTCTCTTTCGTAATTACTACTACATGACACGTGCGAATTGGTGGGTGGGGCTAAAGATGCAATGATGTAGAAGTAGGCGTTGATCTTTTTCTGCAGAGGCAGTCTTTCGTTGCACTATGATGTAGTAATATGGCAAAATCTGAAACGTTGTTTTCTGAGCTTGGTTTCAATAAAAGCTGTTTTTGGACTACCGAGGAAGTTTGGGGTTCTGAAACTTACAGGATACTTTTATAGTACAATGACCTCTTATATGCCAAAAGATCAAGGAAACTTTTATTTCTCAATTCATGACCCCTTTAAGGAATATTTTTAGTGTGTGTGTCTGTGTGTGTGTGTGTTTTATATCTATAATATGGGTGGGTTATGGCCTTATGTGACGTGCAAACATAAGGCCATAACCCATAACTGTATAACTGTAAGATAACTGTATAACTGTAAGAGCATAAAGCAACACTTCTTGATGTGTCTTTTTAAACATACTGTAAAATGGGGATCATCCCTTGTTAATCCTCATGTCAGGTGAAAAGAGGCTGCTACGCTTTGACATACAAATATCTTCATTCTTCACGCTTTTGGCATTGTCACCTGCCATTGGGTTATGAAGACAAAAGCTTATGAAATTAGAGTTGACGTAGTGAAACTTTACATTTTTTGGGTGTTGTGTGTGTCTCTGTGGTTATTTCCACTGAGAGCAAATCTATGTCTGACAGCAAGACTGACTATATTCTGTCAGCATATGTATGTTTTATATGTGAATCTTAGTTGGTCCAGCGATTGGAATGTCTTTTGTCTGTGGAAAGGCAGGTGTTCTTGCAGCAATTGTCTTCGATTCTTTCTGGGTTTTTCATTCCACATTTGTTTAACACAGATTTTCGAGCATCTTCATTCACAGTTCAAAGTGGGGGAGGGTTTGTAGAGCAGAATGGGGTCTGACAGGTTTACTACAGGTGTAGCATAACAAGAGAGAGGCCGCAATGTTATTTTACAGTGAGACCGAGCGTTCGCTCAAATTAACATATTCATTGGTAAATCCTACGTGCATGCTTAATGAAATGTAGTGATTTGAATATTTCCCACCTGAGTTCAATTTCTGCAGTTTTCCAATTATAGTCTAATTATCATTTAAAATGAAGTGAAAATGAATGCTACACACATGGATTATGATATACACAAGTAATTGAATCGGTTGACTTATACGGATGAATTGCTAATTAGATATCCAATTTGTTGTGCATTTATTCATATTTCATATTGCAGACGTTGCTTCGTAGGACACAAAGGTGAATAACTCATTTAAATATCCTTCACTTTACATTCATTACACTGTCTTGCTATGCAAAAAAATTAGATGCTCCCATTTGCTTTACAATCACTCAAGTATATTAATGTAGGATTTGATTCGGATCAAATAACTCGGGGAATTGAACTACAATGAAAGAGAACCGAATTACATATAAATAATTCAGAATTAATGTTTAACACCTTATGAACTTATTCGTCCACCGATGTGTCGATATTAGAGTATTTTATCAATTCTGGTCAGGATATTACTTCGTGGCCAACGGTAATAATATCATTAATTTTATGTTCATTGATATGAGCACGGTAACAAAATCGATCTGTTTGAGGCAATAACTTATAAACACAGAACACAAGACACTTGTATAGATGAAAAATGAATACAAGGCTTTATTGAACTATTCTAATACACACAAACTAATCTAACGAAACACACACGCGTACTCATTCATACAGTTTGGAGGGAAAGTGATGTGACGGAAAGGAATGGAGTCCCAAGTGTCTCGTTCAGACACGATTTCTTAACCGCAACCTGAGAGAATCAATATACTAGCAATTCAACCTTAGTTTGTTCGCTTAGATACGATTTTCACCAGTTCAGCCAAAATGGAGAGTTGAGTACTTGCGTTTGGATGCTCCTATGAGCATGGGTTCCTCTTGGGACGGAGTTGCTTGGCTGGCGGTCAGTTGTTGTGTTCGGAGGGACACTTGGTGATTGAATGGATAGTTGGTTTTGCAGGGTAGCCTCGTAGTGCTGGATCCTGGATAGCTTTAGCTGGTTGCTACGCGACGGGAGTTTCTCTGAGTCTCGGTGAGCAGCTGCGCGGACTCCAGGAAGTCTTTTTCGGCAGGGTTCAAACAGAGTTTCGTGAAGAGCTCTTGGTAGCTCGAAGGGCAGTGAAACGTGCAGGCAGTGAGATGAAAAGGCCAGCACGAACCAAAGCAGAAGTCACCGCAAAACCATGGCAGTCAGCATAAGCACAAAGCAAAAAGCAAAGACATCTTGTTTGTCCTTTGTTTATAAGCGTGTCCCAAAGTCCGTCCTTGAAAGTGTCACCAACCAATCGGCTGTTGTTTTGGGCGTGTCTTACGCCCACTTCTGCTGTGCTGGTATATCATTAGCATATTGTCCACATTATCACGTGCTGGCATTCTTTCCGAGTTTGGTTAAACACTTTTAAGAAACCAACTTTCATAGTGTGATTATGGTGCATTTTACACAAATCTACCTTGCATCAAAACGATGGAAATCGTTTATGCATCGCACAGATGTCAAACAGCCTATGTTTCCCATGATTGGAGTAGAAGATAATAAAGATTCATATGTGATAAATGTCTAGTATACAGAGAAACTTCACAGGTTACATGAAAATACACATAATACCTTGGTATATGTTGAAGGCACCGTTTGGTGGATTAATTCACATTATTGGTATGAATTCAGAGGTTTTGGCTCAGAATCATGCCTGAGTCCTGTGAGGTCTTTTGGTGTGATATTCAAAGAGTCTCTGGACTGTGTCGACCGTCAGGGAGGGGGAAGGTGAAGTGCCCCTATTTGATGTTTGGGCGCACCTTTTGGTTCCAGATAACACTTTGGTTTCATGTGTGAGGGTTCCTTACAGGGGTCCTTACCCCTGTGGTCTTTACAGGTTTGAGATGAGGCAGACGAGGCGTCTTTTCCGGCCATTTGGTTCCATGGATTAGTTTTTATGATTCGTTCATGGTTCGGAGAGGGGGTCTCTGGAATGCTTTGTTGTGTCGACTCGCTGCCTGTTCATGCATATTCCTACGTTAAGAAAAATTAAAACATTTTTGAGCAATAATTAATTTAGTCTTCACTTGCCACACTCTACTCATATTATTAATTATGCAAATTATGCACTGAAAAGTTGGCTGAAAATTGTTGCTATGGGTTCATAATCTGTTGTTTTGAGTTTGTTTTAACTGAATCACAAATTAATCTCTAGAAAATGCATAAAGGTTTTTCATTATGCCCTATCAATGAGCAACAGTAGAGGAACAATTGATGGCATTTATCTCATTTTATAAACTGTATTCTCACTATCTTCTTTCAACACTAAATGACTGAGACTGTCTTCTGTTCTTTTTGGCAGCATTGAAATGTTTGAATATATTTCCCCATGGCTTCTCATTCTTAATTTATTTGTTTTCTTGCTCATAGTCTTTGTACCCTTGACAACGGCCCTGGAACATTCCAGTCATGCATTATGCCCAGAGACTGCGAGACCTCTGATTGGTCCATTTGGAGCCCATGTTCAAAGACATGCAAGGCATCAGATATGTCGCCTGGTTTTCGGGTCAGGACTCGAAGCATAACGCAAACTCCTATTGGACTAGGCAAAGAATGCACTGCTCTTGAAGAAAAGGAAGCCTGCAACATCATCGGAGATTTACTTCCAAACTGCCCTAGGTTTGTATTTTAGCCTCCCAATAATGATTAATTTCTATTGTATTTGAAAGTGTAAAAAAATTTACTAAATGATTTTTCGAGTGTTGTGTTCAAGTATTTATTTACTGAACCCCTGTTGCATCCGAGCATTACAAAGATTAGAAGAAGCCAATTAATGAGATTAGGTTTTTGATCAATAGCAGCATGAATGTTATTTCATTAAAACCTGCTGCTTTATGCATCATAACACTTTGTTTATTCAATGCATTTTCATTAGTAGATGGTTTCCTACCGGAAAACAGGACGCTAAGCCTATTAGTATCTTTCAGCGGCAGCTCGCTGTGTCCATTTATCCATTGCAACTTTTGAGAGGAGCCCAGCACAATATAATGAGACTATAGGGCCAAAACAAAATAAGTGTGTTTCACCACAGCGGGTGCGTGCTTTTGTTCTCCAGGTATGTGTGGAAGAGCACAGATTGGGGGGACTGTCAAGTGGCCCCTCTCCTCAGCCAGCAGGACAGAAGGCTTAACAATGTTAGTGTTCTCTGTGGTGGAGGGATTCAGACCAGGCAGCTGTACTGTGTCCAGGTCCCAGACAACTCCACCCCTCATCACAGAAAAGAGGGTAAGGTTCAGTGTAACTGACAGTGAGTTCAGAGCTATGGCTATACAAAAATATGCATCTTTCTGTGCATCTTTTCAGCTGTACATGTCGATTTTATCATAGGTTAAATACACTGCTGTTCAAAAGTTTGGGGTCAGAAATTAATACTTTTATTCAGCAGGGATGCATACAGTATAATTGATCAGAATCATTTATAATGTCTTAAAATCCATTTCAAACAAATGCTGTTCTTTTGATCTTTTTATTCATAAAAAAATCCTGAAAATAAATCTATAATAAATATCACTGTTATAAAAAATATTAAGCAAAAATAATAATAATTATAATAATAATAATAATGTTTCTTGAGCACCAAATCAGCGTATTAGAATGATTTCTGAAGGATCATGTGACACTGAAGTCTGGAGTAATAATGCTGAAAATTCAGCTTTGCAATCACATTAATACATTACAGATTAAAAATATTAAAACAGTTAATTTAAATTGTAATAATATTTCATGTATTTTTGATCAAATACAGTAAATGCAGCCTGGATGAGCTTGAGAGACTTCTTTCACAAACATTAAAAATTCTTTCTGACCCCAAACTTTTAACCGGTAGTGTATAATCAAGTCACCTTAAGTACAAATCATCATTATCCAAAATGAAACCTAACAGTCACATTTATTAACTGAAATAAGTTTATTTCACTCAAATATTACCGAAAGTTCATTGCACTTAATAGATAAATGTTACGTAAACTCAACTGATTACATTAAGCAGAACTCAAACTGAAGTAGTTACAGCAGATTTCTAGTTCCCAGCACGCTTTGCTTCAGACTCTGTAAGAAGAGTAAATGTTGTTGGGTTTTACAATATTAATATAGGAGGAGATCTGTTAAGGTTTAATGTTGTTATGATGGGATTTAAAAGGGTTTCCAAGTCTAAAAGTAGTAATTGCACTTGCTAATGTAGTAGGGTTGTTGTTGACGTGACGTGGCGTTTTCACTGTCACACAAGATAAAAATTAATATAATTAGTATTGTCATCATTTAAAATGCAGTAAATGGTTAAACATTTCTTTGTCTTACATGGACCTGTTGTTATAAAAACTGCTGTGTTTTTAGATTTTGTACATTTTTGAGCCAAATCTCAAAATTGTCCTATGGTGTGACTGTCTCAAGCATGGTTCAATAAATTACAACTTTTATAAATGAAAAAGAAAAGCATAAAAATGTTAATAAATAGCTCTGGCATAATTTTACAAGTGTCTATTTTAGTAAATGGCAATCATTTTTTTCATCCATATATTTCTAAAAGCATAGGATCTTGATACATTTTGTCACTGAAAACCATGTCCTCCCATATGACACCATATCCTGATTTTAAATCGGGCAATTCCACGGACAACTTTAATTAGTTGAAAGACCCAATTCAAGGTCATGTTACTGAAGCCTCCTGAGAAGCCCATGACGTGTGCACATTGTTAGTTTTTGTCTCAGAATTGTTCAAATATTTAACTTTTTTGGTTTAAATTTTGTTGTCCTTTGGTGTGACACCCCTAAATTACATTTTTTAATTAAAAATGTATGTTAAACTGCACAATCATGGAAAGTTATAAAAATGTGTCTTGCTAACTGCTAATGACAGGTTATCTACAAATAGCAAGTTCATTAACTGACTCAAAAGGCTGAAACATCCTATGGTGTGACAGATAATGTCCACCGGTGTGACACCTGTACTGTCACACCGAAGGACAAAGATGTCACACAAGAGGACAAGGTCTTTTTAAAAAGCATTTTAAATAATTAAATAAGGGTGCGTCTCAATCTGCTCCCTAGTTCAGTAGTCAGAGCACTGATCAGGGAGTCGGCCATTTTAAGGGCTGTCTCAATCACAGAATCCTTCCAGTGCACTGAAACGTTCGCTCCCTAAAAAGTCCCACAATGCACCGCAAAACCCAGGGTGCATCGATGCTCACTATGCTCCCTTAAAGGAAGTTCTGAAGCACGAAACTTAAATCACGTGAGCCAACTCACTACACATAACGACGCGCGATAGATGTTTTTAATAATACAAACCATTATTTTATTATATTTCAGCATAAACATACATCACAGTTAATGAACATAATCAGCTAACATTTATAACTTATTTACACCTGAAATGTTGCACGTATATGTAACAAGCAAAGTATTTATCATAATGTACTTTAAATAACATTACAAGTAATGTCAGAAAGATATCAGCTCTGCTGTTGTTCATAAATACCAGTAGTGATGTTGTTCAATGAGGACGGTGTCACGTCGCTGGAAATCAGTGTCCCAATGTGTAGTGAGCCAGCGTCCTTTACTGTCCTTACCAGTGCCCGAATTTGTGAAAATGATATACTGATTCACGAGCTCGGGAGCTAGGGAGCTGATTGAGACGCACCCTAAGATTTGTTTAACTCCTTTTTATTCTTTTTTTGAACATTTTCAGTGTTTGTAAATGCAATAATTACATTAATTACAAAAAAATTCTGATGCAGAAAACTTTTACTGTTATAAAGTGTCATGAAAATAAGTATAAAATGTGATATTCTTTGTTTTTGTGACAGAAAGAATTGAGGGAGAGAAATGAGTGGGAGGGAGAGGACACGGAAGTATAGAGAGATAGAGAGAAAATGAACAGGGGTCCACACAGAAGGGAGGAGATCCTAAGAGAACGATGCAAAGTAAATAGAATCGAAATTATGCCTCAAAATGAGCAGCCATATACTTTAAAAAAATTGTGACTTTTAAAAACATGGTTGATAATTTAACAAACTGAAATGTTATTTCTTCTTTAAAAAAAAAAAAAAATGAATTACATTAAAAAAAGTTTCAAAGATAATTGCTTTGTCTAGGAGTCTCCGTTCATTTTGTTGATTAAAAAAAAAAAACACCAACGTGTTGATATTGTTTGTATCAAAATTAAATTATTTCTTCTTTGACACATTCAAAGTTAAATAAAAATACTTTAATGCAATACCCCTCACTTTCTTTAATGCAATAACTACCATTTCTGTCCTTTAGTGTGACATAATGTCCTATGGTGTGACACACATAAGCCACAGATTTGTTTTTATCTCAAAATACCTTAAAAGAACAGTTGAGTATATCCCCTACTATTGCAGTAGGGGATATATAATCATTACTCATCTTAAAATGGTATAATTTTCTGCAGTTTTGAAAGGATGACAGCAAAGTTTGTCTCGTATTTATTGAAAATTTCCAACAAGTCATGGGGAAAAATAATGTTATTCATAATTTCATATTAAATAAATAGCACTCTATGAAAATAAGTGTCTAACAATGAAGATAAATCTCTCTCATGCTATTTGTAGTTTTTTTTTCTTTTGCTGTCACACCATAGGACACATTTACAGTACAGTTCAGTAAAAATGTAAAAAAAAAAAACAGTGAAAGAATTGATAGTTAGTGACCCCTTATATTTTCTCAAACATCAGACTTCACACTACATAAATATATGTATTTTTGGTGTTTTACAAAAAACTAATTTTTTACTGCCTATATGTCAACTAACCAGCAATAGTCTCTTGCTAAACTGAGTGGTTTTAACAATTATAGTGACGTTTCAGCAACATAACATATTTCAATGGCGTTTAATTGTATATTAGGAAATATTCTTTTAGTGAACTAAAATGAAATAAGTTCACAGTACTCATAACTCTAGGTTTCTAAACTTAAATGAATTGAGGCAATCGGTTTCCTAAATTGAAATTAGTTAGCATAACTCGTTGGGTTTTACAGTGTATAAGTACTTTTAAGTACTTAAGTGGAGTTTAAGTGTAGTGAGCTGAATTCCTACTGGTCAGTGCTTCACATTACAAAGACTAATTCATTTTGGTTTAAGAAATCCAGATGAGAAGGTCTCTTGGTTAGTCATTTTCATTAGCCGTGAGTAACCGTGCCTGTGAAAAAAACTAAGATTAGAGGTAGTTAAAGGGAGTCACCTTGTTCTGAAATTAATTTTGAGGAGCTGCACTAGCCAGTGAAAGCAGTGTTTGGATGGATTTGAGACATGCTGAGCTGAGAAAGGCATACAGATGAAGATGACTTTTTTCAATCAATGTTGTTTGGGGATATAGATCAATGAAAATCAACAGTGGTGTTTGCTTTCCACCTGACCCAGAGGACTCTGATGTTAACCGAACGCAGTCAAAGTGTGAGGCTTTCAAGAGGTTTGCCCAAACTTTTGAACACTTGTTTGACAAAAGTCACATTGAGGATCAATGCAACGCTAAGTCAATGCAAAATCTTTTTACTTTCTTACTGCATGTTCCTGGTCTTATTGGGAACTATTCGGGAAGGAATGCCGGACTCACACTTAAGTCGCACTCCTTTCTTACAATCGACTGCAAGCTTGCATTCAAATCTGCCTTCATTTAATCAACAATTGATGGACAGAACCAAGTACATTCTGTTCTTTTTCCATAATCCGTTTCACTCGGATGTACGCCACAATATGGAAGAATTTGTTCTGTCACTACTTCCGTTACATTGTGACTCTAAGCTAAATACTTACATTGGTTTACAAAGGCTTTGAAATTGATTTTATTATTCGTTTTTTTAGTCGGGAATTGGTGCTCAGCATGAAAGATCAGAAATTATACTTAAGCTGAATTATGTTTTGTCAAGAAAAATTCTTGCCTGACATACGGATTCTTTCTCACTATACTGTACATCTTTGTCTGTCTGTCATTTTGTAGTGTCTAGGCCTGTAAGTGGGCTTCTGTGCGCAGGAGATTTGCCATCTGCGGTGCAGCCCTGCTCCATACCGTGCCCACAGCTGTGCCTGCTCTCATCCTGGTCTTCCTGGGGGGCCTGTCTCCACGACAACTGCTTGGAGACACATGGACGAAAAGGTAGGACAACATGGGAGTGAAGTGTCATCAATAATATAAAAAAGTGCCCTCTTATTAATAAATATTGAATAAAATTGATCAATGTACCACCTCTCCACTAGGCTTAACCCAGAAGTAACAGTATCTAAAACTGACACCACTTCTGGTGAAAGGTAATAACATCTGTCACTGCAGCGAGCTGGCAGAGTACTGCCCTATAATGAGAGAATTTAGCGGAGGGCAGACTGATGTCACATGAATCAATCATACATAAGTGGGGCTTTCAATCAGAAATGACTCATTCTGGGCAATCGTAAGAATAATTCCAACTTTAACACAATGCTGCACTCTTATCATTCACCTGCTTCACTGAGACAAAATAAAGGTTTAAAATAAATCCATATGTATGGATATTGAAAGAATTGCTCCTTTAAAGGCACTATGTATTTTATTTTTTTTTTTAATTGTTTTATTCAAAACAAAGGCGTAGATTGATGACGCCTTGATTTTCCAGAGCAATTATTATGCCGCAGACGAGCGCTTCCGCTTTTTCCGGTCATGCATATATGGGCTACTCTGTGCGTTCGCTCGACGGCTACTTTGAGATACTTGTTGCACACTGCAGTAAGCTAGATCGATATTATGCATGGTAAAACATGGTACTCGTGGTAAATCAAGAAAATTGACATGGATGTTTACAGAGCAGAGGTCACCTTTCTTTAATTCCAAAGGGAGAGATGGACTTTTGTCTTTATTATTATTTTGTGCTGTATTATATGGTTACTGTGTTATTTCTGGTTTAAAAGGTAGCAAAAAATAACACTTTAAAATCTGAAGAGTTGTGATTTTACACATTGTTGTAAAATTAATGAATGCATAATAATCATGATAATCGTGAAACCGTGATTGTTTCTCAGACTATAATCGTACCAACAAAATCTATAATCGTTGCATCCCTACTCAAGAGACCCATTTGAGAAAGATTTGCTTTCCATTTAAACTGATTGCTCGGAGATGTTGTGATGTGTCTTCCCAATGGGATTGTCTGATAGGGTGTCTCTTTATTCATTGTTTAGACTGCACCTTGTTAGACAAGCCTATTTACTGTTCTCAAGCACTTCAACACCTTACTGCTGTTTCAGAGAGTGTCGTTTGATCTTTGATATTGGATGAACTATGCAGAAATCCAGAGCCTAGCGCTTTCATAAATAGAAAAATGAACTTCTGTCCTACATATACAAACATAGATTTTATCAGAGGAGTGTCATGGATTTATTTTTTTTGTTTGTTTGTTTTTGTTTTTATTAAAATTTCTAGTGCATTACAAATCTGCAATTGCCCAGAGTCATATTTTATCCTCTTTGTGTGATCTTGGGTGTGCGGAGGAATGAATTGAACACAGGCTTGGTAATGATTGTAAGTGGCAAATTCTATCTAGCATTAATATGAGTTGGGAGCATTGAAGTGGGACTGATAAGGTTCTAAAGTATTGGAAGTGAAACGCTGCCTGCAGCCCACCAGTCTTTCCTATGAATAAGTCTGATAGCTCCAGTGAACCTTTCAATTATTAATATCCAGAGGGATGTGTCTCCACCAAATAGTTTTTCACAGTTTGGAGGAGGCCATCGGCCGTCCAGGCGTTCCTTTTGGTCCAGAAACATGGCTGTTGGTGTGTGAACTGTGTCTGTATACATGTTCTCCATGGGAGTATGTTCTCCACTATACTGTTCAGGTATAGTTTTGGAATGATGCATAGTTGTAATTTGTTCTTTGGGAGTCCTGGGATTGAGCTGTTGTCATCTACAGAAGAAGAATGCTGCTTTTGGGGCTCAGAGGTGCAGGATGTTGTTTGTTACACTCTCAGCCTGTCATGTTTTGTCTTCGATGAACAAAACTTACATTTTAGTGTACTGTAGGTTCAATTCAATGCCATATTATGTACAGTATGTATAATAACAATATAATTACAACTTATAATAATAATTAGTGATAAAACGTTATTACATACATTATAAACAAATGTCATGTCACAATACACTTACCGTTCGGTAAGATTTTTAAAATGTTTTTAAAAGAAGTCTCTTATGCTCGCAAAGGCCACCATTATTCGATCAAAAATACTGTAAAAACAGGAGTATTGTGAAAAATGATTGCAGTTTAAAAGAACTGTTTTCTATTTGAATATATTTTAAAATGTAATTTATTCCTGTGATGCAAAGCTGAATTTTCAGCATCATTACTCCATTCTTCAGTCTCACATGATCCTTCAGAAGTAATTCTAATACCCTTATTTTTCTGCTCAAGAAACATTTATTGTACATAACAGTTTCCAACATTGATAATGATCAGAAATGTTTCTTGAGCAACAAATCAGCATATCATAGCACAGCCTTGGTGAGCATAAGAGACTTCAAAATCTTGCTGATCCCAAACTTTTGAACAGTAGTGTATATAACCATATTTTGTGGTTTTTTATTTATTTTTCACTTTATTTTATCACTGTTCATGTGTCTGAAATAGGATTTATGCATGATGGATAGCATAAAAATAATTTTAAACAAATTAATTTGATTACCGCAATAAATTCCTGTACAAAATATAACCAGTTCCCCTGTAGTGGGGAAGATTGTAACAATAGAACTCCTTATAATTTAAATTAATCTACACATTTAGGGATCAATTTAAATGGTAACACTTTAGTTTAGGGTCCAATTCTCACTATTAACTAGTTGCTTATTAGCATGCATATTAGGATATTGGCAGTTTATTAGTACTCATAAAACACATATTAATGCCTTATTTTGCATGACCATATTCTACATCCCCTAGTCCTACCCAATACCTAAACGTAACAACTACCTTACTAACTATTAATAAGCAGTAATTAGCAGTTTGAGTTAATAAGCAACTAGTTAGTAGTGAGAATTGGACCCTAAACTAAAGTGTGACCATTTAAACCAGTGTTTGAAATCCGCATCAAAAAATACCCCTCAGCTACAGATGTTGGAACCAAAATATGGTAAACTCCCCTGTAGGACTGTTTTCTATTGGCCTATTATCTGTGGAAACAAATGTTAGTGGTTTAGAAAAAGCTATAAAACAGACTGTCTCCAGAGAGAAAAAGGCATGTTTTCACAGAAAATGTCCTTGTTTTGAATGCGTACAGTATATAGAATATAGACTAGTTTTATGGGTTCTTCATATGATGAATTCTGGTTTACATGCAGCCTACAGAATGATATGGTATACATCTGTTCTTAGATACAGAGTGTTATTTATGTCTGCTTAATTATTTTGTGTTAAGTGAAGCAAACTGGTAATCCCTTAAAGTTTAAATTATATATGTGATATATTCAGAGCTCTCTTCACACAATGCACTCATGTCTTGTAGAGTTTATTTTATGTTAAAGCAATGTTGAGAGCTGTGGGGTGTTTTGATTATTTCAAAGGTTTGGCTGACACTATGATTTTCCCAGGACTGCAGAGTCAAGCCCCCCTGCAGGGGTGTGAGATTAACCAGATCTCACTACTGGCATGCACATAGTCAAGGAGCAAAGATATGAGGAGTTAGTATCTACTCATCACACACCGTAAACAGGATCAGATGGTATTCAGACAGCTAGCATTCCGTCTCCTGTTAGCCATCAGATCATCTTGTTTGATAAATTATGCTTGGAGTATTGCCTGATTCATCTTTTTTTCTTGCTTAAGCACTGTACTGTAATGCAAATTGATGTCGTCCAGAGCTGGCTTTGAGAACATATGCCAATTTGTGAAATATTCATTAAAACTGGCCTAGTGTTTTTTTTCCCCCCCTGAAAGACTAAAATTAAAAGACGACGATGATGATCTTTCTAGCAGACCTTTTTTGAGAACGTTTTGCCTTCATGTTTAATCAGTACTTTTAGGTGAGCACTTAACCTAAAATAAATACCAAAAAAAAAAATTCCCTCCCTGTTCTAGGTTATTCTACTCTAAGTAATGTCCAAAACTATCTAGATATCATAGTATCTCAGGCACTTTTTGTGATTCTTCATGACGGATCGCTTCCTGTATTCCTCAGTTGTAAGTCGCTTTGGATAAAAGTGTCTGCTAAATGAACAAATGTAAATGTTAAATCTTAAAATTTCAGCGTTATTTCAGTCATGACTGGCATCTCAGTTTGCACTCATAGCTCATAGCTTTACAAATTAGTGAATGAAAAGAGTGTATTCAGGCAAATTACTGCAGAGCAGGAGGAAGAATTTATTACATGCTAACAAAAGCTGTGACAGAAAGCCTTTTGAAATGAGTTTCTATTACAGGCATATTTAGCCACTAGAATTTCTAGAATTGTAGAATTTTGGTTCAGAAGTCATTGGCCAGAAACTGCCAGTCGTTTTCCCTCACAATACCCTTAATCCACCTGTCTCTCGCTCTGTTCACAGGCTACAAGCAGAGGAGGAGAGAGGTGCTGGAGGAAGGATCTGGAACAGAAAACTGTGCCCATCTCCTGGAGTCAATACCCTGTGAGGATCCGGTGTGTTTTTTGTGGCAGGTGCTGTTTGAGAGCGCTTGTGTGCCCAGCAAAGGGAACTGTGGAAATGGAACCAGGACTCAAACTGTGGCTTGCGTCAAGTCACAAGGTATACAGTCAACATTTGTTTTATTTGCTTGAATTGTATCGTATTATTTAAAGTTTTTCAAAGGAAGTCTCTTATGCTCAACAAGACAGCGTTTATTTGATAAAAAATATAGTAAAATCTGTAATATTGTGAAATTATTTTAATATATTTTATATATTTTAATTTATTCCCATGATGGCAAAGCTATTATTATTATTATTATTATTGTGCTGCTTAATATGTCTATCTGTGATAGAGCTGAATTTTTTTTTGTGACATTATAAATGTCTGTCACTTTAGATCTGTAACATTTGGCTGCAGTAATACAACGCAGGACATTCAGAGAAACAAACAGTATTTAATAATAAATCCATGGAGAAACTCATAGAATGCAACCATCAAACATAAATGAGGCCGAACTAAGAACAGAAGACACCAAGGGCTTATGCTGTCTTCGCGTGCTTCAGCCGTTCATGTGCAATTTTTACCTAGGAAACTCGTATTTACGATAATTCCGAGAGCATGTGAAGGCAGCATTAAATATATAGAGGTAACGAGGGAAATAATGAACAACAGGTGAACATAATATGTAACTGAGGGAACAAACTGGCAAACAGAACTCAGTCTAATAGGGACAGGGAACACAATGGAAACTAAACCAAAACACAACTAAACAGATTTAAATATAACCCTGACAAGATGATAAGATCAAATTAATATCAATTTAATGCATCCCAGCTGAATAATAGTATTTAATGTGTGTGTGTGTGTGTGTGTGTTCATGTTTTTCTATCCCTGTGGGGACTTCAACCTGAATGCACACTGACTCATGGGGACTTGTGTCTCCGTGGGGACCTAAATTGAGGTCCCCATGAGGAAACAAGCTTATAAATCATACAGAATGAGTTTTTTTTTGAAAATGTAAAAATGCAGAAAGTTTTGTGTGATGGGTAGATTTAGGTGTAGGGTTAGTGTAAGGGGATAGAATATACAGTTTGTACAGTATAAAAACCATTACGTCTATGGAGAGTCCCCACAAAGATAGTGATTGTGTGTTTGTGTGTGTGTGTGTGTGTGTACTGCCATTAAAATATTTGGGGTCAGTATAACAATATAGAAGATTATATATAAGATATAATAACACTTTTTTTTTTTTTACTGAAAAAACAAGTATTTGCCTATTTAAGGTTGTTCTGGGTGTTATACAGTATGGTTCCTAAGGTGTTATGAGCGGTTGGGAGCACAATAATCTGGAGTTGCTAGGGTGGTCTTGGTGGTTGGTAGGTAATTATATACTGGGCTCAATAGGCAATCCACCTTATTTTTAACGTAAGAGCAGGTGCGGGCATTTGTAAATTGAATTTGTCTGGCTTCTGGTGCCATTCGCTTCCAGTTATTTTTAGCTGTTTTAGCTATTGCTTAGAAAAGGAATAGCACACCTCTTATGAACAAGCACCATGGTTTGAGATATCGTTCATGTCCGTAGTGCAAATGATGCAGGCCATGCTGCACAACACAAGGTAATACATTGGTGTAGGGGTGTTGAACAAATCATAGGCAACAGAAATAAAAAAGGATTCTAACATCATCCCCAGCAAAGAAATATCACTTTTACAGAAGATAGTAATGCAATGTTGTTAGATAAAAAGTATCCAGTGTCTGTACAGAATTTCTAGTCTTGGGAGTGATCTCAAATAAAGAAAAGGCTTTTAAGAGCAGCCGCACACATCGACCCATGTCATGTCAGTGTCACACTCTTTCATCAATGCATTACACTAGCTGATATTTGGCTTTTGGGAGATCAGCTAGTGTGACCCATTTTAACCTAACTGTGTAATTTATGAGACATGGCATAAAGATGAGGAATCCGGCATTATGAACTTGATGAAGCCTAAGTAAGACTTTAATAGCCCATCTTTAAAACCTGCAAAACTAATTGGGGCTTTTTTGCATGTTTTATTATTATGTCATTCATGAGGAGAAACGACACACGGGTCTGAAGGTGCGGGATGTTTGAAACGGGATGTAATTAGAACCAGAGATTTTTCTCATAATTCTTGATTCCAGTTGAAAACTCATCAGATGTGTGATCTTAATTTAATTCCAGTGTCAAATACTCTTTCCCCACGCCTTAATTAATGAGCTAATTGATGTAATTTGACACAGTCAGGTGTTTTGGGGATGATGAAGAGCTTGTTATTATTTTTTCATTTGTGAATTTATTATTTCAGACTATAAAGGGCTTCTGTGTTATACAAATTTAGTTTGACCTCATTTTCAGAAGAGCAGCTCTCTCATTTGAATACAGTGTTGCTATGCGAAATTTAATTACCCAGTATTTATAGGTAAAACAAATTTGTGTAGCAAAGAAGCGAGTAATCATCGTTAACAGCATCAAAATGGCTTTCTTAATTTTGATAATTATGTTAATGAGAAGTCTGGTTAAATGAAGTGTGAAGTGGTTCAGGTGCTCTATTGTTTAACCTTTCATCCCAAACCCAAGAAAGAGACTGACAGAGCAATTTTTTTTGGGCACGTGCTGTTTTCAATTCAGCTTTCTTGACTTCCTTTTGCCAGAGTTAATTGGGCTCTGGAGGAAAAGGCATTTCCTCTGTTCCTGCTTTATTTCCCAAGAATAAACATATTGATGCATGAATATTAAAGTCCGTTCCATTCTGACCCTGAGACAGGGAATTTTTCTCTACTGTGATGTTCAGAGTGCTCCAGTTTACTGGCCAGTTAAAGCTCATTGCGTAGTGATCTATATACCTCTATTCGGTATCCAAGGGCAGGACTGAACTCTTTTTACAGCCTGGCAGCACTCTTAAGAGACACCTGTCATACAATTCACAGCCTGATTGAAATCCAGCTACAGCCTTGAGTATATTAGCACATCTCTAGAGCATATAAACTTACACCACTGGACTTTTGACTATCTGCATTAAGTCTGGTCCACATTGCAGGTCATTTTGGATGAGAACTTGCTAGTTATACAGAAAAATGCCATCTGACTGACATGTCAAGTAACATCGGTTTGCTTTATTTATGTGATGTTTATAGATACTTCTATATATCCTGAAAGCAAAATAGAATATACAGCTGCTCAATGATATCTTACTTACTTGCTACAGTGTTCATTTTTACAGTGTAAATTTTTTAGTTTCTTGGATTAGTTACGTAGCCATATGTAGATCCCTTTGAGTGGGTTAACTGACCCATTGTTAACCAGCGTTCATTCACTGTTCACCTTCAGCTCATGCCAGCTTCTCATGCGCTCTATCCAGAATTTGAACTATACTCCCATCTGGTCAATGTTTCCGCAGCTCAAGGTCTAGATACAACAGCTATAAGAATTATTTTGTTCCTTTGGCTACAAAACTGTTGACTGTACAAACTGTACAAAAGGACATGACTGTGTGATTGTTATTGATGCGTTTATCTTGCAGCTTCATATTTATTGCCCGAAACAAATTTTCCTTAGGGGACAAATAAAGTATCATCATCATCATCATCATCGACAATTTTTGGCAATATTGGCTGTGATTGGATTATGTGAAACAATCACTTTTTTTTATAGATTGTTAATATTTTACAGGATTATTTTTCACATCAGTTTCAGTATGTTTAATCCTCATTATGCACATTTTTTCGTCTCATTTTTATCATTGACAAACTTTGTTGTAAGTAATTTTGTTGATTAGATTAACAGACTTGCTACGAAGTACAAAATTCCTGAATATTTTTCAAAGATCCGAAGCAATGAACGTGATTAAAAAAAAAAAAAAAAAAAAAACCAAGACTTTCAGAAGCGATATTTTTATATTGACAGTGCCTTGGGGGTATTCCAGAAAGCAGATTGTGAGACATACCCAGGTATGTTTAAGGGTAAGTAAGCGGATAACCTCAACTTTTGGTTCCAAAAAAGAAGGTAACTTTTAGGGTATGTAAGTAGCCATAGCAACTTACTCTCCTTAACCTGCTCCGGGGCAGCTTGTTCAGCACATACGTGCCCTATATATATATATATATACACAGTTGTGGTCAAAATTATTGGCCCCCTTGGTAAATATGAACAAAAAAGCCAGTAAAAATAAATCTGCATAGTTGATCCTTTTGATCTTTTTTTTTATTTTTATTTTTTTTAAATCACAAAAATCTAACCTTTCATTGAAGTAAAAGAATTAAAAAATGTGGGGAAAATCTCTTTATTAAATAAATGTTTTTCTCCAAAACACGTTGGACATAATTATTGGCACCCTTTTATTCAATACTTTTTGCAACCCTCTTTTGCCGAGATAACAGCTCTGAGTCTGACAAGAGATCAGAGACCATTCCTCCATACAGAATCTCTCCAGATCCTTCAGATTCCCAGATCCATGTTGGTGCTTCTTCTCTTCAGTTCAGCCCACTCAAGTTGTTCTCCGTCTGTGATCTTTGGAGAGTCTTTGTCCACTCTAACTCTCCTCCTCACCGTGCATTAGGACACATATAGACACACGTCCTCTTTCAGGCAGATTCGTAACATCTTTAGTTGATTGGAACTTCTTAATTATTGCCCTAATGGTGGAAATGGGGATTTTCAATGCTTTAGCTATTTTCTTACTGCCACTTTCTATTTTGTGAAGCTCAACAATCTTTTACTGCACATCAGAACTATATTCTGTGGTTTTACTCATTGTGATGGATGATTAAGGGAATTTGGCCTTTGTGTTTCCTTATACACTCACCTAAAGGATTATTAGGAACACCATACTAATACTGTGTTTGACCCCCTTTCGCCTTCAGAACTGCCTTAATTCTACGTGGCATTGATTCAACAAGGTGCTGAAAGCATTCTTTAGAAATGTTGGCCCATATTGATAGGATAGCATCTTGCAGTTGATGGAGATTTGTGGGATGCACATCCAGGGCACGAAGCTCCCGTTCCACCACATCCCAAAGATGCTCTATTGGGTTGAGATCTGGTGACTGTGGGGGCCATTTTAGTACAGTGAACTCATTGTCATGTTCAAGAAACCAATTTGAAATGATTCGAGCTTTGTGACATGGTGCATTATCCTGCTGGAAGTAGCCATCAGAGGATGGGTACATGGTGGTCATAAAGAAATGGACATGGTCAGAAACAATGCTCAGGTAGGCCGTGGCATTTTAACGATGCCCAATTGGCACTAAGGGGCCTAAAGTGTGCCAAGAAAACATCCCCCACACCATTACACCACCACCACCAGCCTGCACAGTGGTAACAAGGCATGATGGATCCATGTTCTCATTCTGTTTACGCCAAATTCTGACTCTACCATCTGAATGTCTCAACAGAAATCGAGACTCATCAGACCAGGCAACATTTTTCCAGTCTTCAACTGTCCAATTTTGGTGAGCTCGTGCAAATTGTAGCCTCTTTTTCTTATTTGTAGTGGAGATGAGTGGTACCCGGTGGGGTCTTCTGCTGTTGTAGCCCATCCGCCTCAAGGTTGTGCGTGTTGTGGCTTCACAAATGCTTTGCTGCATACCTCGGTTGTAACGAGTGGTTATTTCAGTCAAAGTTGCTCTTCTATCAGCTTGAATCAGTCGGCCCATTCTCCTCTGACCTCTAGCATCAACAAGGCATTTTCGCCCACAGGACTGCCGCATACTGGATGTTTTTCCCTTTTCACACCATTCTTTGTAAACTCTAGAAATGGTTGTGCGTGAAAATCCCAGTAACTGAGCAGATTGTGAAATACTCAGACCGGCCCGTCTGGCACCAACAACCATGCCACGCTCAAAATTGCTTAAATCACCTTTCTTTCCCATTCTGACATTCAGTTTGGAGTTCAGGAGATTGTCTTGACCAGGACCACACCCCTAAATGCATTGAAGCAACTGCCATGTGATTGGTTGATTAGATAATTGCATTAATGAGAAATTGAACAGGTGTTCCTAATAATCCTTTAGGTGAGTGTATATATATATATATATATATATATATATATATATATTTATATATTGATATAACTATATACAGCATAAATATGAGGAAACACAAAGGCCAAATTCCCTTAATCATCCATCACAATGAGTAAAACCAAAGAATATATATATATATATATATATATATATATATATATTTTTTTTTTTTTTTTTAAATCGGGGTTTTTTCCTGCAACAGGATGTTTTCTATGCTATAATGTATTTCTATAACAAAAACATATATGATATATCTTACCTTTCAAACAGTGTGGAAGCAAAATGACTAAACATGAACATTTTTTTACAGCCATGTTATCTTTGCAAGCACAGACTGTTATTTAGTTTAATCAGTTTTACTTTTTATTAAATAGCATCAAACAAATAATATAGGTCTTATTCACAGTGATTAAAGATTATTAAACAAAAAGATTGATAAGTGATTGCACAACCACCAAATAGGTGGTGATATGCACTATGTATGTAAATCGGCAAGAAGAAAGTAGTAGTATGGCGCACTTTTTCTTAACAATAACACACAAAATTATGGCAGAATGCCTGTTTGGTCGAGTATCCTCATAAGAGCAGTCTTAAATGAGTTAAATAATGTCTTAAATGAACTTAAATAGTTGTGAGAAAATGAGATGCACGTGACAGCGCGTCAGATCCTCGTCATGTTTGGCAGCGGCAGATCTTAAAGTCACAGCAGCCTAATAAATCAGTTGCTGTGATGTCTGTCATTAAAGTTTATTTAAAGAGCAAACATAACAGAGAAATATTTATAATTTGTGCAGTCCAGACTGTTTTTATGTGAAGATTGTTTTAAGTTAATTAAAATTAAAAGTTATTTTAAGCCTAATAAATGTTGAAATTGATATAACTTAATTATACTGTAATGTTGAATGTCTATCATTAATGTTTAAGAAAATCTATTTCATAGAGACATCAGTAGCAGTATTAGTATGTGATACTGGTCTTCATTCATAAAAAGATGCCATTACAACAAATATTGTCTTTAAGTTGTTTCTACATTATTTGGAGAGTAACGGACATTATTACAATATAAAAATATTACAAATATTATAAAATATTTTTTAATTGATTGACAGCACTAATATATTTACTGAAAAACAAGCCAAAATACTGATTACAATTATTTTTAACGGTGCATGTGCAAGCTTATGCAGAAAACTGTATTCACCAACATGGGGTTTTCAGTATGCGACAGATGAACAGCTTGAATCGTCCAGGATGTCGATCTCGTAGATGCACAGCAGTATGGAATGACTCCAGGGAACAAAATAAAAAAGACAGCGCTTTTATAATGGCGACTGCAAAGCATTCTATCAAAGTCAAAGAATGTCCTGTTTCAGTGGAATTAAATAATGTTTCAGCTCCTGGTGCTGCAATAACCTCCCTGTGTGAACTTCTCCATATCCTCTCCAGACCCTTAGTTCTCCAGCAGCTAACCCACACTGTGGGCAGTCTAATAAGGGTTCTTGTCAGTGAGAATCTGAATATCAGCTCCAGGTGTTTCTGCTTGCCAGTTTCTTTAAGTGTTCAACTCCGTTGGGCAAACGAGGAGTGGCAGTTTCCATCTCTGGACTCTGTAGCAATTCCACATTTCCTTAAAGGAATTCAAATAGACTAGTGAAGTCCTCCGAGAAACAGAATTTGTTCATTATTTTCACAGCACTTCAGGTTCAGTGTGCAACCCCCGTGTTCATTTAGTCTGATGACAGAAGCTCTGTTACACAAGGGTGTGAAGTGGAAAAAAAAGTCATAAATAAAGCAATTCCTCTGGTGAATGTTTTACTGCTTCCTATTATAATATATTTTATTTATTTTTCACTTTACTTAACATTTTCATACCTCCAGCTTCACAGTGCTGATGGCAGTGGGGTGTGATGTCATGTCTGAAGTTCTGCAGCATTAAAGCTCATGTGTCAGTCAACACGGTTCAGCCGAGGCCTATCTTTAAAGCAGCATATTGAGGAAGTCAGTCATTTAACCTTGTGTCAGCAGCACGTTACTCAAATTCATTGAATCCTCTAGTCGCGGTTGTAATTTTATGCTGCTTTATGACCTCAGCGTTGTAGTTCTCCGGCACTGCCAGAAATCCACAGAACACAGAGTGTCAATATAATATAAGGACCAAGGTCACCTTCTTTCTATTTTTTTTTTCTTCTCTTTTTTCCCCCATTAAATTTATAGCAGACCAAAATCGTTGTGACCTCTGGCTAATCAACAGCAAAATCTCAACGTAATTATAGCGAACGTCATACCCAGCACCACTGGAATCGATACAAATAGGGCTAAATCAGCAACGGGTAGATAGATGTGAGAAAATCAATTACAAAATTCTTGTGAAACGTTCAATGAGTTGCTATTATCTCACACTTTATGTTGTTTTCTAGCTGAGATCTTAGTTAAGATATTAATAAGATCTTAGTGAGATATTAATGAAATTTTTTTTGAAATTTGCTGTGCAGGGCAATGCCTTCCCAAGGTTACCTTTCAAGTTACTAGTGCTGTCAAAGTTAACATATTAATGCATGCAATTTATTAAATATGTTTAACACAATTTTTATGTTAACACATTTATTTAGTTTTACATTATATAACATTTACATTATAACTGAAAGGGTTGGTTCATTTATAAATCAAACCCAGACGGTAAATCAGTGTCTCAGTGGCAAAAATATCTTGCATACATGTAAGATTATGTCCATAAAGTGTGGGAAAGTTCATTTATTATTGAATTTTCATAGATCTGTTTTTCTGTGTTGTGTTTTAATTCTGTATAATTCTGAGAAGTGTGATATGTTTGTGAAGTGAGACTTAAGAGCGCTGTTTTGTATTATATACAGTAGACTTATATTCCGGTATGAGTGTCCCACACAAATTGACAAATTATTATTAATTATTTATTTGTCTTTCCTTAAAAAGGAACTGAATGTGTAAACTGCAAAAATTCAGATGAATCTCTAATTAAATACTGTTTTATACAGTATATTTTACAGTTTTTTAAAGTCTCTTATGCGCAACAAGGCTACTTATTTGATCAAAAATGCAATAATAACTGTAATTTTGCTGAATTGTAAATGTGAACTGTAACAAAGCTGAATTTTTAGCATCATTGCACCAGTCTTCAATGTCACATGATCCTTCAGAAATCATTCTAATATGCTGATTTGGTGCTCAAAAAAATACTTATTAATTTTGAAAAAAAGTTATTCTGCTTAATATTTTTGTGGAAACTGTGATTTTCAGGATTCTTTGATAAATACAAAGTTAAAAGAACAGAATTCATTTGAAATAGAAATTAACATTATGCGGTAAATGTATTTTACTGTCAATTTTGATCAGTTTAATGCATACTTTTTTCCCCAAAATAGTCTTACTGACCCCAAACCTAATATGTATATATTTATATGTAAGAAATACACTTTTTAATTGACAGCACCCACACACTAGCACAAATACACCATCATACTGTAGTGTTTTATAGGATTTGGAGCCCTTGGGATTAGTTCATATTCTCTATCAGGCCCATCACACATGCTTTAGTCATTTCTGCCGTTAAAATGCTAATAACATCTGCCAGGTAGCCAAGTGAGGTGACAGGATGATGTGCTGATCAATAAGAACTGTAATCTATGCAGAAGATTAGAGGTTTGCAGCTGTGTGGTCTGTCCCAATAAGGCCATTTATCTCCTCGGAGCATGGTGTAATTAGGGATGCGTTTGATGGATCTCACAACATCTTGTGCTTCTCCTCCTAGAGTTGACGGAAAACATGTGGCACTTAATCTTTTCCAGTGCTGGTAAAGATGACTGCTTCTTTTACCTTCAAAAAATGGTTTACCAATTAACCAAAAGTAATAGCAGTGGAAAGGACATGCTAATAAAAGCCTGCGAATCTGCTCTCAGCAGTCATGTCCAGCATGTAAGAGTGTCAAGTAGACAGTGGTCAGTGAAAAGACACATTCACAGCTTATTCCCAGAGATAACGCTTGCTGTTCTGAATGGACTTAAGAATGCAAAGCGTAGAGGGTTTTTGTCCTGAGCTTTTTATTGAAAAGATGGTAGACTATACAACCTTGAAACTTTCAAGAAGATAAAAGTGAAATTCGTTTTACCTTGTTCTTTAATACATAGGACATTTGTTACCTATGTAAGAGAGAGAAGAAAGAATTCTGATTCCTTTTGGTTTAAAAAATGAGAAAAGTAGCCTACACAAGTAATGTAATTTTGTGATTATGTGATCCGTGAGCATAATGATAGTGAAAAACCCTATTCGGACAGGACTAGTTTTCCAGGGGGGCCTAAGAGAAGTTTGTGTTTCACAGACGTACTTTGCAATTTTAATCCCGTCCGAATCTGCCTAGTCAGTATTTTTCTCACACATCCTCCATAAATATTTCAGGGCAAATTACCTACTGTTTTTCAGCAAACTCAACGGTCCTCTGAGAAATCTAATCCCATCCAAATGTGAATGTCTGTGGTTGCTGATGTTGTATTATCCTAACGCTTCTCCTACCTGTGTCAGGGTTGGGGGTGATGAAAGGAGCGAGGACTCAATCGCAGGAGAAATATGGGCTTTATTAATAAAAAAATTAGAACAAAACACAAACAAAAACTACCCCGAGGGGGGAAACATGACAAACTGCTTGACTTGACTTCTTGACTTGGGCAAGGAAACACACAAGGGTACATTCAATGACGATCCAGCACAGGACTGCAAACACAAGGAAAATAAATAGGGAATCAAACAAAAGAGGGTAACGAGGGAAGACAGGTGGGACAAATGAACCAATAATCAGATGACAAGATGGGCAGGGTTAGACAATGGACAGGAGAGCACATGGCACAAGGAAACACGTGACAAGCCATGAGCTCACACCAGACATGACAAACACAAGCACATGGCCAACAAAGACAAATTACAAGCCATGTGCTCACACAAAGACAAAACAAATACAGGAGTCTCAGGGCTCTGTCACAAAACCAAGAATAAACTAGACCGAAGTGACAGAACCCTGACAACCTGAGCTACCGGTTGCGCACCAATCTTCAGCATGCTTTCATTTAGTTTCAATATGGATGGTATCCGGCGGAAAAAAGAACACATATAATCAATAAATAGAGCCAAATCGCAGAAATTGTGAAGACTGCCTATTTTAATATCAGTGTCAGGTAAGCGTAAGATACTTGTCTAGATTTCTCTGCTGACTTATGCAAGTTTATTATAAACAGCCACTGCTATAAACTTGTGAAGTTTACTTAAATAGGGTTTTTATAATAAATGTAAATATATTAACAAATAATAAATTAAAAGACATATACGTCATACGTGATGCACAAGAGCACAGCACATGACCTTCTGTAACGCCCACGTCTAGAAAACACAAACTCACACTTCTGTAATAAATACAGAGATGTTAGTTCCGTCCGAATCGGTACATGAAATCACAGACGTCGAGTGATAAGAATTGTAACTCAAACGTTGTTTAGAAAACTAGCCCTTTCCGAATAGGGCTAACAGTAAAGTGTTGAGGTGTATGTGTGTGTGTTTGGATCATGCTACTTGCCTTGCTTTTCGGGACACATTTACCAGAACAATAAAAGAAATATACAATCTGTTGAATTTTGATGGAAATTCGAGATAGTACCTCCAAACGATCACTGCTGTACACTAAGGGTGTAACGGTTCAAATTGCTCATGGTTCATTATGTATCAAGGGTCACTGTTTCGGTACGGTTCGGTACGTGCTATGTTCAGGAAAAAAAGGACTTTCGTCAAATAAAAAAGAAAAAGAAAATAAGAACTAACAATCTAACTACAAGCAACAGCACAAATAAATACAATAGAGCAAATATAAAGAAAATAAGATCAGTTTTTTCAGGTAGGTCAAACATTAGTTTTCATGTACAGAAACTGAATAAAGTAATCAAATGTAAAATAACATTGCATATTTCACTGTATAGACCCCTTCACGGTTCACGTCACAGGAAAATTCGCAGTGCGTATGTCGGGGTCAGAAAGTTCATTCCATCCCATTGAGTTGTGTGTTAACCAGAGAATTTCTCGTCAAGAAAAAAATGCCTACTTGTTGCGTCGTGAACTGTGAAAATCGCACCAGTTGTGGAGTCAAGTTTTCCAGGATTCCTGCAGGATCTCATCCGTTTCAAAAAAATAGATGACATCTGTGGCTGCAAGCTATTAAACGGGCAGACTGGGACAATGCTACGATCAAAGAGGCTCGTGTTTGTAGTGCTCACTTCATATCAGGTAAAGTCATCCTTTATCATCCCTTTCTGTTAGATTAAACTCGAAAGCCTGGATTGCATGAACAGTTTTCTGTACACTAGCCTATAACGTTAAGCTATGCAGGTTAATAATTTTGTAAATGTCATGGACCTGTGTCATGCTACAGACGTAGCCAGCTGCTAGTAGTTAGCCGCAGGCTAGCGCCAACATTGTGACAACAACGGTAGAGTTAAGCCATGGTAAGTAAACAAAATGTTTTCTGTAAACTGTAGACTGATTTAATAGTTAGGTGAAGTTTGATATCTGGCAATATTTGTGACCTGTGGCATGCTACAGACTTAGCAGACTTAACTCTACCGTTGTTGTCACAATGTTGGCGCTAGCCTGCGGCTAAATTATTAACCTGCATAGCTTAACGTTATAGGTTAGTGTACAGAAAACTGTTCATGCAATCGTCTCGGTTACGTGTATAACCCTCGTTCCCTGAAGGAAGGGAACGGAGACGTTACGTCAGTTACTGACGAAATGGGGGTTTCGCTTAGAAGCCAATCGCCTTTGAGCTCTACAAAACGAGCCAATGGCATGAAAATGCCATGGGTCTGCGGAATTTGCATAACGCAACCCCGCCCCACCGCGTGGGTATAAAGGGCGTGCGTGGCAATCTCGCATTATGTTACCTGCTGAAGAGCCGAGGCATGAGCGTCCGGCCGTTCCAGCGGTACAGCGGAAGTGGCATGGGGACGTAACGTCTCCGTTCCCTTCCTTCAGGGAACGAGGGTTACACACGTAACCGAGACGTTCCCTTTCAGTCAGTACACTACGAGTTACGTCAGTTACTGACGAAATGGGGGTCCCAATACAATCTCGCCATGACAGCTGTCTTCCAGCGTCCTGCGCTGACCAGGGCTCCCTGCCGTGAGTCTTAGCACGAACGAGGGGGTAGGCTCAACGCTGATACCAAGGTACACTGGGAAGCATATCCCACGTGGAGAAATGCAACACAATGCCTGCCCGAAGGGAGGACTTAAGAATACACATATGACCCCCGTAGGGACTGCATATGGAGAACTCTGGGGTATCCAGCCGCAGGTGGAGAATTTTTCAACCCCAGGGGTGGCAAGGTGTCTTGCCAAGGGAAGACACGTGCTCAGAGAGACTTACCGTGGAAATACACATGTGGGGGTTGCCCAACGGGGGAACCATGCACACGGAGGCACCTAGCCGAACACGAGGGCTGACCAAGCGGGCATGCACTCTGGTGTCGACATCAGCAGTGCTGGAGGAGCTCAGGGCTTACTGGGAAGCTCACCTGAGAGAAAATGCGCACGCATCCAGTCCATGGAGTGGAATGGCGCAGCAAGCGAAGACACCTGAGCCTGTCCAGTTACTGGCCACTTGGGGCGAGTACACGAGTGGACACAGGCTCCACTCGGAGATTATAAAATCTTGCGAATGTGTTAGGTGTCGCCCAGCCTGCAGCTCTACAAATGTCTGTCAGCGAGGCGCCACGCGCTAAAGCCCAAGAGGAAGCAACACTCCTAGTGGAGTGTGCTCTAACCCCAAGGGGGCATGGCATGCCCTGAACCTGATATGCCAGGACAATGGCGTCCACTATCCAGTGAGACAACCTCTGCTTGGAGAGAGCCTTCCCTTTCTGCTGCCCTCCGTAACAGACAAAGAGCTGGTCTGAGGTCCTGAAACACTGCGTCCGGTCTACGTAAGCGCGAAGGGCGCGTACTGGACAGAGCAGTGCCAAGGCTGGGTCTGCCTCCTCCACAGGCAGTGCTTGCAGGTTCACCACCTGATCCCTGAAGGGAGTGGTGGGAACCTTGGGCACATATCCAGGCCGGGGTCTCAGGATCATGTGAGAATTGGCCGGCCCGAATTCCAGGCACGCTTCGTCAACCAAAAATGGCTGCAGGTCCCCTACCCTCTTGATGGAAGCCAGAGCAATCAAGAGTGCCACTTTCAATGAAAGGAACTTCAGCTCCACAGACTGCAGGGGCTCAAAGGGAGCTTTCTGCAGGGCAGATAAAACCACTGCAAGATCCCAAGAGGGTATCTGAGGAGGACGAGGAGGATTTAATCTCCTCGCTCCTCTAAGGAACCTGCTGACCAGGTCGTGCTGACCTACCGTTTTAGAATCCACCAGGTCATGATGGGCTGAAATCGCGGCCACATAGACCTTCAGGGTGGAGGGAGACAGCCTTCGCTCCAACCCTTCATGGAGGAAGGAAAGCACAGACCCGATTGAGCATTTCGTGGGGTCTTCTCGGCGAGAAGAGCACCAGGTGACGAAGAGGTTCCACTTCAACACATAGGCATGTCTCGTGGACAAGGTCCTAGCGGAAGTGATGGTAGCCGCCACCTGAGGTGGCAGGGTACTCAAACCTACTGCGTCCCGTCCAGGTCCCATACGTGTAGGTTCCAAAGGTCGGGACGTGGGTGCCATACGGTGCCCCGTCTCTGAGTAAGGAGATCCTTCCTCAGAGGGATCGACCAGGGAGGGGCTGTCGCAAGGAGTACGAGTTCTGAGAACCAGGTCCGGCCGGGCCAATATGGGGCGACCAAGAGGACCTGCTCCCTGTGCTCCCTGATCTTGCACAGAACCTGTGCGAGAAGGCTCACTGGGGGAAACGCATACTTGCGTGGGCCCCGCGGCCAGCTGTGCGCTAGTGCATCCGTGCCGAGGGTCCCCTCGGTCAGGGAATAATACCAGCAGCAATGAGAAGAGTCGTGGGAGGCAAACAGATCTATCTGTGCGTCGCCAAACTGTTCCCAAATCAGCTGAACCGACTGGGGATGGAGTCTCCATTCCCCCGGAAGCGGCTGAAACCGTGACAGCTCGTCGGCTGCACGATTCAGTTCTCCCGGGATGTGAACAGCACGAAGGGACCTCAGATGCTTCTGACTCCATAGGAGGAGATGGCGGGCGAGTTGCGACATCCGGCGGGAGCGTAGACCACCTTGTCGGTTGATGTACGCTACTGTCGCCGTGTTGTCTGAACGGACCAGTACGTGCTTGTCCTTGAGCAGGGCTCGGAAGCGGTGCAGGGCAAGACGTACGGCCAGCAACTCGAGGCAATTGACATGCCATAGGCGCTGGGGTCCTTTCCAGGAGCCCGCGGCAGCATGTCCATTGCACATGGCACCCCAGCCCGTGGCAGAGGCATCTGTTGTTACAACAACATGCCTGGAAACTCGTTCTAGGGGAACACCTGCCCGTAGAAAACTGAGGTTCGCCCACGGGGTGAAGGTCTGACGGCAGGCCCGAGTGACTGGGACCCGGAGGGTGCCGTGTTGCCATGCCCATCTCGGGACTCGATCTCAAAGCCAGTGCTGAAGCGGTCTCATATGAAGCAAACCGAGCGGCGTTACCGCGGCTGCGGATGCCATATGTCCCAGGAGCCTCTGAAAGTATTTCAGTGGTACCGCACTCTTGCCCTCGAACTGGCGAAGACAAGTCAGCAGTGACTGCACGCGCTCGCTCGTAAGCTGCGCGTACATGGCGACCGAGTCGATTTCCATACCGAGAAAAGAGATCCTCTGCACTGGGGAGAGTTTGCTCTTTTCCCAGTTGACCCGAAGGCCCAGACGGGCGAGGTGCTGAAGCACCAGGTCCCTGTGTTCGCAAACCTGATCCCGAGAGTGGCCTAGAATCAGCCAGTCGTCGAGATAGTTCAGGATGCGAACCCCGTGTTGCCTGAGCGGCACAAGGGCTGCCTCGACGACCTTCGTAAAGATGCGAGGGGACAGGGCTAGCCCGAATGGGAGAACCGTGTACTGATATGCCTGCCCCTCGAAGGCAAACCATAGAAACGGTCTGTGTCGAGGAAGAATGGAGACATGAAAGTACGCGTCCTTCAGGTCGATCGCTGCAAACCAATCCGATGGACGAACGCATTCGAAAATGCGTTTGGCTGTCAACATCCTGAATGGAAGCCTGTGAAGGGTTCGGTTCAAGATGCGCAGGTCCAGGATTGGCCGTAACCCACCGGTTTTCTTGGGTACAATGAAGTAAGGGCTGTAGAAGCCGGACTCCATCTCGGCTGGAGGGACGATCTCGACCGCACCCTTCGCCAGTAGGGTGGCGACCTCCGCACGCATGAAAGGGGCATTGCCACCCACCATGGTATAGTGGACTCCCCGAAAGCGGGGAGGAGACCGTGCAAACTGAATCGCATAGCCGAACCTGATGGTGCGAGCGAGCCAGCTGGACAGCTTGGGAAGCGCTAGCCAGGCTTCCAGAAACTGTACCAGCGGGGTCATGCGGACGGAATGACCGGCCCAGACATGGGAGGCATGGGAGCGTCCCGGGGTGTGGGCGGGGTCGAATTCCGCGCCCTGACAGAGGAGACCAGGGAAGGACCAGCGTTCCACGGGGGTCTCGTCTGCCAGGGGGCTGGCGACAGAGGGGGCCGAGAGTGGCGAGGCTGCTCGGCGTCGCGCACTGCCAGCCGCGCCCTCTTGAGGCTCGGAGGTGAAAAAGTCAGTTCTTTCTTTAACCATGAATAGGGTACCGCTGGCCGTGGGGCCAGCGGCGGAAGGGAAAAACCAAGGATTCTCCCCCGGCCCTCCACCGGGGGAAGGAGTGGCCCTGCTACCATCTCCTGGGAAAGAACCGAGTTCACCTCCGAGCCGCCCTGCCTTCCTGCGGCGTCCTCCACGCCTCGGCCCGGGTGAAGGCTGCTGCTGGGGCTGGGCGGGAGGGGCGGGAGCCGCAGGAGGGCGGCCTCGGCGGGGAACAGACTGAGGCCTCTGAGCCGGCGGCTGGGTGGAGGCAGCAGCAGGCCGCCGGGGCAGAATATGCTTAATTGCCTCAGTCTGTTTCTGAGCGGTCGAGAACTGTTGGGCAAAGTCCTGGACCGCCCCGCCTAATAGCCCATCCTGGGAAATGGGAGAATTGAGGAAACGTGTTCGCTCAGATTCTCTCATATCAGCCAGGTTGAGCCATAAGTGGCGCTCCTGGACCACAGAAGTGGACATCACCTGACCGAGAGAGCGAGCGGTCACCTTCGTCGCTCGTAGAGCGAGGTCGGTGGCCGCCCGCAGCTCCTGCATTAGCGCGGGGTCAGCATTGCCCTCGTGCATGTCTCTGAGCACCTTGGCCTGGTAGACCTGAAGGGTGGCCATTGCATGCAGGGCGGACGCGGCCTGGCCCACAGCTCTGTAAGTCTTCGCCACCAGAGTAGACGTAAACCTACAAGGCTTGGACGGTGCTTTGGGTCGCCACGCCATGTCGCAGCTCAACAGGGGGAACCCCAGTGTACCCTTTCACCGCGCCGCCATCGAGGGCAGTGAAGGCGGAAGTGGCTGCCGAACGATCGCGAAAAGTCAAGGGAGACTTCCACGACTTCGACACCTCTTCATGCACTTCCGGGAAGAAGGGCACTGGGGGCTGACGGGCGCCTTCGGCGCGGGCCGCCCCCAGATACCAATCATCCAGTCGAGAGCGCTCGGGACATGGCGGAGGGTTCCACACAAGCCCAAGAGCCTCGGCCGCCCGGGAAAGCATGGCTGTGAGCTCCGGATCGGACTCGGACAATGCTGGGACTCCCAAAGGAGGCAACACAGCCGAATCGTCATCTCCGGAGGAATCCAGCCCACCTTGTGATGCGGCGATCGACATAGAATCATCCGCCGGTGCGCCAAATGAAACGCAGGGCCCAGGACGGGAAACACCTGCGCCCTCATCTGGCAACACCACAGGTTGCAGTGTGCTAGAAGGGGGTGTGGCCCGAGGAGGATTCGTCGGGTTGTTCCACACCGTCACCCTCAAGTCACCCTGACCACCAGCCAAAGTATTCCCACTCGTGGTGGGAATAGATTGGGGTGTGGTAGAGGGGACTCTCCCTCCAGCACGGAGATCACGGAGTCTTGACCGCAACACTGCGATGGCCATGTTCCCGCAGTGGGAACATGACTCATCCATGAACGCGCGTTCGGCGTGCACGAGGCCCAAGCACGCCAAACAGCGATCATGCCCGTCAAACGGAAGAACCAGCCGACCGCACCCAGGAACGGAGCACGGGCGAGACATCTTGAAACAGACGCGCCGCGTGCAGCTCTTTTAAAGAAGAGTTTTTGCTCTGCAGAATGCCGAAGCGCCTAGGGAGAACACACACGCTGTGCTAGATCACTGCACAGATCAGACAGGAATGCGGAACTCGCTAGAACGCGCCGTAACACCAACACTCTGGAGAGACACTCGTCTTGAAGAGAAAAACGCTCAGGCAGTAATACTCGGCTCTGAAGCAGAAACATAATGCGAGATTGCCACGCACGCCCTTTATACCCACGCGGTGGGGCGGGGTTGCGTTATGCAAATTCCGCAGACCCATGGCATTTTCATGCCATTGGCTCGTTTTGTAGAGCTCAAAGGCGATTGGCTTCTAAGCGAAACCCCCATTTCGTCAGTAACTGACGTAACTCGTAGTGTACTGACTGAAAGGGAACCAGGCTTTCGAGTTTAATCTAACAGAAAGGGATGATAAAGGATGACTTTACCTGATATGAAGTGAGCACTACAAACACGAGCCTCTTTGATCGTAGCATTGTCCCAGTCTGCCCGTTTAATAGCTTGCAGCCATAGATGTCGTCTATTTTTTTGAAACGGATGAGATCCTGCAGGAATCCTGGAAAACTTGACTCCACAACTGGTGCGATTTTCACAGTTCACGACGCAACAAGTAGGCATTTTTTTCTTGATGAGAAATTCTCTGGTTAACACACAATTCAACGGGATGGAATGAACTTTCTGACCCCGACATGCGCACTGCGACGTGAACCGTGAAAGGGTCTATAAATTAAAGATTAATCCTTATTAATGTTCCAAAAGCTATTCAGTCAAGAGCAGTGAGTGATTTCCTTGTTTTTTGTTGTTTGATTAACATTAAAAACACAGATCCAATACACTGATACTGTACACATGCTTTGCGTTTACGTTCACTTAAGACATAACCGACTATGTTTGTTAGGATACTCACCAAGACGGGCATGTTGACATAACTTTTGTGTGAATTTGTCTGTTCAAGGGCAAGACTTGAAAGATAACTCAATATTTGCGTGCTGTCTGAGACGCAGCTTTCTGTGTGCGCACTTTGTATTAGCGCGCACAAATCTTCTCTCAGCGCGTGTTTGAATTTGCAAGGCTTAAAAACACAGGCAAGTGAGTTTAGTTTAAACACGGATTGCAATGTGTGCTGTTCAGGTCTCACCAGCGCTTTCAACACCCGGGTGATGACGGTGTAAATGACTTGTTATGTTCAAGCAGACGGCAGTCGCATTGAACCAAGTTTACAAAGAGTGACTGTTTTGTCCATGTTTTTTTGATCATCGCTGTTGTAACGTATTGGGAAGCCAGAATGTGTGTCCATCAACAGAAACATACATTAGCGGTCTGTCTGTTTTACCCATTGTCATTTTGAACAATCCATATTATATTTGCGTCGTCCGATTTGAGATTAACCACGGTGCAAGTGCATTCTGAACCGTGGGTGGAGAACAGTATGGTTCGATTTTTTACCGAGAACCGTTACACCCCTACTGTACACTACCACTTAAAAGTTCAGGGTCTGTTAGTTTTTATTTTATTTTATTTTTTCAAATAAATGCTGTTCTTTTGAACCTTCTATTTATCAAAGAATCCTGATTTCCACAAAAAAAATTATCACAATTTCCACAAACATATTAAGCAGCAAAATTACTGCCATCCTGGTCGATTTTTACAGACATGGCTTGTCCTGTGCAAAAACGTTACATTACAGACATGCAGAGTAAATTGCTCTACAGACATATTTCATCAAACAAATCCCATCCAAATAGAGTTTAAGGATACTCAAGACAGTCGCAAGTTAAGACACTTGATTGGGGGCACCGTCATCCAAAAGAGAGCAGTTACAGTACGATGTTCTTTTCAGCAGGAAACACATTAGTTAGACTAACAGCTCTGTTTGACTTACTGGAGCATTGACCCTTGCAGCATCAGTAAGAGTCATCTGCATCACAGATGTCGGCGTATGCCCATGGGCAAGCCGGCACTGATTGCTCTTTTAGTGGGGGAGGCGGTGCACATGGTTTTTACTTTGTACAGCTTCTTGGCTGTCACTTAGTGATGTGTCAGGCCAGTGTTGCACAGCGGTAAATTATGAGTGTTGCAAGTTAGCTGACATGATTGAGTGCATGGATGCAGTTTCACTGCGGGTGACCACAAAACACTGCATCACACTGATGGTTTCTGTGCTTTGACCTTAATTCCATTCCAAAATTGAATGTTCAAGCTTTCAAATAAAGGTTAAACTTAAAATTTAAGCTCTGAAAGGGCAATGATAACACTGGGCAGTCTGAAGGAGCAATTTAGAAGGGGAACTCGCATGCCATTGTGATGTTATATATTTGAGAGTGAGTTTCCAATGATAAACACCCATATATTAATAATTCAGGAAGGACCAGAAGCTGAGATCCATTTATAGTTTCCCCACACATTGCAGGTGCTTTCTGCTTTTCAGGCATTCCTCACTCAGCCTGTTCTAATGCAGGCTAGACGCACACCCCACATTTTTCCACTTAACTTTTTATGATACGAGTATGACTGGCAGCTGTGTTTGGGTGGTTGGGAGAAAATTACAGCTACTCTCTCTTAAATCCATCTATATAGAAGAGTGCCTGTTTCATGGCTAATTATTCAGTTTCCTTCATTGTTATGTTAGATGATAATGAGGTTTAGAGCTTAAACTCTATAGTAAATGGCCACTTATATTTTAGTGCATCTGTATGAAGAAATTATGATGTAATTCTACAGAAGCTGCCTTGTGGTCAATTGAAATATGGTCTATTTAACACAAGGCATCATTCCATTAAGCCATCATGTTTTCAAGGAAAAATATCTAAATATCCTTAACTTTTTTTTCCCAAGTAAAAATGTATTTATACATAAATTCTCAGTATATGTATGTGTATGTATGTGTATGTGTGTGTATATATATATATATGTATACACACAAGGCAGGATGGATCCATGCTTTCATGTTGTTTTCATGTTGTTGCTTTCAAATTCTGACCCTACCACCTGAAATCGCAACAGAAATCAAGACTCATCAGACCAGGCATGTTTTTACAGTCTTCTATTGTCCAATTTTGGTGATCCCGTGCGAACTGTAGCCTCAGTTTCCTGTTCTTAGCTGACAGGAGTGGCACCGATGTGGTCTTCAGCTACTGTAGCCTATCTGCTTCAAGGTTCGACGTGTTGTGCGTTCAGAGATGCTTTTCTGAAGTCAGCTGCAACGAGTGGTTATTTAAGTTTATGTTGCCTTTCTTATCAAATAGAACCAGTCTGGTCATTCTCCTCTGACCTCTGGCGACAAGGCCCACAGAAATGCAACAGACACGTAATTTTCTGAGAGCTATGACTTGTACCACATGGCCACTGTACCACCTGACCACTGCAGATTTAAGATCGTCTTGAAGCGGTGTCGACTTGACCGTTTGGTGTATGACATCAAAGTACCACGAGAGCGATTTGAAAGCATACAGAGCTTTATTTACAGTAATTACAACATGGCATGATCGCAGCATACACACACACACACAAGCTTGTCTGGTTTACTATCTTTGTGGGGACTCTCCATAGACATAATGGTTTTTATACTGTACAAACTGTATATTCTATCCCCTTACACTAACCCTACCCTAAACCTACCCATTACACAAAACGTTCTGCATTTTTACATTTTCAAAAAAAACTCACTCTGTATGATTTATAAGCTTGTTTCCTCATGGGGACCTCAATTTAGGTCCCCACGGTGACACAAGTCCCCATGAGGCTGCGTGTGTGCAAGTACCCACCGGGATAGAAAAACATGTATACACACACACACACACACATATATAAACATATAATCACTACATATATTTTACTTAAGTAAAAAGTTTTACTTTTAAGTTAAAAAAAAAAAGTAAGAAAAAAAATTTAATTTTGTTTTAAGAATGTTTATGTATTTTACTAGAAAAAATACAAAAAAAAATGTCTAACTTATTATGAAGTTGTTGTTTAATAGAATGCTTCTTTACATGCTTACAACTATTGAGTATCATCATATTTCTTAATATGGTTTAGGTTTTTCATATGGTTTGGTCAAAAAGTGGTTTTGTCAGTCATATGTGTATGGCATAAACCCCAATGAGGCATGTGTGGGACACAGATGGGTTTTCATCAGTGTCTTTATGATGTTAGGATGAGGCCGACAGCCGCCCAACTATTCCAGTGTTGTTTCACGTTGTGGACCTCAGACAGCCTCTAGGCAGTACAAGAGCTGCTCTCGCACTACTGTAGAGTGTTATCATGTCTTTCAGAAAATTCATAAAGCTGTCTCCAAGCGTTTGAGGAAGCCTTTAAGAAATGAACCTTCACTACTGAGCTTTGTACTTAAAATAATTGAATGACTTAACCTTACCTTAAAGGCAGAATTATGATCGGAAATATTATAAGTGTCTTTAAGTCCATATGAGATGACAAGGCTAGATAACTCCAGGCAGAGCGTGTGCTGCTGTTTTAAATGGATCAGAGGTGAGGGTGGGAAATCATGGGCTATCTGTTTTCTTTCTGACTGTGTGATCAGTCAAAGTGCCAGTTAACGGTGTGTCTGATCAATCCAGGTGACACTAATCTGGTAAATGACCTTCTGCCTGCCTGCACATCAGTACTGTCAATATCTGGACTGAGTTGAACTAATTCTGATCAATTCTCAAAATCATCTCTTCCTGACAGGTAGAGTCTTGGTTCTGGCTTTGAACCCTAAAGCGATTAATGGTTAAAGAAATGGCATTGAGAGGCTGTGCCGTTTTTACAAGAAGCAAAGAAAGTACCATTTATACCCGTTTAGTTCTAAGGGTCAGAGAAAGGGTGCAAATGACCTTACTAACGTGTGTGTGTGTGTGTGTGTGTGACATGTATATATACATATGTATACATATATATTCATATATTCTGTACATACATACATATACATATGTATACATATATTCATGAATTTGCATCTGTGGCATCACATTAAGAATTGAGAAAACTGACATGTCACTTTTCATTTCAAGCATAGGTTGTTGTTTGTATTTAAATGACAGTTGTCCTCTGTCTCCCTGAACTTTGTGTTGTGACTTTACTCAGGAGAAGGTTGTGTGAGGTCAGGTGACCCCGTTCCACCAATCTGATGTCTTTCAGGGTTATTTTTTATTCCCGTTCTCTAAATGTCATAGTTGTGATATCTTGACAGGTAACATTCAATATTCCGTCTGTTGTAGGGTATGATCACATTTGACATTTATGATATCTGAACATTATTTTCTCTTTTTGTATTCGTTTACATTGTTCATTTGCATTACACTCTCTCAGTCATGTACAGCATTCCTGTATGAGTGTCATTAGTTGTTGCTGATATAAATATTAATATAATGCGACAGATAGGATGCAGAGTAAGGTCTGCCCCATACGGAGGTCTGACAGGTGGGTTTCCTGTTCTTCATTCCCGCTCTATCTCCATGATTCTCTCTGGTATACTGCACTGCATAAGCAGCTGCTGTTTGTACACACCTCTGTTGATAATGAGGATTCAGTGTTTACATGGACCTTTCAGCATTAATATTTATGTTTTCTTGATGTGTCAATGAATACTAAGTGGTGTGAGTGACTGAGCTGGAACAGGAAAGAATTTTTTTCATTTTTAACAGCGTAGTAAGATCTCGTCACTTAATTCTAAACCGCATAATCTTTAAAGGCAAGGTAATTTCTTTGATATTAAAGCACTTCCTACTTAATGTGCGAAGACAAAAAAAAAAAAAGAACAAAACTTTATGATACTTTCAGCTCTGTTTATCTAAGCAGTACCACATGTCAATTTCTGGCTCAACCAATGGTGTGAATTTTGGGCCAGACTACCTGTTTGTCCAAAGATGGGTCATTTGGAAAATCATAGATTGCTGCATTGTTGGTAACAAGTGGCAAAATGGGACTACAGAGCTTTCTGGGAAATTAAACGGCATTACAGCGAACAGTAAAACTCATCTACTCACTAGTTTGTTTTTACAGCCACGTTGTGCTTATACTCACACTCTTGCAAACTTTCCAACTCAAACTTTCCAACTTGTGGGTTTTAAATTGATTAAATAGTTTTCAGAATTTTGAAAATAGTTTATGGAGTTTGTGACTTTTAATCATGCGACCATTGTGTAATTTGTTTTTTACTTTTTACTTCTGATGATTGTATTTAGGTTTCATATTTCATAAAAGTTGTCTCCATTTGTAAAGATCATTTTGATGAACAAAACGTGCAAGAATCATATACTTTTGTCGGTCACAGAGCTTATTTTCTGCAATAATCCAAAAGTCCTATTGGCTTTTTGTTGAGGGAACCCGGGTGATGCTAACTCCTGGGTTGGCATAAAAAAGTGTCATCCCTGCAGCACTCTATTAGGGTGGGCATTTGGATATGTGTTGTGCACAAAAAAGTAAATATGAGGAAAATGTGAATTTAAATGTGCAAAATACTAGTTGGACTGGGAGTTACTGTACTTAGACTTTGTTTTCAAAAACAGTTGCTTACAAAGTACTGACACATACACACAATATTTTTTTCATAATTTTTTCTTTGTGGCTCTCATCACATTCAAGAATTAATAATGGAACAGTAGAATTGTTTTTAATAGAACAGATTTGTTGCTGTATGCCTGTAGTTTTATATCAGGAGCGTTTGAATGCATTTTATTTTGTGATATGATTAGAATGGAGAGTGGACAGCGAGTGAGAGCTGTGCAGGAGGAAACAATGCTGTATATCAGGATCCTCCACTAATGACAACCATAGCACAACACACCGAACTTCAAATTCTAGCGTGGACATCGCAACTCATCAGGCTAACACACACTAATGAAATAAACTCCTACCCGACAATTCCTTTGTATTAGATACATCCCTGCCGCAAGTTATTTTCTCCATTTTCAACAGAAGAAAGACTGTGGTCGGGACAAAATTGGTTGCGACAAAAAGTTTTCATGTTTTTTTTAAGGCAAGTTTTCGTTCAAAAAGAGAAGGTATATAATTATGCTGGTAGTTTTTAAAACAACCGCACAGGCTGCCTCATTTGACTAAAATTGCTCTAAGCATGTGTTACTCTCTTTTGATTGTTAAAGCTCTGTTCCAATGCCAATTAGAGAATGTTTAATCTATTTTTGGTAATTAGCTCTCTTAGACTGTAAAAAGAATATAACATAACTAATTTATTGAAATCCCCTGTGAGCTATTAAATGAATGGGTTTGTCCTTGACTCTGTCTGAAAAATGAATGATAAATCAGCCTAACTTTTATCCACCTACAGGAGATGTTCACTGAGAACTGATCTAAGAACAGGTCTCAAGTTACTCGTTATCACTTCCCATTATGACTGTTCAAACTTTAAAACGGGATTAAATTAAAGGTCGTTTTTTTGTTTTCAGGTGGAATGTTTTTATCATAATCTACAAAATAGTTTTGTGTTTGTGCTTGCAGGGGAATCAAGGGTTGTTCTCTTGATCTCTTTCCCTCCTACTCTTTCATTTTTGTGTGGAAGGTTTTGTGCTTTGTGAACAGTGTAGCATGAAATGGTACACAGATTAAGGGGTGCTCACAAGCAGCACTTTTTTATTTATTTATTCCTTTCCTCTTAAATGCAAGTGAGCCAAAGAGATTTCAGCCAGGAAGATGTGGCCCTTCCCATGCTTTTTGCTCTATGTGTGGGCTGTTAAGGTTAATTTCTGTAATCTGCATGCACATTTTCATCCAGTCCTCCTGGGGCAAAGTGTTCCTTTCAAACTTTCACAATTATTTCTGATATATTATATCACAGAGGGGAAGTGGATTGATTTAGGGAGGTGGGAAGCTGGAATCATTTGATGCCTGCAATATGACCTGGCATTATTCTTTCTGCAATTTAACTTATTACAGTTAGGTGTTCAAATTGCCAAGCACCTGTTATGGTATTACAGTTTGTGAATTATTCAGAAGGCGGGAATAACAGCCCTGTGCAGTTGGTTAAAATGAAAAAAATTCGCTGCTCGGTTTTTAATTTTTTTATCGACTCTTGAACTGTCATTTTTGTAGTATAATTCCTGCTATTTTCTTTCTCTGGAGCTTTTTGTGAACTTACTGCCACTCATCACCATTTATAACACTGAATGTGTTTGTGTATGACGTTCTTCAGTATATATTATGTCTAACTTTATGGGAATATGACATCCCTGCTGAATAGGCCAGCATAGCGTTTCACTGTATACACCATATACCCATTTTGTTTGATTTGAAACACCATAGCTGCGTCTGAAATCGCATACTCTGTAAGTAGGTACTACATTTGAATTTGAACTTACTTTGCGAAAGTATGTTCTATATAGTATGAATGCATGTAGTATGAATGTAATCCGGACGTACTACATCCGCCGTGTTGTCATTATCATGTGACCTACCGGCGTCAGTTGCGTCCCTTCACCTCCATTCATAAATCCTCTCCCGTGGCATCATGGGATAGTAAAGTGTCCATCGTATGCGCACTACAGAATCTCGATGGTAGTAGTAGGTCATCTGGGGACTTTTCGCCTACTGTTTTTCAAATACTATATATTCGGATATGCTACTCTTTTGGCGTACTGTTTTTCGCATACTGCATAGTAGAGAGGTATTCAATTTCGGACGCAGCGCATGACTGCCTTGGTCAACCAGCTTCTTGACCAGCATTACAGTGGTGTATGATATGCATTAACAGCAGAATGAATTGCACTGTACGCTTCATTAGACATTTTCATAATGGATGATTCTTCAATTAGGAGCAGTTTTAACAACTTTAAATATTGAAAAATGAAGCTTCCTCAAACTATGTTTTATTTATCTCATGTCCTTGAGTGAAAATCTACCTTCAAGTAGAATTTGGTGTTATGTGTGATGATGTGGATTTTTATTGATGCTAATGACATTTATCGAAAAAGTCTCAAATTTGCAAACACAAGCTTTAAAATTAGCTTTAATTAGCTTTAAAATTATAAAAATTAAAATAAATGAATTGTTTGTAGTAAAAACAAATTAATTATTGGTATTTAAAAAGTCAAAAATAAGCACATTCAGGCACATTTTACATTTCAAAACTATTAAAAAAGGTAAGCGCTCATTTAAAAACCAAATAGTTATGATAAAACTACCTTTCTGTTCTTCAGAAAAATTTCCTTCATTGTAAAATTAGCCATGTACTTAGTGCTCTTTTTTTTTGGAAAGAAATTACTACTTTTATTTAGCGAGGATGCATTAAATTGATCAAAATCTTTCTGTTCATCAAATAATCCATCAAATTATCCTGAATAAAAATGCATCACAGTTGTTGCAAAAATATTCAGCACGACTGTTTTGAACATTGATAATAATCATAAATGTTTCTTGAGCACCAAATCAGCATATCAGAATGATTTCTGAAGGATGTGACACTCAAGACTGGAGTAAAAATTCATAATAAAAATATATGAAACAATATTTGTGATCAAATAAATGCAGCCTTAGTGAGAATAAAAGATATTAAAAAAATCTCACTGAACCAAATTCAGCCAACCAAATTCTGAATGTATTTCATGCAGGTAGTCTGTCTTTCTTTCTCGATATTTATCTGCATTGCAGGAGCCTGTAGAAATGCTAATGCACTCATTTCAGGGGGTCAATAAATCTCTTCAATATCTTGGATCCCTGATGTCAGTGTCAAGAATAGACCAAATACCACTTTTTCAAAACCATCTTTTCATGGTGTAGAGACCTCAGTGTAGATGAATGGAGGTTTCTGGTTATGTCTGCAGTTTAAATTGCGCTCAGGGGTCCTTCACCTCGTGCACGCAACGGTTATCTTTAAACTCATTGAAGTCTGGGTCACGTGGTTGCCTGCAGTGTTTTTCAATAGCAATTTGATTGCCAAGAACATGCCTACAGTCCCTCCTCGCTAGCCTCTTTGCTTTGATGACTCAAGAAGCCTGGTGCTAAAGGTTGGAGGTGGAGGGCTGGAGACTTGCCTTAGGGAATATCTTCCATCTATGCCTCATTGGATCAAGAACATCACCCATCTCACATTCTTAGCCTCCTGACGTGGATGCAGTTGCAGCAGGGGCAAAACAAATCTGCCTCTGGGTTGTTATTGCTCAGCTGCATGTTTAAAAGTGAATGACAGGCTTCAAGAGAAATAATGATTCTTCACTCATTCAGTGTTTTAAATTTGCAGACTGACTTTATCTTTTTTTTTCGGCAATCGATCCGTTATGGTGGCGCATAAAAAGGACGTGCGCCTGTTTGTTGGGGATGTTTTTTAGGGTTTAATCGTTATAGGAAAGTTTTGTGTAATTCTAGAGAAGTGAATGGAAGGATTAATGTCTCTCTTTCATGCATGAAATGAGAGTTTTCTCTCACTAACCTCAGCAGACAGCCCAGCTCTCTTTCTCTTCTGTATTTTGATAGCTCACTGGCATCCAATAAATTAAATGGCCTTTGGTTCATCCTCTCAAATACTGTTTCCTGTTCAAATCTTTTCCTTCCTGCAGGCAAAAGGAAACCCATTCTGCCCATCTGATCAAGCAGTCATTAGTAAAATCAGTGGCAACACACAAAGCAAATATTTCCTTTGGTTAATTTGTTTGAAGATCGAAGAGCAGATGATTTTTAGAAAGAAATTGATGGCATTATCTCTACAATGTGATGTGCAGTCGTGACTTTGACAGTCTTGGTTGTGAGGGTTTGGAACGTCATCAGAATATTAGTGTTCAGGACTTGGTGGTGTTCATCATAATGAAATCTAAATTGCCTCCTCTATTTTCATGTTTCCCATTTCTGTGATTGAACACAAAAAGGCTGATGAATCACAACTGTTGATTTCTTATTTGGAGATAAAAACCACTTAGTCTTCATCAAAGTTGCATTAAAAAGATGAAAGCAGTGAATATGAGCACATTTATAATAGGGATCGCACAATAATCATGATTTACTCTTGTAACGCTGAGTTATTTGACTATTGCATTGAATGGCTTATTCCACCTCAATGCAAAAACACAATGAATTTCTGTCTTATAAATGTACCGTGGGTTTGTGCTTGACTAGTATGAGTTATTCAAGGCCAATGACAATATCTAGAGAACATGATAATCACAGATCACAGATAATCAGTATATGACATATATACAGTACAGGGTGTGATTTGCTGGGGGGATGGACAAAATGTCTCATAATAGTCTATTTCAACGTGAAATCTACAGCTGAAAATGATTCAGAGCAGCATCACAAAAAATCCTAGAAATATTACAACTAGAACTAGCCACTGTTTTAGGATGGAGGTGAATTCCCATGCTGACTCAAGCGATTTTTTGTTGATGTTGGTAGCACGTTGTGCTATAGTGTTTTGTGATTATTTTGTATGAAATACTGAAGCTTGTGAATAAGTGTGACCGAGTGGCGCTGTGTATTGTTCTAAAATAGAGTTTTAATTCTGGCGTTTTAAATTAGCGTTCAACGAATGCGCCGGGATTTTTTTTTCATAACACCGGAAAGAACTGCTCTGTCATTTTTAGTCATACAGCTAAGGCATCATTCGAAACTGTGAAGGGTCTTCTTTTATTTGTATACACTCATAATAACAAAACAACGTTATTCTTTTGTAAAATAAGGAAAAAAAAGAAAACAAACACACAGGATGCGCAGAATGAACTGAAATGAAGCGTTTGAGCGCTTCCCAATGAGGAAAGGACAAGGGATAAAAGTGAAAATCTTGCCTTACCTGATGAATTAAAATGTAAAAATGGATTAAAATATTCCTGATGTTGAAATTAAAATGTTACGATATTGTTTCATTAAAGTTCATAATTATTCTATAAATGTTACTTTAACAGCTGCATGAAATACCTACTGTGGTTCGTGATTTTATTTTCATGAATATAAAAAAAAAGTTTAAAAAAACATCCCCCTTCTGCTTTTTTCACATCACACCCTATATCAGCTTTAAATATAAATTTTTTCTGCAATTTTTATTAATTTTTATCTATACAGTACCATACAAATATTGGGGTTGGTCAGATTATTTAATGTTTTTGAAAGAAGTCTGTTACGCTCACTAAGGCTACATTTAAAAAAAAAAAAAAATCGAAAATACAGTAAAAACAGAAATATTATTGCAATTTAAAATTACTGTTTTCTATTATAATATATTTTAAAATATATTTTTATATTTTATATTAAATTATATTTTTAAAATATATTTTTCTGTGATGGCAAAGCTGCATTTTAGCAGCAATTACTCTTCAGTGTCACATAATCCATCCATCCGCCCGTCCTGTCTGTATGGCTGCCTACAATTGTATATTACAATATATATTTTGTAATATTGAATGTTCACAATGGCCAGTATAATTCATTTTTTTCTATTCAGTAAAGAAATGGGCAAATGTGCACGTTTTGAAACAACAACAATAACCTCCCTTGATATCTGTCGACACCAAGTTATGATGGTGACATTACAACTCGTCTCATGTTCCACTGAACAGGGCAGCTTGTTCCTGAGGAGCTCTGTGAAGATGAGTCGCCCCCTAAAGAGGTGTCCTGTGTGATGGCGTGTTCAGGTGACTGTGTGCTCAGCTCATGGTCTGATTGGTCCTCCTGCTCCCACAGCTGCTCCAGTAAAAACTCAGAGGGCAGACAAAGCCGCACAAGGACCATATTAGGCTTACCAGAAGAAGGTCAGTTGACTTTCATCTTTCACATAAATTGGATGATAATGTTTATTACAAATGTTTGACAAATGTATTTTCAATTTAAGATAATTTTGAGGCGTTCAAATGAATGGTGCATGTGGAGTCTGGCCTGCATACGTTATTTCCTAACCTCTTTCATTCCAACTGTGTTCCAGTCTCACTGCACATTCCTATCTATTATAATAAAAATATAAAAATAAAAATTATGTTTATAAAATGTAAAAAAATACAAACAGATAATTTAATGCTGTGATATTGATTTGACAAGGGAAGCAATTTACTCTTAATATCACTCTGAGGGTGACATAACACCATTAATCAGTTTGTTTTTGTGAGTGGAGGAGCAGTTTTGCATTCTGTATATTTGTTTCAAAGGAGCAGTGATAAAAATGTGTTCACAGGGTCTCATTTTTCTGTCTGCCTACATACAGCTGTGGGCTTTTCCAATCACACACAGTCCTTCTGGAATGACAGAAAGAGCTGTGTAATTAAGACTTAAATATACCTTAGTCTAGAGACTACTCCCACCCCCTCTGCAGCCGCACACACACACACACACACATGCATACTGAGTAACAGCATTGTGCATGCTCTTACATACACTTCTCTCCATGCATCTGGAAAATGGAAATAAAACCCCAACCTCTACACACCATCCACCGAGTGTCATTAATCAGACAAGCCCTTATTAATATTCAGCTGGTCTATGTTACATTCATAATGAGTCCCTGTGTTATGGAGAAAGGCTGAATGTCAATACAATGTCATTAGCTTCAAGGGCAGATGGAGTAGGAATTACTTTTAATTATAAAAAGTGCAGAAGTAATTTTGGAGGCTGATCCCACAGAACGTGTCACAGGTGTTCCTGCATCAGACGTGGAATACATATTCAGCTTCTTGCTTCAGGTTTAGTATGTTCATTTGATTTCAAATACAATAAAATGATTGAAGAAGGTTTTGGGGTGCATCAATATAAAATCTTAGGCTGACAAATAAGCTAAAAAAAATGATTTATGGTTGATAGATGAATGGAAGAGTCTTTACTAGTTTGAGTTGTGATAAAAAATAAAATAATCACTGTTTTCAAAAAAGTTTCTCAGACAGTCCTCCACTGACCAATGAGAGATGGGCAGAATGTTTTAGAAGCCCGTTTTAAAACACATTATTTCTTAAAAATGATTTCTGGTGGTTCAGAAATTACATCATGATTTTTTTTCCTACTATTCATATATCTACATCTCTTCATATGTCCCAGTAGAATACTGTTTCATGCCTCTTGTGCTCATGTAGCTCGTTAACATTTTATGGAGCATTAAAGCAAACTTAAGAGAGGGTTCTCCATCTGTAATGCAGTTAATGATCTTTTTCATTTCAGCTAAGGCATGTCCAGCTGCTACGGCTCTGGAGGAGTGGAGAACTTGTAATGATCATCCATGCATCACGTTCTACTGGGAAGCGTCACCATGGGGACCATGCATTGATGACTCCTCCATGAATTTAAATGGCACCGGCTACTGGAACGGAACGGCCACCTGTGCAGTCGGGGTGCAGATTCGTAAAGTGGTCTGCATGAAAATGGGCGTCGGGCCGGTTATTCCCAAAAGGTGCCTTATTTTTATGTATGAAATTTATAATCTGTAGGATTTGTGTATTTCCACACACCACAATAAAAGTGTTTGCAGTGGTGTTTTGTGAAGGTTAGATTATTAAAGCACAGATTTTCCACCACTGCTCATAGCATGCAGTTGAAATGGTATATTTTACTAATCTTTGGTGATCACTGCTTAATATTAATATTAAATGACATAGAGCAATTTACCAGTCAGATACAGGCAATAACGCTTTGTTCAGACAGGCAACAAAATCAGTTTTTTTTTGTTTTGTTTTTTTTCATTTTTTGGCAAATCCGACTTAAAGTGCCCCTATTATACTATTTTAAAGTCTCCTAACTTTGTTTTTGGAGGTCTCCAACAACAGGTTTACATGCATCAAAGGTCAAAAAACTGTTTCATTTTCTCATAATATACATTGCACATCATCACAATGTTCAATGATTCTCAAACGACTCGATGGATGAATCAGTCTCTCTAAATCCCTTCTTTTCCGCGAGCCTACTCTGCTCTGATTGGTCAGACGGCCCCGTCTGTTGTGATTGGTCTACCACTTACAGCGCGCGTCAAAAACAAAAACGTCCATTACCATAACTGAACTTCAGCTCCGGAGGCTTCCTAAAGCTCAGCGATTGTACACGCTGTAAAGACAGTAACGATGCCGTCAATTTTACCATATCAATCTGAACACAAGTCCGATGATGAAACATTGGAAGAACTAGTTATTCAACCGGAACCTCCATCGCAAGGACGACTTGAGCAGGATGTTTCTCAGTGATACACTACTCATTTTGAGGTACGTTATGAGATGTTGCAACTGTAATTCCTCACCATCAGCATCAACAAGTGTACGTCCATCAACAAACCCATGTGTATTTTTCTAATTTATTGCGGTGCACATGTGGGAACTGCATCATTAACTGTATCAATAACGGTGCATACGGTAGCCGAGCACTAACGTGAATGACTGATGTAACATTAAAATTCTTGCTCCATCCTTTATCATTACTCAAAGTAGTAAGAACGACAGACAATCTGCATTAATAGACACAGTTTTAGGTAATAGTGGCCCAAAGCTGATTAGCGGTAGTATTTTAGTAAGACAGTACTAATGTGAGTTAGCCGGAAACTTACACAATATAAAACACAAAACTACATATTTTGAACACCCGGTAGAAAATATATACATCAATAATTATTCATACTTACAGGTTGTGATTCTATGGAGCAAGCTGGTCCAAATAAACTGGGTACTGATCCATCTTTCCAGAGCAAGCATTTTGCGAATCCCGTGTTGAGATTTGAGAAGCAGTCTTCATTAAAATGACGTGTGACGGCAAGTTGTTCACAGGCTGACAACGTACAACATAGGTGGGCATTATGCAAATATCTTATCTAGTGTCTAGGGATGCGCCCATCCGATACTCAGTATCGGTATCGGCTCCGATACCGCCATTATTTGCCGGATCGGGTATCGGTCAGACAGGACCGATCCAAATCCGATACTGTGCGTATAATATTCTGTGTTATTGTTAAGCCCCAGTGCCCCACAAAAGGCACAAAAACATTATAAAGCATCATCAACGCTTTGTGCACTATATTAAGTGTTCTGAAGCCATTTCATAGTTTAATGTGAGGTACAGATGAATATTTAAGTCATTAAATTCAAGTTCACGTAAATGCTTCCCTCCGCTGTGTCTGCCAGTCATTCTCCATTCAGCTTTTAAACTGCGTGTCGCCTTCGGTTACGACAGTCAACACCATGAAACTCTCTCCAAGATGATTCAATGTTCCTGTTATTCTGCTTGATCTGTAGATAACGCTCTATGGTTTCGCATAAAATGACTATCTGGCTGGAGTTTATTGCTGTTTCTATCGTGTTATTTTCTATCAGGTGTCTGTTAGATCACAACACTGGACCAGAGATTGTATTGTTCTTCACACGCACGGTAACTGAAATTTTAAACTGTTAAAAGAAAAAGCTCAATAAAATACTGCATAGATAGATAAACTACGCATTGATATATCTTCCCTTTGTGTTTTGAACTTTTCAATGCGGACGGAGCGCTGCGCGCTGTGACTCCATGTTGCTTCAGGCGCATCATCCTGCGCACGGGATGCGCATACGCGCTTTGTGCCGCTCTGTATTGGAGCCTTTCGTATTATGATACTTTTGCGCAATAAAAGATTATTAATACCCTTTCTTGTTCTGCCTTATCTATAATATGTTGCTGCCTCATTAAAAAAGCTGCGCTATTCATTTAAAATAAATGTTTAATTTCTTAGTATATAGGCCCTATTTCTATAAATATATTTACTTGTTTTTCATGAATGTATTTTACAACAGTGTAACATTTTACCAGATTTAGTGCTACACTTACTCACTTTTATTTGTTCCCCACTAAATGTTTTTTTTCCCACTAAATGTTTAGATTTTATACAATTATTGTGCACTCATGATTTTTCTAGAGTAACTTTTGCTGCTGAATTATCCACTAATCTAGTTTATCCACCATCTGGTTTATAGTAGTATTTTTGTCATAGATTGTGATTATATATTTTTTTCTTTATAATGAAGTTGTCTGTATTTAGTAGATTGTGTTTAACACACACAAGAGTGATTATCAGTTCAACACACTGAGGTATAGAAATTCTACATTGAATTTTTAAACAAAACTGCGCTGGTATCGGATTGGTATCGGTATCGGCCGATACTCAGAATTTTTATTTCTATAAAATCGGTGCATCCCTACTACTGACTTTACAACTGTGCAGATCGTTTACATTCACAAACAGCTATATTACATACTGCGTGAAAGGGAATATTCGAAAAACCATAATAGGTGCACTTTAAATCCATTTAGTTGTTTGTAGTCTGAACAGCAAGTAACCTCATTGAAAATATCCTCAAGTGATTTGAAATACATTTAAAATCAGATTTTGGAAATGCATTTCATTCGCTAGAGTCAGATTTCAGTTAGTTTTTTGGACACGGCGTGACTGTAATATCATGCTAATAAGTGCAGTAGTCGTATTACATCTGCATCTAAATTCTCTCATTTACACTCACATGCCATTCACTATTAATGAATAATAAAACAAGGGAGCAGTTTTGGACATGGCATATGTATGAATGGGTAAAATGCTCATGGCTACTACTGTTATGTCTGTTACTACTCTTGGCATTGTTGTTACTATGGCAACCAATAAAGATACCATACATTGACTGCACTGTCTGAATAAATGTATCCGATCTCTACTAGGATTTATGTGCTGTGTGAACAAAGCTTAAGATTCCCTGATTCCACCAAAAGAAGTATAGACACAGCCTTATCAAACACATTCAAATACCTCATCAAATATGTGCTGCCATTTGATTCAGAATGTCAGTTTTACAATATTCCTGAATCTGGACAGTTTCCTTTATGGGATCATCCATTTTTATAGCTTTATCTTTAAAAGCATTTTCTCTCCCAGATGTATATTTTCAAATACATATACAAGTACATATACCAGTACATGCATATTTGGTCAATAATGAACTTCCCAGAGAGAAATATTTCCCTCTGCTAGCTTTTGTAAATATATGTACATTTAGTTTGTATTTAGATATTATTAGACACTTCTGCTCTGGGATGCGTTTTTGAGGCATCCTGCTACACACCCAGACAGCAACATAGTGTCGGCCCAGATCCGGTCCACATTTGGTACGCTTGGAATCCACATGTACCAGATGTGGCCCGGATCTGGGCCGACACTATGTTGCTGTCTGGGCAACCACACAGTCCTGAAATCCAGCTTTAATAGTTTTCCATTCAAACATCACATTTACACTGCATGAATGAGATGTACAGTAAAAACTTAAAGCGGATCTCAAGAGATGTTTGCATTTTCCTGGCCTTTTCACTAGGGAAGAGTGCTTGGTTTACTTCCTCTGAAGCTGTATCTTATACATAGAGTCCAGTGTTGGGCAGTAGCGAGCTACAAGTAGCGACGCTACTAGCTTAACTACATTTTTCAGTAGCTTGTCAGTAGCTCAGTTACTTTTAAAACAGTGTAGCTTTTCCAGTAGCTAACTACTTTATCCAGCAAGTAGGGGTGTAGCACGACCAAAAGCTACATTCCGTTTTGGTTCTGACGAGTTACGAGCCTGTAGTGAGCGAAGCGGAGTGGTGTGATGCACAGCTCAATAATCCGCTCTATGTAGGCGCGCTCCACTCATGAACCGCTCACCTGTAAAATGACGTTCGCTCAAATCCCGCTCCGACATGAAATGTATCTGTACTGTAGCCTACTATACTTGTTGTAGCCATTAAACAATGTATTTTATTTCATATTTATGTTTAAATATTATAATGTTATTTTTAAATTTCATCTAGGCTATATTGATTATGAAAAGTGCAAAGATGCGAGTGGGTCAGAAATGATTTTGACCACTTTATTAAGTTTTGTTTTGTAGAAAGCCTTTCTTTAAAGTGAATTTCGTTTTGTATAAATTGTATCTTAATTTTAATCAATGTTCCATCAGCCAATTGCCTGGATTTAATAAATAAGAAGCAAATAGACTATAGCAGACAATAATCAAGACATGGAGGCGCCGGAGCGATCACTTGCATTGCTCTTGAACATGTTTCATAAATAAACTGAAACTCAACAGGCTACTTGCCTCACAGACATGAGAAATATGTGTATAGAAAGCTTGAAATGTCTACTTTTAAATGAAACAATTCGAAACGAAAAGAAATAGTCAAGCAATGCGCACTGTTCACACGAGCAGCTCATGACTGGCATCTCAGAGCGTTTCTGTTCAAAATGCTGCTTAGTTTAACATGCATTTTTAGACTAATCCTGAGTATTTAATTTAAGTTGCATACATTTTGTTCTTGCACTGATGTTAAATGTGTAGCAATTTTGGACTTTGACAGCCAGTTTGAGATATAGGCTATTTGAGTATTGTGTGTATCGGATCGTTTAAAAAATCAAATGATTCTGACAGTTTTGCCATTGAAATGACTGGGAAAAAAGTGTCCCAATCAACCTGAATTCACCCTATACTCTTTGAAATCATAATTACATGGCATTATGTTGCTTGAAACCCCAAATATTATAACATTCTTCATTAACAATTATTCAGTTATTATGTAACAATGTCATTGTAAAAAAAATTTAAGTAGTTTCAATGTAGCTAGCTACTTTTTGATAGTAACTTGTAGTGTAGCTAACTACTTCTTCAAAAGGGTAGCTTGAATGTAACTTAACTACTTTAACTTGCAAGTAGCTTGTAGCTTGTAAAGCTACAGTTTCAGAGTAGCTTGCCCAACACTGATAGAGTCTGTTAATAATCTCAGCGTTGTACTGTGAGTGGCTCTGAGTGCAGGCTGGACTGTTTCTCTCTGTTTCCTCTATGAGAGGGTCATGTTGCCCCAGGTCTTTTTTACTTGATAAATGTTTCCTGAGAGAGTGGTGTAATGGTGCTTTGGGTCAGATAAAATGTTCTATTGCATTGCATGGAGAAGATATTGTGTTGTGCATCAGGAAAAGGGGCTCATAAATAATGCAGTCGTTTATCCATTTCTTTCTGTTATATTAATGACACCAACGTAAAGTGAGTTTATGGGCTGGCGTATTTCACTGGCCTGGTTATAGGTTTCGGCTTTACCCCAGTTTCAGGAGGTGGGCTGTTTGGAAAAACATGCCAGTTTTTCTCTTTTTAATATATCTATACTTAAAAAAAGATGCATTTATATGAGAAGCAAAATTGCATACAATTTTAAGACTATCTCTGTGCTCTCTGCAACCTTCTAAGATAGCTTTAAAACCATCATGGAATCTCATAATTTAATTTGAAACACTATCCATATATATATATATATATATATATATATATATGTATGTATATATGTATATATGTATATATATGTGTGTGTGTATATATATATATATATATATATATATATATATATTATGTATGTATGTATTTAGCAGTGGTCAAAAATGATGTCCATAGGGGATATATTTTTTTAATGACCCAACAAGTTCAATTAATCCATCAAAATATGAGAAAAATATTTTATATATTTTTAAATATTTTAAATATGAGGGAAGAACAAAACACTAAAGTTGTAGTAGATAAAAGGTATTTATCTGACAGAATTATTTGGCAAAAAAAGATTCAGATTTTATTTTACTTTGCAAAAAATGCATAGAAAAACAAAAAGCTCACAAGAAAAACCATACATTAATTTCAACTAGTGCTGTCAGTCAATTTTAAAAAAATTACTGATTAATCGCACATTTTTATGTAATTAAACATTCAGCATTACAGTATAATTGAAAACTATAAATTTTAACATGTATTAGGCTTTAAAAAAAAATAAATTTTAATTTAAGTGAACTTAAAACAATCTTAACATAAACTCATTATAATACATGTCACATTTACCTGATGTGCCCTTCAATATATCAGGGCTCAATTTTTTCTATAGGCCCTGTCAGACCTGTTCAGATTTTTTCTTGCCCTGTCAAAATGCACAAAAGTTATTGTTTTTGTTGTTTTTGACCCATGTAACCTTTTGAACAGTGCTTTAAGATTTCCAGGTAGTTCTAACAGGTAGTGTATATACAGAAGTTAAGTTAATAAGCACTTCACAGTCTTCACTGCATAATTATAAATTAAATATAGATTAATCCTTATTAAAGCTACATGTGTTATTCAGTCAAGAGCAGTGAGTGATTTCTCTTTTTCCTTTGGATTTTGATCCTTAATCGTTTATCCTTAATGACAGACAGCAGCAGGTTTATTAGGCTGCTGTCACTTTAAGATCTGCCACTCATGAATCTGACACGCATCCTATTTTCTCACAACTCTTTACGTTCATTTGAGACTTTAACTAATTTAAGACTGTGTTTGCAAGGATACTCGACAAAACAGGCATTCCTGTGTGTGTCAGTATTGCACTGCGTTCTCTTTTGTGTCTTGTCGCGCTTGAATGATTTAAAAGCATTTGCATGAATAAGGGCATGGTCATATAACACTAGTCAAAGAATGATGGGGAAAAACGGATGCTGAATTAATTGCGTTAAATATTTTAACCCATTAAACTGAAGAAAAATAATCGCATCCGTTAACATGTTAATTTTGACAGCCCTAACACATTTTGTAGTAATATTTACATAAAGGGGAAAAATCTCAATTTTCCTATAGGCCAGACATCATTTTTGGCCACTACTGTATATATTTTATTCAAGCTTGAATTTAACATCATCTAGTAAGCTTTTAGGCTTGTTCTCTGAAAACAAATATTGATGTATTGCACATTTTTACTTCTCAAGTAAATATATCATACAGATTTTTTTATTTATTATTTTATTTTTATTTTTTTGCAGTGTAAACCCTGCATTGAGTTCACAGTGGGAGAGCATTTGCGAGAGCTTGAAAGGCATAATGTGTGTTAAGGAGTAAGAGGTGTCAAATACAACTGTGTTTACAAATGAATTGGTAATCTATGCTTCTTTACAGTCGGGAGAGAACAAATCACACTGGTTTATAGTGGTCTGTTGACACATACACGCTCTCACTCACAGATGTACTGAAGCATAAATCACAGATGGGTGTACTGTATATGGCATGGATGTGTTTGATGGTGTGAGTAAATTTATGTGTTTGTGTCACACACACATCATATCTCTCGTGCCCCGCTGCATGTGCTGGAGGCTGCCAGAACAGAACATCAGTTATATAGAACATGTTCTTTCATCAGATGAGAGCGGCTGATATTTCATATGTAGGTGGCGTGTGTTCAGATAACTCCACTCTATTTAAAACAGCAAGGCTGAGCTATTTAAACACCCTGATAAATGAAATGACCCAACAGGGAGTTGTTTGTTTATCTTACTGCTGCTAGACCTGTTCTTTATTAATACTCTTTTTTTTTATATATGCTTGCATAAAGAGGAAAAGAAACCAGGTTCTTTATGTGTGCAATGCAACTTTAAATGTGAATCCGCTACCTGATCTCAGCCATTTTGAAAGTACAGTTATGTGGAGCAGGAGGATATATTATGTTTGTTTGTTTATTTGTTTGTTTGTTGGACCAATGAAATGTGGGTGATGCAAGTTCAAGCTTGATTTCCAAGCTATTTCCCCCTCATTCCAAATCATTTCCTCCTCTCTCCACTGCCGCTCTCCACACTCTCTCCACTGCAACATCATTTTCTGCCTTTTCTCTCTTTCTCCACTGTCATTTTAATAAATGAAATCAATTTAATCCACAACCTTGGGTGAATTATTCATTTTCTAAAACGGTGGCAACAGCAATATGATAAAACAGTGTTCAAATATTCATTGTATTAATTAATAATAATAATCGTAATGAACACATATTTCATTAAGTAATTTGCCTACAGATAGCATAATAAACTATTTAAATCAGAATAGTTACAGTGGAAATTAGTAATTTTACTTTTCTAAAACTGCAGCAACAGCAATATAAAACAGTGTTGAAAAAATAATTGTGTTTATTATTATTAATAATCGTAATAAACAATTATTCAATTAATTAATTTGCCTAGAGATATGATAATGAACCATATGTCATAGAATAGTTTATTATTATTATTATTATTATTATTAAAGCAGAAATGTGTAATTTCTGCATCATTAGCCTCACCAAATTAAAAAAAATAAAATTAAAAAAAAAACTTATTGGTTGAGCCAGAGTTGCTGTGTTGGGCTGAAACAGAGTAATATCTTGAAAACACTACAGTCAAAGAGTTAACTCTTTTCAGAGAAATCTACTTTAATTGTGAATTCAACAAGTTTGTTGTATATTGCTTTTGCCATGTGAATTAATGCTTTTTTATAACAGCTTTAAAGGGGTGGTTGATTGCCCCTTTTTACAAGATGTAAAATAAGTCTCTGATGTCCCCAGAGTGTGTGTGAAGTTTTAGCTCAAAATACCCAGAGTTCAAAATAAATAGAGTTAACTATCTTCAAGTCATTGATTAGCATATTCTGTAATGATAATCTATAAATTCTCATCATGGCCTCACCCCCTTTGTTGCGTGTTCCCGGGGGCAGGGTTTATGTAAATTTCAGGGTTAGTGATGTCACTAACCCGGGAGGAAGCTTGTGTAGTCCCTACCAGCCGTTTGTTGTAGTCCTTAAAAAGTGATTTCTTTAAAAGAAAATATCTCCCTTTGCTTTGAACTTTGAGCGTCGTAACTTTGCAGATGTTGTTTATGCTCAAACAGCAACATTACACACTAACTAAAGTTAAAAAAGTGAAATCATAATCAACCACCCCTTTAAACATGCCCCTTCCAATTAACCCAAAAATGAAAATTCTGTCATTATTTACTCACCCTCAAGTTGTTCCAAACCAGTAAGACTTTCATTCATCTTGGAAACACAAATGAAGATATTATTAATTAAATCTGAGAGATTTCTGTCCCTCCATTGACAGTTTCTGCCCCACTTTAACACCTCAGATAGTTCATAAAGAGATCGTAAAAATAATTCATATGAATAGAGTGGTTTAGTCCAGATTTTCTGAAGAGACTCAATTGCTTTATATGATGAAGAGTAGGGCATTTATATGGATTCGTTTTACAATCTCTTTATGAACTTTTTGAAGCGTCAAAGTGGTAGTTGCGTAGCTGTCTATGGATGGACATTTGTATTCGGAAGATGAACGAAAGTCTTATGGGTTTGGAACGACATGAGGGTGAGTAAATGATGACACAATTTTCATTTTTGGGTGAACTATCCCTTTAAGCTGGAACAATCCATAAAAACGCTTTGTTCATGCTTTGTTTTCATAAGGAGAGGAAAAGACAGTGTCAACCTTTTGTCTTCAGTGATGTCTCTTCTTTCTACTGATTTCTTGCATTTATCCTCCACCCACTCTTTTGTTCCTCTCCTAAAGCTGTGTAGCATCATTGCTTTTGGGTGATTGCCCTCTGTAATGACATTCTGCTCCACAGAGCGCAAAAGTGAGAGAGAAACAGATGATTCATGGCTCTGTTCTTTCTTGTCCCCTGCTTTGATGTGTCCTGTTTGCTGGTCTCCAAAGCCTGTATTTGGTAGAGGCCTGCTGAATCCCACTGCCTCTCTTTAGAACTGCTGCATGCTGGGAAGTGAACTGAGCCTGGAAATAAAATGTCCAGAATCCAGCTTACAGGGATGGACATTCTCCAAGGAGCAACATGCTCTCAAACAAAAGCATACACATACTCGCACTCACAAGGACACACGTGAGGCAAACTCCTCAGCAGGACATGCACCCTATGTAAGGGATCATGTGCAGTCAACCAGTCATTATCGCAAAATAATGGCTCTTGTTTCAACCTGAAGGGGCGTGTTTTGTGAAAATGACCGTCTGGCTGTACATTATCCCTTATATATTCACCAGGGAGAATGTCATTATCCCTCCTACTATACATGGCTGTTTACCAAATAGATCAGTGTGCATGAAATATTGATTTAAGTTGAATTTTTTTTTTAATGTTTTATAAGAAACCGATACCGTGATAGGAGAGGCATGAAACAGGTACATTGTTATGAAAAAAAGTAAGTACACTAGATAGAAAGTAAATTTTCGTATATTATTATTCCACTGAAGACAGTTGAAGTTATGTTAATATTTCAAGTTTAATTGTTATTTGTTAAATTATGTTACACCTCAATGCTGAAATAATACAGAATAATACACTACTGTTCAAAGGTTTGGGGTCTGTAAGATTTTTTACAATTTCATTTAGCAAGGATGCATTAAATTGGTCAAAAATGACAGTAAATACATTTATAATGTTACTAAAGATTTCTATTTTTTTTTTTTTTTTTTTTAATATGATGTTCTTTTGAACTTTATATTCATCAAAAAATCCTGAAAAATGTATCATGGTTTGCACAAAAATAGTAATCAGAACAACTTTTTTCAACATTCATATTGATGATACATTTTTCTTGAGCAGCAAATCAGCAATTAGAATGATTTCGGAAGGATCATGTGACACTGAAGACTGAAGTAATGATGCTGAACATTCAGCTTTGCCATCACAGCAATAAACTGCATTTTAAAATAAACAAATTTTATTTTAATTATTTTAAATGGTAATAATATTTCATAACATTACTGTTTTCCCTGTAGTTTTGATCAAATAAATGCAGCCTTAGTGAGCATAAGAAAAAAAACACACTTACCAACCCCAAACTTTTGAATGGTAGTGTACATGTTGGGTGTTAGGAAAAATTCATGGGGTGTGTTTTTTTTTTTTTTTTTACATGTTGGAAATTGTTTGCCAAATATACAATCATTATGTATAATCAATTTCACAAAAATATGCGACCTTGGAGCACTGTGATCGACCAATAATACGTATTTTAGAGCACTGAATAATAAGCGATCTTTCTATTAGATTAGAAAGTACAGTATAGGGAGCTGTGTGGGCACTCTCTCTTTATCTCTCTCTCTTAAGAAATATAAAGGCTCACATAGCCTCTCGCTTGCAGTCACTCATACCAAAATAACTCACCTTTACTGTATACTCACTCAGATACCATCAGCTGCAGCCTCTGCTGGTAAGATGCAATAAATATTACATCAACTTCCACTACAGTGTGGTCGTGGTCTTCTGTTGCACAGATAGTGTCATTGTAACTGTGTTGTATCTGTACATGATAATGTCTGGGTTTGTGGGGTACAGTAAATCAAGCTGCACGTATGGCCAGCACAGATGATATCTGCACCCATGGTAAAAGGTCAAGGACAGAGCAGCTGCTGTGTGAATTAAGGCAGCTTACCTTCTCTCTGTTCTCCGTGTGTGTCATAGGTGTCCAGAATCTGTTAGACCGGACACCATTCAACCCTGTTTACTGCCCTGTAGGAAAGATTGCATTGTGACTCCTTTCAGTGAATGGACAGCCTGCCCTACCACATGCCTGCCAGGTACTGATACAATCTCTTCACACAACCTTTAGCGGTGACATTTCAGTGGTACCTCACATACATGGATTGTTCACCTGAAAATAAAAAGTGTGTTTATTTACTCACCCTCATGTCTTTCCAAAACGGTATGCTTTTATTTTTCCTGTGCAACACATAAGTAGACAGTTTTAATCTTCATAGTGATCATGTACACTACCGGGATCGGTACGATTTTTTTGATGTTTTGATCATCTTATGTTCATTTATTTGATCAAAAATACAGTAAAAACAGTAGTATTGTGAAATACAATTTTAAATATCTGTTTTCTATTTTAATATATTGTAAAATATAATTGAACTGAATTTTCAGCATCATTACTCCAGTCTTCAGCGTCACATGATCCTTCAGAAATCATTCTAATATGTTGATTTGGTGCTCAAGAAACATTTCTTCTTATTATCAATGTTGAAATTTTTTTTGTGGAAACCATGATACATATGAAAGAACAGCATTTATTTGAAATAGAAATTCAAATATAAATGTCTTTACTGTCTGTTTTGATCAATTTAATGCATCCTTGCTGAATTAAAGTATTTATTTATCTAAAAAAAAAAAGAAAAAATCTTACTGACCCTGAACTTTATCTACTGTAGCTCCATAAAGGACCAAAAAGCACCATAAATGTATCGTAAAAGTGGCCCATACGACTTGTGCACTAGTTATGAACTGTAGTATGGAAAGACCTATGTTAAGTTTTGTCAGCTTCTTTTGTGATTCATAGAACAAAACAACAAATAACATTAGAATGAGTACATACAACAGAATTTTATTTTTCACTTTAAATAAATATTCTGGGTTTAATACCATGCACATTATGATTACCACAAAAACTCATTCTCTGTTTTGTTTCTTATTATAGTAATGCAGTCACAATGGAAGTAAGGGGGGGGGGCCATGCATTTCAATAATTTAGAAGCACAATTAAGAAGCTTTTATTTTTGTTAAAACATCCACATCAGTTGCAACCTTAAAATGTGTACTATTTGAGTCATAAAGCATCATTATCGATTCCGCAATATTGTGGAATCAGTCCCGTCTTTCAAATAAAAGAGCCAGTCGCCAGTTGATCAAGTCACTGCAGCCACAGTTAGAAGTGTACTGAGATGCTCACTTGGGACTACTACACATGCGCATTGGCTGGACTAACCTAAAATAAAGGCTTTTTATGTTATTTGAGCATAAGAAACAACATTTATGGGACAGTTCATGTCAGATTTTATTGCTGATTTTAAATGTTATTTAACATCTCAATTAAATTTTAGCATTTCCCCATTCTCTCTTATCTAATAAAGAAACATTTTAATATTTACCTCCATGAGGACAGTATGTTGATAATGAAAACAAGATTTCACACACTCAAACCTGCTGGGATGTGATGTCATACACCTCTGCTGTAAAAGCGGCGAAAGCCAGACCACATACTGTGTGTGTCATTCTCAGAGGGACTTTTTATTATTCTTAGCAGCATAAAGGTTTTATTACATTTTAATGAGACTATTAATTGACAATTACTTCCACTAAAGAAACCAGTAAACAGGCATTTATTATGATTGAATCAAATGGTAACATTTGAAGAAATGTTTTAAATAACTGATATCCCCTTTGTAAATAGTGTGCTTTACCCTGTTGGGTCTTCTGTTAATGAGATCACCCTCTTAATTGTGCTATTATCAGTCTTTTAGTAATTAGCAATGTGTAATGAGCCTTACATTGTCTGTTAAATGAAGTCGTACATCAGCTTAGGATCCATACAGGGAACAGGAAGTGAACTCCACCAGAGAATCATATCATTACCTCTTATCTAAAGAGCTCTTTGAATTGTTCCTGCTGTGGTAATCACTGTCAGAATACTAATAAAGTGAAAGATGGGTGAAAGTAATGTTTTCTTTTTGTGTGAACTGTGCAGTGAACAGCACCGTGCCCTCACAGTCACGATACAGGATCATCATCCAGCGGGCGGCCAATGGGGGTCAAGAGTGTCCAGATACTTTATATGAGGAGAGAGAATGTGAGGCTCTTCTGGTTTGTCCTACTTTCAGGTGAGTAAACTGCAGTCTCTCTAGTTGTTTACCAATTTATCAGCTAGACCAATACAATATCTGCGGTCCAGCCTGTTTTATTTCACTTTTGTGGAGTCAAAAAAAACTTTTGCAAATGCTCACAGCAGTTCAGAATCACATGCATGAAATGCATAAATATATTATACGCTGTTTTGTAAACTCACAATACTTTCCACAAAATACACAAGTCACACACTGTAGCTGTAATTTACTGTGCAAGTAAATGCCGAGCTATTTGCAAGTTTCTCCGCCTCATGAATAAATGTGAATGCGATTTAGCAGTTGTAATAACTTCTGAAATTGTTATTCTGCAAGGTTTGTTCACAAAAATAGAAGTAGGTTGATTTGTTAATACAATCATAGCTGTAACAGACAGCATTTTGTTTCTATAAAAACATGTTGTACACAAACATTTCAGAAGGGATAATCTGTATCTTTGGAACACTGGGTGACTCTTTCATGCTTTTACACCATGCAAATAAATCTCACCGAATGATTCTGAATGCCTGAAAAAGCACCTGTCATGGGATAAGGCTACAAGGTTTCTTGAATAAGAATGAGGCTCCACTGACATACACTATTTAATGCAAGGAGATTTTTTTTTCTGAAAGAAATTAATACATTTATCTGGCAAAGATGCATTAAATTGAGCAAAAGAGACTTTTATAATATAAATAAATGTTGTTCTTTTTACCTGTCTATGCTTCACAGTTTTAACAAAAATATTAATCAGAACAACTTTTCGATGTTCAGCATATATATTAAGGATCATGTGACACTGAAGACACTGAAGAAATGATACTGAAAATTCAGCTTTACCATCACAGGAATAAATTACATTTTACAATATATTAAAACAGATATTTAAAATTGTATTTCACAATACTACTGTTTTTACTGTATTTTTGATCAAATAAATGCAGCTTAGGTGGGCAAAGAGACTTTACATTTAAAAAATATTACCGACTACAAACTTTTGAACGGTAGCGTATATAAGAATTCAAATGCTCCACTCCATCACATCCAGTAATGTTCACTCTAAATTAAATGTGGATTTATTTTAAATGAGAAGTATTTATTTGTAATAAATCATCACATGCAAGGCGTAGTGTTGTAGTCAAGACCATCCAAACAGAGACCTAGGGCCAGATTTACTAAAAGTTAAAAAAACCACTGTCAGGATTTATTAAAAATTAGTGAAAAATTAGCGCTGAAAAGTTATTTTTGTGGCTGAACTTATTGCAAATGCATTTGTAGGAGTTTCCCTTTCAGACACAAAATTTATGGGAGGAGAGAATTTAAATGAATCACGCAAGGTGATTTACTAAGGTTTGATCTCGTCAATTTACTGGTGTTTGCGCCATTATTTACTGCCCAAAAAAAAGCACGTCTTTAACCAGACGCTAACTGGTAGATTGTGTTGGTCATTATGGAAATGATCTGGCTGCGTCTGTGTTCTTTAATTTGCGCGTCGTCAGTAGATCACACGCTGAACTTTCCACTCCCATCTGTGCTTTTTTGGAATTGCACTCTTACGCTAATTTGCCCTCTTTAGTAAATCTGGCCCCAGGCCTGCGTCTCAATCAGTTCCCTAGCTCCCGAGCTCGTGAATCAGTATATCATGTTCAGAAATTCGGGCACTGGTAAGGACAGTAAAGTACGCTGGCTCACTACACATTGGGATACTGATGACTCTATTTCCGGTGATGTGACAACGTCCTCGTTGTACAACATCCTTACTGGTATTTACGAACGACAGCAGAGCTGATATCTTTCTGACATTTACTTGTATTACATGTACATGTTTTTTAAAGTACATTATGATAAATACTTTGCTTGTTATATATACGTGCAACATTTCAGGTGTAAATAAGTTATAAATGTTAGCTGATTATGTTCATTAACTGTCTAGTGATGTATGTTTTTGCTGAAATATAATAAAATAATGGTTTGTATTATTAAAAACATCTATCGCGTGTCGTTATGTGTAGTGAGTTGGCTCACGTGATTTAAGTTTCATGCTTCAGAACTTCCTTTAAGGGAGCATAGTGAGCATCGATGCACCCTGGGTTTTCACGGTGCATTGTGGGACTTTTTAGGGAGCGAACGTTTCAGTGCACTGGAAGGATTCTGCGATTGAGACAGCCCTTAAAATGGCCGACTCCCTGATTAGTGCTCTGACTACTGAGCTAGGGAGCTGATTGAGACGCATCCCAAGTCAAGACTAAGACCATTGTGGGTTGAAACCAAGACTTTGAGGGGCTGAGACCAAGACAAAACGAAGGCAGGGCGAGACCTAGTCAAGACCAAGACCAGACCAGCACTCCTTAAATTCAATTCAAATAAAGATCCACATGTACTGCCTGAAAAATGTCTTATATTTAATCAATAGATACAATTTGAGTAATTAGACACTATATAGAGCTCTTACCAATCAAATTAAATCACTATCAACAAAATTCATCTTTCCACTGCAGAGGCGACACAGGAGTTGCATCTGAATTGGTATATCTGCATAAATAATGTTGAGATTGTTATAAAAATAAAATTGTTTATTGACTGTTTGTATAAAATCAATGTCACGTTTGCAGTCGTTCTCATATTTGTACAAGCTCTCATACAGGTACTTTTTTGCAATCATATATTGAATTTTGTGGCCATTTGTATTAACTTTGGTGACATCGTTCATTTCTGTCCCAGCATATCAGTAAAAAAAGAAATCAAATCAGAAATAAGTTAAGCAGGAAGTTTTACATCGAATCACATTAATGATGTTACCAAAAATATATTGGATAATACACCAGCAATTTAATGTTAGACCCGCAGTTGTGGCAGGTTTTCAAATAAAATCCTGAGATGTCTTAGTCTGAGACAGAGAAAGACCAAGTCCTTCAAAAAATTGTCTCGCAACTACAACTCTAGTATATATACTATAATATTTTAGTAAAGTTGATATTTGAGAACTTACATGGAAAATTTGCACTTCTAAAAATGTATTTACAGTGAACTAGTCTAGTAAATGTATTACTTCATATTAGCCAATGACCACTCTGATCTCTAGATGTCAGCATTGGCATCTGCCATTGAAATCCTTTGTAATTAAAACTATTAACAAGAAACAGTTTAGTATGCTGAAACAAAGTCATTCATTTAATGCAGCACATCATTACCACTGGTTTATAGGATTTATTTAACAGTCACCATTTTTTCTCTTTTGCAAGGCTAGACAAAACTCATTTTCCTGTAAAAGCCCCCTGAATACAAAGGCAGTTAATTCCATGTATCATAAAAGACTGTGACAGCATCAGTCTGGTTAATACTGATTTAAGTATTGTAACTATAAGGCTTCTATTGATATGCATTGTGTTTATACTGGAAGGTCTGCTTACATGTGTTATTTCTGGTATTATATGCTACCTGTTATTACCTAAATGATACCTAGTATATTTATAAATGCCTGTCTTTTGGACTATAAAAATGCTTTAAAAATGTATGTCATGGTACAACTCAGGGGACCTTTTTCCAACATCAAACCATCACTACAAATCTTCATCTCTTTTTCAGATGGAAGACGCACAGATGGCATCCATGTACTCTCGTCCCAGATTCTGTCCAGCAGGGAATGACGGGAGCGAGTGAATCGTGTGGTAAAGGATTAGAAATGAGAGGTAAGAGAAGTTTGCTTCAGGTAAAAGAGTAGTACATCATGGTACGCAACATAGCCGCCTGATGTTGGTCTGCCTTTGAGCTATATGCATCGCTGTGCACATATATGAATGTGTTCATTGCTTTGAGCTCTGCTTTGTTCATTGGCACTGTACAGTGTGTGAAATGTTGATGCAGCATGCCACAACTCCCGGTGTGATTATGACAGAATAGAAGTGAAAGCTGTCAAACATCACAGGCAATGTAAAAGGAAGAGTCTGCCTTCGGGGCACAGATGCTTTAAAAAAAACATACCCAAACTTTATGATTTACAGAGCTGTTCTGTATATTTCTGATGTTGGTAAACATATTTAAACATATTCTGTCTGGAAATATTAACAAATTCTGACATTTTTTTCCCAAAATTGGAAGCCTATCGCAATAATTTGACTCATAAATGTATTTTTCAAATATCTTCAGTAATATTCAAACATATTCAAACATATTTTCCATGGAAACCATGAATTTGTTGAGATCAAATTAAAATAAATGATTGTATCTAGAAGTTATTACTTTTAGACACAATGTAGTGTGACATTTTACTGACCTTCCGAGGTTTATCAGAATATCATATTTGTACAATGGAAGAAAGCTGACATTTTTGTGCCGAGTCAAAGGTCAGTATTATTCCAGATATTGAGTGCATTCATTAAAATTAATGAGGCCATTCATTAGAAATAATAAGTCTGTGTAAATGTTATCCTGAAATGGAAGATTCAAATAGGCACTAGCAAGTAGCCGCTATAGTGCGAGTGCCCCTGCAGCAAGGTTAGGGTACGGATTACATGAAGATTGACTGCAGAGAGCACTTGCCTGTGTGCAGATTCAATTTCATGGTTTATTTAAAACAGCACTTGACATAGTGTTGACCTCCCCTTGGATCTCACTGCATGAGGGCATGAATTAAAGTAAACAATAAATCTTGGCTAATTTACGAATGTTCACCGATTCGTTTCTGCTTTTTATTCCACAAGAACTAACAGCGAGTACCGCAACTGCAATAAGCTCTTGTTTTACCTTAGTGTAGTAATTACAAATTATGCAGGTTGTTTATGTACACAGATGATTTATTGTTGTATTTTAGGCAAGCATCCCCGGCTGATGTAATTTGATTTTTCTCAGCGTACTCAGGTGGAGTGGTAGCTAGAGACAGGCGCACAGACGCTCTCCGACACACAGATGCAAATGAGCCAGCCGCAGAGTTCCTGCTGTGTTTGAGAACACTTGCTCTATCAGCATCTTCCAAAATAAATAACAGGGCTAGAAGGCAATGCAGTAAATTACACTAAATGAACCTGAAAGATAGACACCTCTGCAAAACTAACGCGAACCTCACGCATATTGTGCTTCCTCAGACAGATTTGCAGCGACAGAGCGACCAGAAGTCATTCATTTTCAGTGAGAGTTAGAGACGTGAGGTGATAAGAGTGACTGCGTCTGTTAGTGACCATGTGAGCTCCACTGTCTGTACTCTCATTGGGTAGTCTGGCCTGATCTCATTAGTATTCCTGTGTTTGTTTGATTTGTTTGTTTGTTTGTTTGAGAGTATGGGTGTATTGACAGCATCTATAGCATAAAAATATTTCCGTATGCAACATAAATACTTTAGAAAATAAATTGTATTAATCTTTTTTATTATTCTTAAACTACCATTCAAAAGTTTGTGGTCAAAAAGATGCAATACATTTATGTATAAAAAATATCATGGTTTCCACAAAAACATGAAGCAGCACAACTGTTTTCAACATTGAAAATAATGTGGTTAATTAGCTCAAAGGGGAAATATTAATAATTATTAATAACTCATTATGATTATTCATTATGATTAATTATGAATACTTGAACTAGTTAATGAGATTAACTTGATGTAGCTACATAAACATTACAATCAATCGACCAGTTCATCCTGTGAACACTCAGTATTGATTATTAATTCTAAGAGAAGGATAATTTTCATGGCCACAGAAAAAGAATTCCTTAGCATTTACAGTGCTTAGAGCATGTAACAAAATCGATCATTTAAGTGACAATTTGTTTGCAGCAGGGAGTCAGAATCAGAGATGTGCACAAACTTTATTAACTAAATCACAAACAAAACTAATCTAACACAAACGCATACACACGAGTCACACATACCTGGGTCAGATGAAAATGGACAGAATGAAACAGGAAAACGGAAGTTAAGAATGAGGTTATGAAAAGAGTCCAGCACCTTGGAAAACCATCAGTTTCTTACTGCAAACTCCTTTGTTACCAAAGGAGCTCGCAGCTTTACTAACCACACAGCGATTTAGTATATCGTACGTTACTTGCATTGTGCCTTCGCGGGGGGAAAGAGCGTCCAGATATACAGTCGCGGGAGAAAGCCCTGATAGTTCGGTCCGATGCTGCTGAGGTTGCAGTCGATTTCTTCTGAGTTGCCTGAAGAAGATATGATTTTTTTTTTTTTATGGTTAGTTCGACTTCGTCATGGTCGAGGAATCTGCACATGGCTTGATGTGCATGTAGGCCCACCATGCCCGGCGGGCCTGCCGGGCGAAAGCCCACAGATGCAACGTGTCAGTCGTAGGCGTGAGGGAGAAGAGAGAGTGAGAGATCTGTGCATCTCTCTTTTAAAGTTTTGGGGAGAAGTCCCGCCTCGTAGGGTCGTTTGACCAATGGGAAAGGTCGAATCTCCAAGCGGGAAGATTCCTCTGTTGGAGACTTTATAGCTCTTTGTTTCAGCTTACTCATTTGCATGTGCGGCCTCTATTGGTGGCCGATGAAGAAACTATTAAAGATTCTTGTAACACTACTATATTGCACGGGTATCGATGTATCATATACACAATCATTCAGATCTTTAAATTAAAACTTCATAGACACCAAACACGGTGTAGGTGAGGTTACATTAACCGTTGGTTCTGTCATACAATGTGCATAAAATCAAACATCCCATTCAGAGAACACTAGCGCAAGACGGTTGTAAACACACACACAATGTACAGTGGGGAGAACAAGTATTTGATACACTGCCGATTTTGCAGGTTTTCCTACTTACAAAGCATGTAGAGGTCTGTAATTTTTATCATAGGTACTCTTCAACTGTGAGAGACGTTATCTAAAACAAAAATCCAGAAAATCACATTGTATGATTTTTAAATACAAACCCGATTCCAAAAAAGTTGGGACACTGTACAAATTGTGAATAAAAACAGAATGCAATGATGTGGAAGTTTCAAATTTCAATATTTTATTCAGAATACAACATAGATGACATATCAAATGTTTAAACTGAGAAAATGTATCATTTTAAGGGAAAAATAAGTTGATTTTAAATTTCATGGCATCAACACATCTCAAAAAAGTTGGGACAAGGCCATGTTTACCACTGTGTGGCATCCCCTCTTCTTTTTATAACAGTCTGCAAACGTCTGGGGACTGAGGAGACAAGTTGCTCAAGTTTAGGAATAGGAATGTTGTCCCATTCTTGTCTAATACAGGCTTCTAGTTGCTCAACTGTCTTAGGTCTTCTTTGTCACATCTTCCTCTTTATGATGCACCAAATGTTTTCTATGGGTGAAAGATCTGGACTGCAGGCTGGCCATTTCAGTACCCGGATCCTTCTTCTACGCAGCCATGATGTTGTAATTGATGCAGTATGTGGTCTGGCATTGTCATGTTGGAAAATGCAAGGTCTTCCCTGAAAGAGACGACGTCTGGATGGGAGCATATGTTGTTCTAGAACTTGGATATACCTTTCAGCATTGATGGTGCCTTTCCAGATGTGTAAGCTTCCCATGCCACACGCACTCGTGCAACCCCATACCATCAGAGATGCAGGCTTCTGAACTGAGCGCTGATAACAACTTGGGTTGTCCTTGTCCTCTTTAGTCCGGATGACATGGCGTCCCAGTTTTCCAAAACGAACTTCAAATTTTGATTCGTCTGACCACAGAACAGTTTTCCACTTTGCCACAGTCCATTTTAAATGAGCCTTGGCCCAGAGAAAACGCCTGCGCTTCTGGATCATGTTTAGATATGGCTTCTTTTTTGACCTATAGAGTTTTAGCCGGCAACGGCGAATGGTACGGTGGATTGTGTTCACCAACAATGTTTTCTGGAAGTATTCCTGAGCCCATGTTGTGATTTCCATTACAGTAGCATTCCTGTATGTGATGCAGTGCCGTCTAAGGGCCCGAAGATCACGGGTATCCAGTATGGTTTTCCGGCCTTGACCCTTACGCACAGAGATTGTTCCAGATTCTCTGAATCTTTGGATGATATTATGCACTATAGATGATGATAACTTCAAACTCTTTGCAATTTTTCTCTGAGAAACTCCTTTCTGATATTGCTCCACTATTTTTCGCCGGGAATTGGGGGAATTGGTGATCCTCTGCCCATCTTGACTTCTGAGAGACACTGCCACTCTGAGAGGCTCTTTTTATACCCAATCATGTCGCCAATTGACCTAATAAGTTGCAAATTGGTCCTCCAGCTGTTCCTTATATGTACATTTAACTTTTCCGGCCTCTTATTGCTACCTGTCCCAACTTTTTTGGAATGTGTAGCTCTCATGAAATCCAAAATGAGCCAATATTTGGCATGACATTTCAAAATGTCTCACTTTCAACATTTGATATGTTATCTATATTCTATTGTGAATAAAATATAAGTTTATGAGATTTGTAAATTATTGCATTCCTTTTTTATTCACAATTTGTACAGTGTCCCAACTTTTTTGGAATCGGGTTTGTAATTAATTTGCATTTTATTGCATGACATAAGTATTTGATCACCTACCAACCAGTAAGAATTCCGGCTCACAGACATGTTAGTTTTTCTTTAAGAAGCCCTCCTGTTCTCCACTCATTACCTGTATTAACTACACCTGTTTGAACTCGTTACCTGTATAAAAGACACCTGTCCACACACTCAATCAAACAGACTCCAACCTCTCCACAATGGCCAAGACCAGAGAGCTGTGTAAGGACATCAGGGATAAAATTGTAGACCTGCACAAGGCTGGGATGGGCTACAGGACAATAGGCAAGCAGCTTGGTGAGAAGGCAACAACTGTTGGCGCAATTATTAGAAAATGGAAGAAGTTCAAGATGACGGTCAATCTCCCTCGGTCTGGGGCACCATGCAAGAGTGAGGCATCAACGATCATGAGGAAGGTGAGGGATCAGCCCAGAACTACACGGCAGGACCTGGTCAATGACCTGAAGAGAGCTGGGACCACAGTCTCAAAGAAAACCATTAGTAACACACTACGCCGTCATGGATTAAAATCCTGCAGCGCATGCAAGGTCCCCCTGCTCAAGCCAGCGCATGTCCAGGCCCGTCTGAAGTTTGCCAATGACCATCTGGATGATCCAGAGGAGGAATGGGAGAAGGTCATGTGGTCTGATGAGACAAAAATAGAGCTTTTTGGTCTAAACTCCACTCGCCGTGTTTGGAGGAAGAAGAAGGATGAGTACAACCCCAAGAACACCATCCCAACCGTGAAGCATGGAGGTGGAAACATCATTCTTTGGGGATGCTTTTCTGCAAAGGGGACAGGACGACTGCACCGTATTGAGGGGAGGATGAATGGGGCCATGTATCACGAGATCTTGGCCAACAACCTCAGTAAGAGCATTGAAGATGGGTCGTGGCTGGGTCTTCCAGCATGACAACGATCCGAAGCACACAGCCAGGGCAACTAAGGAGTGGCTCCGTGAGAAGCATCTCAAGGTCCTGGAGTGGCCTAGCCAGTCTCCAGACCTGAACCCAATGGAAAATCTTTGGAGGGAGCTGAAAGTCCGTGTTGCCCAGCGACAGCCCCGAAACCTGAAGGATCTGGAGAAGGTCTGTATGGAGTGGGCCAAAATCCCTGCTGCAGTGTGTGCAAACCTGGTCAAGAACTACAGGAAACGTATGATCTCTGTAATTGCAAACAAAGGTTTCTGTGCCAAATATTAAGTTCTGCTTTTCTGATGTATCAAATACCTATGTCATGCAATAAAATGCAAATTAATTACTTAAAAATCATACAATGATTTTCTGGATTTTTGTTTTCGATTCCGTCACTCACAGTTGAAGAGTACCTATGATAAAAATGACAGACTTCTACATGCTTTGTAAGTGGGCAAACCTGCAAAATCAGCAGTGTATCAAATTGAAAACAGTTCTTTTAAATTGTAATATTTCACAATATTACTGTTTTTACTGTATTTTGTATGTAATCTTACTGACCCCAAAGTTTTGAACGGTGACTAATTATATTACATTTTATTATTAAATAGATATGTTGGAGCCCCTAACCCCACTCCTACCCTAAACCAAACCACCACTCGACAATATGATTAATGTATAGTCACCATAATTTTTGTTGCAATATACCATTATATAAAGTAAAACGAAGCAAGTTGAATACAGCACCAGAAATCACACCAAATATTATCAGTTAAAATGTCTAATTAATCAAATGCGTAAAATAAACGAGGCCATTGAACATGTTTCATTAATATTTAATTAAATTAGTAGTATAATCAAACCAACCTATTAATTGCATGAAGTCAGTATCCTATGGACCTAAAAGGATTTGTAAGCATGAATATGTAAGTATTGTATAATGTGTATCTTGTAATATTGTATATATGTATAATGCTTACATTTTTGAGGCTGTCAATATATCTTTACAGACAAATACCTATCACTAGTGAGATCACGATGGTGGTTGCATTATATCACTGCTTGTTTGTATAAAGTTAAACTCTACACACCTTTGTACTAGTGTTCTCAAAAGTAACGACCGCGATACCAAGTTGGTACTGAAATTTTAAAAATGTGACGCTTTGAGCGCTGTTGAGCTGGAATCATAAACACCTCTGACTGGCCATTGTGCTCATGCGCTCATTGGATGTGTCTGTGATTGGCTACAATGATCAACGCACGGGAGCATTTGAAAGCACACGGAAGTGTTTGAAAGTGTTTTGAAAGCGGGAGCAGGAGCATCTAAAAGCACAAGCAGGCGTCGACCAGCGGACCGGTAGGCTGATAGGCGCCTGCATTCAAACGCTCCCGTGTGTATCTGTGTAAGCGCTCTGTGAAAAGCGCCATTGATGTATATTTACAACATGTTTTTGAAGCGCTGGTCATTGTAGCCAATCACAGACACATCCGATGAGTGCATGAGCACAATGGCCAGTCAGAGGTATTTACGATTCCGCTCAACAGCGCTCAAAGTCACATTTTTTAAATTTCAGTACCGACTTGGTATCACGGTCAGTACTTTTGACAACACTACTTTGTACCCAGGGCCAATGGCCAGAAACTTAAGAAAATGTACCAGCCAAAAATATTTTTTACCAGCCATGACAAAAAACAACAACAAAAAAACCAGTTATGACACCAAAATTTCAGATACTAGTGAAAATTCACAATCCTCTATTCCAGTTTCGATACCAGAGCTAAAACTACAAGCTTAACTAATATAAATTTAATAGCCTATACATTTTTAAAGACAAGTAAACAGTCGGTAATAAAATAAGAACAAATAATCAAATTATAAGCAATAGCACAAATGAATACAATACAACAAAGTATTAAATGAAAGGTGCTCTCCAGGCAGGTATAATAGTTTTCAGGTACCGAAATTTAATATTCTTCATATCCTTTTTAAAGTTCATGTTTGTCCTTTGTTGTTTGATTAACATTAAAAACGCAGACAGTGGCAGAATTATTAGGATGCTGTCACTTTGTGACACTTTTGTGCTTGCATACACAACCGACTATGTTTACTTGGATACTCGTCGAGATGGGCATTTTTTGACATCATTTTGAGTTAATTTGCTGGCCAAACTGGCGACTGACAAAGTTTCATTTGTTAATTGTAGGCCCTATTTGTACCTGTTTGTATCACTGTCCTTCATATTACCTAAAATCACCAACTCTCATTGAAAGCGAATGACTGAATTCCAGTGTAGACAGGTTAAGAAACGCCTTACTCTAGCAACCAACAGTACAACGAATGCTCCTGTCATGGTTCATGAAACTGTCTGCACATGGCAGAAATCTGTATCAGGTTGTATTTTGCATTACAGCAAGTGAATGACTATTTTTGGTTTTACTGTGGTAAATTTTCGCTGACAGAAATTTCTGTCACGTTCTTTGTAAATTGTTTTAGTGTGAATTTTTGCTGCCGGTATTCAACGCTTTGTTGTTTCAAAGCTTTTGTTTCCTGAGCGGGTTTTTTCCCATTTGGGGATCTTATTTTGCATGTTTTGAGCAACTCGCTGCAGTCTTTGGTGTCCACTAAATCACGCCGGGGGTATTTAAAAAGGCACATATATTGATTATACCGCACATACTAATCTTTCTCTCACATTATGGATTAAAATGTCTCAGTTAATCAGTTCCCATTATTATGGGGTGGATGTGGAACTGTCTTAGTATTGTGCTGAGTTTCAGTAGTCATTTAATTAGGCTTAGATTCCCACATATTGAAACCTTCATTTTAGGAGCACATGAAAGTGTTACTCTAATGAAAAGAGTCGTCTTCTGGGTTTTTTGTGCACTTGGCCTGTGCCGTTAATGAGTACTGAGGAGCTTAGCTGGCATGCCTGACAGAGTCTTTTTTTAAGGTTCTAAAAGTTCTCTGCCATGTCCTTTCGAGTAGTCAGCATACATTGTCACCTTTGTAAGTGGCTGCATTATTAAGTTGATCCCTGTCATGAGCCGAGATAAGAATAAAATGTTAACAATAGGGAGAGGAGATAAATTGAAAGAGAGTGGTATAGGGATTGAGGAGAGAGAGGAAATAATTGTGCTAAAAATGGGCAGCCTGGGCGCTCCAATCAGAATGTCACTACTGTCAACCTTTCTGTCTCTGGGGTACTGCCGGAACCGGGAATGAGTGTGAGAAAGAAAAGGAAGCAAGTAGAGACAGAGTAGGCAGGAGAAACCTTGGGAGACATATGAAATTCTAAAGAGTAAAAAAAAAATATCAAAACGTACATTTAATATATGAATCTAAAGGACAAAATGCTCAGAATGACTATTCAATTTTTTGGTGCATAATATGCTACACATAATTTCAAGCTCTCTTGTTTCTGATTGGTCAAATAGTTTTGTATAATGAACACTAAATTGTATAATTGACTGATGACCCAGACATCCGGTTGCATTTATTTGATAAAAAAATCCAGTAAAACAGTAATACTGTGCAACTTTACTTAACTGTTTTCTTTTTTTTATGTATTTTAAAATGTAATTTATTCCTGTGATACTGAATTTTCAGTCTTCAGTCACATGATCCATCAGAAATCATTCTAATATGCTGATTTGATGCTCAAGAAACATTTTTTATTATTATTATCAATGTTGAAAACATTTGTGCTGTTTATTATTTTTGTGAAAATTGTGATACTTTTTTTCAGGATTCTTTGATGTCTTTTACTGTCACTTTTGAACAATTTAATGCATCCTTGCTAAACAAAAGTATTATTTTCTTCCAAAAATCCTATATAGTATATAACCTATATATATATATAAAACAATAGTATATTTAACTACTTATTTTAATCTGTTTATGACTGACTGACTCTTCATTATCCCATATAATTATATACATAATCCATTAGGGCTGTAATCAACCAAAGAAAATCTTGGTCAACTGAAGTCCTGAAATTTTCGACTAAAAATCGACTAAAAATGACGTTAGGAAAAAAACTTTAAATTAATTAGCTGCGCACTGTGTGCAGTACTTGGTAGCCTTGTTGTCTGCCTAAATGAATAATAAATAAACATAAAAAACTAGTAGGCTATTTGCAGTATATTAAATCATTTTTGACCTGATTATTTTGCACTGAAATGAGTCTGACACACGAGTCTGTCGGTTCTGACAGCGTTGCATCACGTGCACCTGCGCAATATCATAGCCTATGATTTCCGAAAATATAGTACTATGTTGTCAACTAGTGATATCATCACAAGAACTTTTGAGGAATATGCAACATAATTTAGACAACTGTTTTTGTCATATGTATTATAATAACTGACAGACACTATCATTTCAGCCGCTCTGTGCAGCTCGAACATAGGAGCTCAGCTCAGCTTCACGGCTGAGACACGAATAGACTATTATAAACTATTATAATAAACATTGAAATATGGCAATTCTGATATGTTCATATAGCCTACTCAAAACAGATGGGGCAACCTAACGCAGACGAGTTAGCTTACCGTTTTTAGGTGATATGACATGTTTGTCGTCGAGCTGTGATATGCAAACTGTTGCTTGCAAAATTTGCATTCGACTTTTTTCCCATTTTCTATTTTAAAAAAATGCTGCCACACTGCCGATGTCTTTGTTGACATGGTAGAAGAGGACTGACTCTCACAATTAAATAAATAATATACAGCAAAGTAGCCTACTTCAATCTGTCTCTCTTCTCCAGTGGGTTGGGCTAATCCAAAAGAAGTGAAAACAAGGGGGGTGTTCTGAAGACAGACTGTTACCTGTGAAACAGGGGTGCTCTGAAAACACCCCCATTAGCAATTAGTGCTTTCCACCTTATGAAATGAACGCGGCAAAACTGATGAAATGAACGCAGCAAAACTAATGAAATGAACGCGGCAAAAAACGCGACTAATAATCGACTAATCGACTGGGAGATTACAGCCCTATAATCCATATATTATATATATGCATATACCATTGAGTTTACAAACAGTTGGCGAGTGTGAAAAAAATAAAATGCCTTTGCAATTATAATCTGAGTCTGTCATTTTCACACAAAAGCAAACTATGATGTATTATTAAAACACCATCCCACGTCTATATACTATCTCCACCCACGTTACTCTGAAGTGTAGAGAGCAAATGCTTTGGTCAGAGAGCAACATTTGAAATTCAAATAGGAATCAATAAGATGTGATAAAGGCATATGTGTACATGCATGCCTATTCAAAGACATCAGAGGGTCACTTTCTGAGATAACAGCATCACATTGCCCTAGGGAAGGTGACTTCCATGCAGACTAGACTCGGATGTTATTTTGGCACTTAAAGTTGCACGGGGTCTTTGTTCTATATTCTATACTCAGTTGTTCCCTCCCTTCGGTTTAGAGCATGTCCGACAGATCTGCAAGGGTTGGAATTTTATGTCCTACAAATCTGAATCGATACAGTATTAATTGTCAATGTGGCACACGTAGTGGGGAACGAATACCTACTAAACATTGGGAAAACAAATAAACTCTGGTGTAGCTGTAGCTGAAAGAGCAAAATTTAATCTGTGCGCACAATAAAGTGCAAGTGTAAATGCATCAGTGAAGAAAATCTTTGAAAAAGACTAAATAAAATGGTATTTACTAGAGATATCACTTGTGTATATATTTAGTCATCTTGTGCTTTTTTTGCTTGTGTTAAATCTTTTTCTTATGTAGTTATTCTTTTTTTAAAGTTGAGATAGCGAAAGAAAAAGAATATCTGTTATTTGCGTTGTTGTTTTTTGTTTACCCTTACAAAAAGTACTATGGCGGTACAATAGTACAGTCATGGTATCAGACAGTAAAATATGGTACTCCAATGTACTTCAAAGAATGCCATGACACATGTACACTATGGTATTGCCATAGAACCACACCCAAGATAACATGGGAACACCATGGTATTTTTTGTAAATGTATTTAGTAGGTTTTCAAAATCACTATAATGCTACCACATTCAGCCTGTTTGCCTGTGGCTCATCCAGCTTTAGATTGATATACAGTTCTTCTATCTTGGAAATGGAAAGTTTTAATTAGAAGAGAGAAACATTTAAATGAGAAATTTTAACAATGTCCCATTGTGAGTTGAGAAATTTCAGTTGGGCAGTTTAGTGACAATGTTCATCTTCATTGTGTCCTTTTAATCCTTGCAGGGTGTAGAGTTGCTACCCTCAGTTTTCATGTTTTCCATACACATACACTCAGTCTGTATGGATTCTGTGTTTGATTAATTTGTAATAGATCTCCTCAATTGTTCCTGTATAACATAAGGCACGGTTTTGCGACACATTGTCAGTATTTTCTAGATTGCTGGTGAAGAATAAAAATAGAGACATTAGAGATAGAGATCTCTCCATTGTTCAAAAGTTTGGGGTCAGTAAAATTTTTCTTTTAAAGAAATTAATACATTTACTCAGAAAGGATGCATTAAATTGGTAAAAAGTAAACGTACATTTATAATGTAACAAAAAAATTCAAATAAGTGCTGTTCTTTTGAACTTTCTATTCATCACATAATCAAAGAAAAAATGCATCATGGTTTCCACAAAAATATTAAGCAACTGTTTTCAACATTGATAATAATAATAATAATAATAATAAAAGAAAAAAAATCAGCATATGAGAATGATTTCTGAAGGATCATGTGTCACTAAAGTCTGGAGTAATGATGCTGAAAATTCAGCTTCGCCATCACGGGAATAAAATACATTTTAAAATATATTTAAATAGAAAACAGTTACCTTAAATTGTAATAATATTTCACAATGTAACTGTTTAAACTAATCTTTTCATCAAATAAATGCAGCCTTGGTGTGCATAAGACTTCCTTTCAGAAATGTTGGCAAGGCTACAGTTAATCTAATCAACTATATAATAATTATAATTGAATATTTTTTCCCCCAATTTATTATGTTGCTGCCACTGTTCTATAAAAGCAATAAACAATGAAAGGGCATATATTGCAAAATGTTTACCATGGTAAAATCCACTTTTATTTTTTGTATATTAAAGCTTGCCTGATGTCTTGATCGTTTGGAACAATTCATGTTTTTTTTTTTTTTTTTCTTTAATAATACTGTGTAAATGATGTGAACCAATTATAAACTCTGCCATATATTTTGATATGATAGTTCCCTTCAAGTGTCATTGTTATAGCTATGTGTTAACTGTCCTCACTTGAAAAGCCTCTGCTGAGTGGAAACCAGCCATGCTGTAGAGGACAGTGTCAAAACATGTCATCATGTGAGGCAAAGTGGCAAATTTAAGTCAGTGAGGGAAAAGTCCTCGGCACAATCTCTGCTGTCTGCAAGGAATACATCACCTTGTGGGTGGAATGGATGCAGTGTGCTGAAAAGGTAACAGGCTGCTTCGCATTTGCCAAGCATATCATTTATCGTCCCTCAGTGGCGGTGATGCAGAGGAGGACTATTTTCATGTGAGAGGATCTGAAATCAGCGCTGTAGGAGAAAGAGTTATGGGGGAAAGTTAATGGCTTTTAGTCTCCGTACCATGTGCAGTTCGGCTGCAAATACATTTCCACGAATTTGCTTCCACATTAATGCCTGAAGAACTGTCATGTCACATATTTTCTGTCCATAGACGAGGCTGATTGGTTTGGTGTTGACTGAAGTGTAGAATAACTTATAAGCAATGTTTATCACATTTATTTAAGTGGCATAAATGACTGTTGTATTAAAGCTGTGTTTGATTGTGTGCCCTCTCAGGAGTGAGCTGTGTGGATGAGTATGATGAGATGGCAGCCGTGTCAGAGTGTCTCCGGTGGGCCGGGCCGATGCCATCACGCTTCAGGAGCTGCTGGGTGCCATGCAGGGATGACTGCACCTTCAGTTCCTGGTCTAAATTCTCTGAATGCTCTGGATGTGGGAGCCAACTTACCCGGAAACGCACCCTAACAGGTGAAATACATTCAGACAACTTCTCAGGGTGATTCACAAAGTTGTGAATATCCAGCATTTACAGTGCCCTCTACTAATATTGGCCCTCTTGGTAAATATGAGCAAAGGCGGCTGTGAAAATAAATCTACATTGTTTATCCTTTTGATCTTTGATTAAAAAAATTCACAAAATTCTAACCTTTCATTGAAGTAAAACCATTGAAAGTGGGGGGAAAATCCCATTATGAAATAAATGTTTTTCTGTATTTCACGTCGGCCACAATTATTGGCACCCAAGTATTGCAACGCCCTTTCCCCAAGATAACAGCTCTGAGTTATACAGCTTCTTCTATAATGCCTGATCAGTTTGAAAAAACACCTGACAAGAGATCAGAGATCATTCCTCCATACAGAATCTCTCCAGATCCTTCAGATTCCCAGATCCATGTTGGTGCTTCTTCTCTTTAGTTCAGCCCACTCATTTTCTACAGGGTTCAGGTCAGGGGATTGGGACGACCATGGCAGAAGCTTCATTTTGTGCTCAGACACATTTTTGTGTTGATTTTGATGTTTGTTTTGGATCATTTTCCTGATGGAAGATCCAACCACTGCCCATTATAAGATTTCTAGCAGAGGCCGTCAGGTTTTGATTTTTTTATCTGTTGGAATCCATGAGACCATGTACTGTATCTGAACAAGATGTCCAGAACTTCCAGCAAAAAAATAGGCCCACAACATTAAAGATCCAGCAGTATATTTAACCATGGGCGTGGAGTACTTTTTAGACACATGTCCTCTTTCAGGCAGATTCGTAACATCTTTAGTTGATTGGAACTTCTTAATTATTGCCCTGATGGTGAAATTGGGAATTTTCAATGCTTTAGCTATTTTCTTACTGCCACTTTCTATTTTGTGAAGCTCAACAATATTTTGCTGCACATCAGAACTATATTCTTTGGTTTTACTCATTGTGATGGATGATTGAGGGAATTTGGTCTTTGTGTTTCCTCATATTTATACTCCTGAAAGTCCAGGAAGTCCATGGCTGGACAATTTCATGCTCCTAGTCACCCTGGTGTAGGTAAATATGAATGGGAATATACTTCAGGGATATTTTACTCATTTATAAGAATTTTACTCACTTATAAGAATTCCTAAGGGTGCCATTAATTGTGGCCAACATGTATTCGAGAAAAACATTTATTTTTTTATAATGTGATTCCCCCCCCCCCCCCCCCCACTTTCAATTGTTTTACTACAATGAAAGGTTAGAATTTTGTGAATTTTTTGAATGAAAGATCAAAAGGATAAACAATGCAGATTTATTTTCACAGTCGCCTTTGCTCATATTAACCAAGGGTGCCAATATTAGTGGAGGTGTTATAAATTATGCCACCCCCAAATGTTATGCGCTAATTACACTAATGAGAAAATGCTATGAGGCTTGTAATCAAAGGGTTTCAGGTTTGTGCAATAACCATTCTACCCTTTAGCAAGCTGCTTTTTAGAACAAACTGATTACAAACTACTCTTTCTAATATAAAATGCCTTAACAGTTTATTAGATTTATATTTATATACATCAAATATATTATGGTGCTTTATAAAGCATCTTTGCCTTTTGTGGAGCTTAAAGGTGCACTGTGTAAATTTTAGCGGCATCTAGCGGTGAGGTTGTGAATTGCAATCATCCACCGCTTACTCCTCCCTTTCGAAGCACATAGAGAAGCTACGGTGGCCGACACAGGACAAAAATGTTGTCGTCGGAGAGAGCAGAGAGTGACTAGCGCTCTGTAGAGAAGTTTGTCTGTTTAGGGCTACTGTAGAAACATGACGCCGCAAAATGGCGATTTCGCTGTAAGGGGACCCTCAAAATGGCTCATTCTAAGGCAGTGGTTTTCAAACTTTTTTAAGAGCGACCCTCTTTTTTTTTTATTGTCGCGACCCATATATAGGCCTACAACCATTTACATTCAAACAAGTCAAGCCAAGCATAAGAATACTTATATACAATGGGCCATTTGACTGTATTATCCATTAAACCACTAGATGGCACAAAAATTCAGCTCAGCACTTTTTCACACAACCGTCTTTGATCCTTGGGGCGTTTGCAATGCAAAGTTGATTCTGCACTCATTTGATCTAGCTATATATGGGACACTAATTAACTGGTTAACCATTAACCAACAAGAATTTTAACCAATTAATCGTTTGCTGCATGCTTAAAAATACACTATATTTTTTTATGTTTTTGAGAGAGAATAAAACAGGTAAGTCACGTATAAGTCGCATTTTATTGCATTCAGAAATAATACTGGTAAATAAAGCGAAATGTTATAATGTACTACAAACATAAACACTACAAACACAGCTATAGGCTATTTTAGTTCTCCTCACTCCACAACAAATCCTTTAAATTTAACAGTATTCAGAACAGAACAAGAATGAAAAAAATATAAGTAAGCTAACTATAAACAAACCAAATCATTTAATAAGAAACTGAAAGTAACCAGCGTTAGGTTCATGTAGCTTAACTCTCATTCGAATCCAAATATTTCCATATTCGCGATGTATTTGGATGCTAAACCATTATTTATTATACTTCACTCGCGTCCCAATATTGACGGAAAAAATCATCCTCTTCACATGTGCAAAAATGTGCTTGGAAACACCACAGTGGAGCAGTGTTCACGCTGAATGGCACGAATTGTGCTACTGACTATTTAAACTGAGCTGTGTAACTTTTTGTATGTTAGGTTGACAATTTTATTTTGATAATGAACAGGCTGCGATGTCAAGTTTGCAATCCTGGAATATGTTGTGTGTGTGCGTGAGGCGCCGGTGCGATCGAACAGAGGAAACCTAAAATACTCCGTCATTTTGGTCATCATACAGACAATAAGAGTAGGACATCGTTCAAAACTGCAAAGTGTTGCAGTTACATTGTGCAATTGTAAAATAAAGAAAACAAGATGTGCTTTCTGTCGTCTGGGTTTCCTTTCCGTTAACTTGTTTGAGGAGCGCCTCGCCTCACAAAAATGAACCAAACTCACACAGATTCTTCTTTCTTTTTGTTGATCTGTTAATTATTTAAGTCAGATATATTTAGTGTATTTATTCCTTTTATATAGGCCTATAGACTATGATTTTATGAAAACAAATTTTATTTTTTTTATTTTCAATGTAAGTCCATTTTCCTTAAATCATCCTGGCGACCCATTTTTGAAGTCTCGGGTGGGTCGCGACCCAGGGTTTGAAAACCTGTGTTCTAAGGTAATAAAAACATAACGTTCATTATGTAAGGCCTTTATACACCACTGAAAACATAGTTATGTATATTATATTGCATTTCTGTCAATAGATCCTCATAAATACCACGCACTGCACCTTTAACAGTAACAACCATGAGTTGTTGAAAAATGCACAATCCGGCAAAAATTGCAGTATCAGAGCCAAGACCAATACTGAATTTTGGATCAGTGCATCCCTAAAGAAAATTAATGTAAACACAGTTGATTATGTCCTATGTTAAGTAAACATAAACAGTTGGGAGTGGGGGGGTGAATATGTATCAATATATTGGATCTGTGCATTAGGTCTTAAAGTGACAGCAGCCTAATATACTGTACCTGCTGCAAAAGTAACTTGATTTACTTGTATCACGAAATAAGATTTTGGTCATATCGCCCATAAACATTTTACAAGTGTACTATATAAGAAATACAGTTCATGCATTTTCCAATGATGCTTATAACATATATTTATACTTTTTACTAGTTATGATTTCTTTGCATATTTATTTATTTCCTCTTTTTTTTATACATTTGTTTCATGTATATTTTATGTGGAAATGAATGCTTTATTTATAGTAGATTTGATCCTCCATAATATATATGCATTTATAAATGGCTTTGGATAAATGTTTATTTATTCATTCATATTTTTTATATTAGAATATTTGGTCCTCCATAATATAAATATTAATATACTAATATAATTAGATTAATATATTTATGTCTCTGTCAAACAGTCAAACTGATCAAACAAAACGTTTCATGTAAACTTGTTGTATAGTGCTAAAAATTTGATTCTGATTATTTTTCATAAGTATATTGAAGAAGAAACAAGTACTTTAATGATGTAGTTATATGTGTTGATATGCTCTGGCATGTTCTATCAGGCAGTTGTTACTTACCTCAAGAGATGTAAGAACAAGGTTAATTGTGTTCTTTTCTTACAGTTAGCAGGATGTTTGTTTAGTGTTTGGAATGGAAAAGTCACAACACAGAACAAATACTGCAACAGTGAATAAATCCTTATACCGTAGCGAGTCGATAAGCTCAAATTACAAATTAGTGGCATATTTGTAAAATCCTTTGAGACCTAGTGCCAAAATGTACAATGGCTTCTAGAGTGTCACTATTGTAGTATCACTTGAGGAATATCACTTTAACAAAGGAAGTAAGCTGACAGAGTCAGCTTTAGTATATTCCTTAGCTAAGCGTAATCAGCTAGAGCTGGGAAAATGGTTTTGGAAAAAGAAGTCATTTGAAGTGAACTTTAAGTGTTCAGTCCTCCAGTAGGTAACATTGAGGAGAATTCATATTCATTATTTCATTAACTATCTTCTTCTTTCCTTTTGCTTTACTGCACATACCCAAAGTGTTTTGACAGGCCTGTCTATCATCAGAGATCAGAGACCTGCTGTGAACTGCTCTACAGGCAGATTTAGAACCGTCTGTTTTTTTTCATAAAAATCATGATAGGCTCTCATTAAGATCCTTCACATCTCACGGTATGACGTGTTCACTGTGTCAGATAAACCTTTAAAGGCTTTCTTCACCTATTACTCCTATTACCTATTGCTAAAATGTCAGATTTCCAACTAGAAGATCCAAGAACATCAAACAAACGACAGAAATAAAGGCTGAAAACTGCAAGCTAAGGATTATTGTGCTTCTTGCTTAATTGAATGCACTATATCCAGCAGGTGTTGGTTTCTGCAGGTGTCATCAATAATGAATTGTTGCTGTGGAAAGTGTGTGTGTTTTATATACATATGCACACACTCTCACACACGCAGTGAAAGCAGAGAGCAGATTGTCAGTGAGGCTTCAGTGTACTGACAGAGATTTCACAGTTAGAGCTGTTTTCTATCACTGACCGCCTCTGAACACCCAAAACAGATGGAGGATAGCAAACACTCATCAGGAAGCTTCTGGACAACAGTAAGTGTGAGTTACTCTCTACCTCTATGAGTGTGTCCATTTCTCTCTCTCCCTCACTCTCCCTCCCTGTATACTGTATGTAGAGGCCTGCTGTGAGACATGGAATAGAGTCTTTATGAGGGAGTCAAATAATCATTCACTCAACAGATTTGTTTAAACCACGCTGATTTATTTAGAAAAAAAAACAAGTGACTGTTCAACCTGTTTATTCATCAACACTTGATTTATTCAGGAATTCATTCATTTTGTGTTGCTCAGAGACTATTCTGCATTGGCTTCACTTGGAAGTATTTTCGTTGGCAATGTTGTTTCTAAAATGTAAATGTAATTAAGCTCATTATTAAAGGGGGTATTTGCAGCTGGAAAGATGGACTTTTAATAAAACTTGGATATCTATGCAGTAGAAACATGGAAAAAATTGAAATCTGTGTTACATGACTAGAGAAAAGGGCTGTGGCACGTTCCCTGTTGCCAAAAACGTCAACATCCATAATGTGCTTTTGATTTTTGTCAATGTCTCTCTGCCGATCCGACTCTCCGTTGGGCTGAAATACAAAAAATGTGGGAGTTTTACCTGTAAACCCTGGAGCTCTCAAAAGCAGTGTTAATTTTGACAGCAAATTTTGATTTAGTTTTAGTAAAGAACATTGAGTGATTTTGTCTTTTTCTTCTTAGTTTGATTAACATTAATGACAGACAGCAGTAGATTTATTAGACTGCTGTCACTTTAAGGCCAAATGCACGTATCCAGTACACTGATGCACATCTGGTCTCCCAACCGTTTACGTTTACATAAGAAAAATATAATCTACGAAAATTATGACAAATTATTTGTCAAAGAAATTAACACTGTTCAGAAAATCCATTAACTTCTTTGTTGAACTGTTGCATAAAAGCAAATCGTAAACTCTGGCTTGTGTGATATTTATTTATTATTTTGCAAATCTGGAATACTTGAATGCTAGTTACGCAGGTAACTGTGCTTCTGTGAATTCCGGATGACTGCCAGAGGCGGTGCTTAAGCACTAGAGGATTATCGCAGTGCCAACTCGATAGGTTGAGATAATATATCAAAAAAGTCACGTAGTGACATAGGCTGAATCTAGAGTATAATAGACACACTAGCTCAGCATTCAGTCTCGGTATGCCTTTCTCGTGCATTGAGTGACAAATAAATCTGACGGTCATCCAGAATTCACAGAACCACAGTTACCTACGTGACTAGCGTTCTGTTTCATTCCTTCAGACCGCCAGAGACTGATCTTAAGCATTAGTGGATGACTCCTAACAACAAAGTCATGAGGAATGCCACTCACCTGAAAAAAAAATTCAAGGTTTCTCCTGAAGAACTGCGGAACTGACAACATGAGGGGTAGCAACATTGAGCTTGTTGAAGCAGGCAAAAGTACATGGAGAAGCCCAAGTAGAGCTGCACAGATATCCGCCATAGAGACACCCTCTGAAAGCAACCCAAGATGTAGACACAGCCCTAGTGGAATTACAAGAGATACCTTCTGGCAGAGGATTTTGGGCTTTCTTGTATGCCATAGTGATAACCTCCACAATCCAATTCAACAATCTCTGCTTTGATACTGCAGCGCCTTTCTGGACACCAACATAAACAAAAAGCTGATATGTGAGCCTAAGGCAAATGGTAGCAGCCACATAGCGCCTCGGGCTCACACAGGACACAAAAGGTGATCCCTTGCCTAATCTGACTGTGATGCTGACTGAAAAGCGCCAAATTGATTGACTGATTTATAAACTGAGGAAGCAGAACTTTCGGTAGAAAAGATGGATTTGGTCGAAGCACAACGCCAGAATCATCCGGCGACAAGCGCATGTTTCACTCACAAACGTATAAAGCATGTAACTTACACGCTTAGCAGAAGCAATTGTCAAAAATACGTTTTTAAAGATATCCATTTCAGGTCGGCTGTCTACAAAGGCTCAAATAGTCAAGTCAGACAAAATCAAGTACAAGTGTTAAATCCCACCCAGGAAAATGGGGGTTACGAGTTGGCCATAACCGTCTTTCACACTTCCAAAAACTGCACACAAGAGTATGAGAACCAAGAGAAGAACCATTAACTGGTAGATGATACGCAGAAATGGCCGCAACATATACCTTCAATGTGGAAGCTGCTTTGCCCAAATCCAAAAGATGTTGCAAAAAACTAAGAACTCTTGGAACTTCACAGCATAAAGGATCCAACCCACTATCCTTGCACAATGAAGAGAAAAAATTCCAACGTGCTGCATAGCGCTGATGTGCGGATGCAGCTCTAGCACTAGTTATGGTACATTTAAAATTGTAAAACATTTAAAATGGTACACATAAAATGGTTCACATAAAATGGGTTATGTACAACAGCGGGTTCACAATCAGTTAAAAGACAGTCCAAGCCCAAAGCTGTAGATGGGCTGGATCTGGGTGCCAAACAGCACCGTCCATCTGTGACAACAGATCCTTCCGAAGCAGAAGCTGCCTCAGCCTGTCTACCAGTGAATGAATACAGTAGACATTTTGGCCACTCATGAGATAGAGCATCCTGCCCCAACAGGCTGGATGTCTCTGTTCTTGCAAACCACAAGCAACAGTGAGTGATCACCTCCGTTGCAAAAAGATCCACTTCTGCTTCTCCGAACTGCTGCCATATCCTCTGCACCACGTCCGGGTGAAGCCCCCATTCCCCCGGGTGCAGAAGATCCCTTGAAAGTGCATCCAATACCTTATTGCTCGACCCCGGAAGGTGAACTGACATCAACAATGCTAGTCCAGGAAGAGACCAAGTGAGTATCTTGTGCATGAGATGCAGGGACTTGTGCCACCTTGATGGTTCAGGTGAAAAACGAGGTGTTGTAGGACAGAATGAGGACATGACAGCCTGCCAGAACCGGCAAGAAATACCGTAGGGCTTGGAAAACCACACGCAATTCCAGGAGATTGATGTGGTCCCTGGACCGAGCTGGATACCAACGGCCACAAACACCCCTGTGATTCCACATTGCCCCCCTAAGGTAAGCATCGGTCATGACCACTTCTCGACAAGAAGGAAGTCCAGGGTAATTCCATTTTACGTAATTGTTTGCACTGGACTCAGAAAACTCTTTGCCTCGTTTATTGCAAGACTTAGCTTTCGCATATGCTCCAAAAATGCAAGCATATGCTTGTGGGGGCACAAGCAGCCAGTCCTCTAAATAAGGCAGGATTCGCATCCCTCTGGACCCACAGCGGATATAGAACTGCACCTTGTAAAGACACGATGGGCCAGAGACAGAACGAACGGTAGGACCTTGAATTGGGAGGCCTGGTTCTTAAAACTGAATCAAAGAAACTTTCTAATGAGGAACAATCGGAACATGAAAATAAGCATCTTTCAAATCGATGCTTGTAAACCAATCTTCCTTCCTTACAAACTGAAGAACGTCGGCTGCACGTAACATCTGGAGGGGGAGAGTTGTCAGTTTAGATGTCTCAAATCTTGAACTGGACGAAAACTACTGTCTTTTAATAGAACGAGGAAGTAAGTTAAATAAAAACCATCCATTTGAACGTGGGGGTGAACCCTTTCTATAGCTCCCTTCTGTAGCAGAGAACACATGTCCTGAGAAAGAGCCTCTGAATGAACTGGATCCCCTATTACTGTAGGGACATTCCTTGAAAACTTTAGGGGCTGGCGCCAAAACTGCAGAGCATGCCCCTTGCTTACTGTAGTCCAAACCCAAGGATCTACTTCACCTGCCCCCATGACAACTGCTGCTGATGAGGCTGAAAACCTTGTGTCCTCAGCAACACAGGGTCTGTATAAACACTGAGGCTGTGGAGTAGAACGGTGATGGAATCGTTGCTCTGGTACTGCAAAGCGATGACTAGCCTGGTGGCTGGCACCTTAAAAACAGGATTATGCTGAGCCAGTTGAGCCTCAAACAGCTTTAAGATTTTTTCCTGAAGCTCTGGAGCATTAGGTCCAAATAGGTGAGCAAGGAAAATTTGGAGGTCTCGTAGCGTCAATCCTCAGCCAGTTTTGGCGGCGAGCTGCCAGAAGCGTGGCTGTAAGAGTACCCAGTTCACGGGTGATATGGCCCATAGCCAAAAGAGCAGTTTGGAGGAACTGCGAAATTGAGGGGTCAACATTTGCAGATTCCAGTGTGCTAGTAGTGGCAAGGAGTAATTGTCATATTGTGTTCTCCGCACTGGTTATATATATATATGCTGTAGACTTGTATGCCTTTTTGAGTAATGAGTCTGTATACTGAATACTAGGGCAACGCACATTGCTTCGCAGGGCCTCATTGGGTGACACCACCAGGGCAGCGACAGGCTGTACTATTTCTGGAGCACAGCCCACCCCAATAGTATCCGCATCCGCCATAGACGCTAGTGTACGAGCAGTCTTTGATCGCCGTTTAGGTGCATAAGGGAATATGCATCATAAGCACCATAAGGGAATTCGAAAATTCTATCACAAAATCTTTGCATGGTGGCATAGCAAAGTTAGATCCAGCTGAAGACTGTCTAAAAAACACATTGGACTGGACTGGCTGCTAAGCGAGCAACTGCCATCTGGAGCACAGCCAAAGTATCATTCACGGAGAACAGAGTTAGTCTTGACTGAATCAAATCCCCACTAGAACCCCCCACTGCTGAAAAATTCTTATTCTCCTGGGGGGAAGGTTGCGCAGCATCATCCACAGCATTCAAATGATCTTGGTTAAAAAAGAGTCAGAAGCACTTGTAGAGACTTCTCTTACTGAAACACTCATCTTCCTGTGATATAGTTACAGGTGAGACAGGCATAACAGGCTAAAGTGTTTGAAGAAGACGTTTTAACTCTGATGCTGCAGATGCACGGGTCTGTGTATCCAGTAGCAATAGAACCGTTAGCCATGATCACTTCAGAAACGGGGAACCGCCAACGTATCAGCGTGGAAAACACTAGCCCCTGGATAGCACCGAAAATGTTTCACAGAATCATATATTAAGTGATAAATGTTAGCGAGGACCGTCAAAATAATCAGCGAGGAAAAAACACTAACCACCAGATAGCACAGAGTAGTGTTTCACAAATCTGTACACAAATAATAAAATCAGCGGGGAACCGCCAGTATATAGCTCAGTAAACACTAGCCACCGGATAGTACTGAGAAGCATGAAGTGTTACCGACAGATCAAAAAAATATATCCAATAAACACAAACTCACCAAATGTTGACAATCCAATGCAAACTCCTTAAAGGGGTCACATGACGCATTTTCATGATTTCCTTTTTCTTTAGTGTGCCATGTATTTGTTTGTGCGTGTATTATGGCTCTTTTCCACCGAGCAGCACGGTTCAGTACAGTTCAGTACGGTACGCAATTTTTGCCGTTTCAATTGTCAGAACCCTAATTCCGAACCGTACTGTACCACTTTTTTGGCACCCTTCCGTTGGGGTACCTAGCACAGTAGTCCGTTACTAAAGGGTGGAGTTAGACTCACTGCAGAACGTTGATTGGTTGACAGAGAATCGTCACTTGCGCATGCTTTTTCGGCTGTGTTTTTCCTTGCAGCCTGCAGCCTTTGCTCAAACGAAGTGTGTCGTCTTCTTGTGACAACAGCCACATGCCGAGAAGCACAAACAAGATCTGCTGTATGTCGTCCATTGTTGTTTACTGTATCGCTTTCTTCTTCGCGCAAGAATGAAGTCGATCACTACACCACGCCTATCATAAGAGTACTATTGGTGGTGGAAACGCAAGCTGGATCATGGGTTTACGGTTCCGAAATGGTACTGTACCGTACCGCACCGCTCGGTGGAAACGAGCCATTAGATCTGCAAAGTTACAAAGCTCAAAGTCTCCCACAAAAAGATTTATTATATCTAAAAGAGAAAGCAGATCCAGGCCTAGCTATAACGCCTTGATTGAATTCTCCCTCATCGACCTATGTTACTAGGTGGAAATATTTGCATAATGCAGTGCAAATGCATACGCAAAGAAAGAAGGCGTGGCTTCAGTTGTCGTAGTAGTGTCGTCACCGCCATGTTGTGAGACGCTGTATGTTTCTATGCGAGAACAAAAGCAGCACTTTATTTGGCATTCCAAAAGTGGATGCAATTAGGAATCAGAGGTTAAGATTTATTTACAACACTTTTTCAAAACAGTACAACCCAAATGTTCGTGTGTGTCCAGCGTATTTTACGAAGGACAGTTTCTTGAACATGGCGGGCTGGCTATTTTTTTTTAAAAATGGGGTAATTCCAACTTTGCTAGGGCAATCTGGCGCTTCTGAATCAGAGCCTGTAAGTATGTTTTATTATTTGTTAAAGTTTTTGCCATCGACTGATCAAATGCTGATTACAAACATAGTATCCTCAGTTCTCCGCTTATAACTTGTGGTGAAAAGATGATAGATATAGATGCACTATGTGTTCTGTTTCACACTGACCGCTCAAGAAGAGTTGAAGCAGCCTATTGGGCTTTCACGCTGGCGCTGTTTGTCACGTTCAGCTGAACCGCGGCTTGTGTACTGCAAATACAGACGAGTATCATGTTTCGATCGATCGGCTTGGTCATCTGCTTTTCAGAATTCGACTCGAACTGATATGGTAAAACTGATGACATTGAAGCTGAAGCTTGTGATTATGGTAAGGGGCTTTATATGTCCACCACACACTTGAGGTGTTCGGCCAATCACAATGCACTGGGTCAGCTGGCCAATCAGAGCACACTACGCTTTTCGGAAGGAGGAGTTTTGTAGAAATTGACGCATTTTAGAAAGACAGGGCATAGAGGAGCTTACAATAATGCACAGCATGTTAACATATTCTATTACACCCAATACATAAAATAATGATCTTTGAAAATAGCATTGTATGGCCCCTTTAAGAACATGCTGTCACAGCTTGCAAGGATGATAATTCGCTGCACTAGTAAGCAGCACTTGACAGCGTGGAAATCGATTGAAGAACAACCATCTCAGTCAAGCGAGAAAGCTAAGGAGACTGAATGCTGAGCTAGTGTGTCTATTATACTCGGGGCTCAACCTATGTCACCATGTGACTTTCTCTGGTATATTATCTTGACCTATCGAGCTGCCGCTGCGATAATCCACTAGTGCTTAAGCACCGCCTCTGGCGGTCAGGAGGAATGAAACAGAATCTGTATTCTTAGATATATCTGAAAAATAATTTCATTGTACATCCAGTACATGCCCATATAGTAAATTCAAGCAACAAGTACTACTGGTTTTCTTGGTTGACCCTCTGTGCAGCTGATTTGAAATACAAAAGCAAAGCTGTCTTATCATATATTCTCTGAGACAGTCTCATTTGGCTTCTGACTGGACCAGAGATTGACTGAATCCACTGAGTAGTGCATCATGATTGATGATGATCTTTCATCAGCATTATCTTTAAAGCTTTAGCTGTCAGCAAAACCACGCCAATCTCATTGATGCAACAAAGCAGAACCCTTCAATCAAACAACAAAACACAAAAATACTCTGAATCCATTACATCAAAGCAGATTTTTCACAGCTCTTTAGCCTGACCATGCATAATTGTCCAGTGCGGCCCACAGGTTTGACAGCCTGATGTGATTGTGATTTTGCTTGACAGGTTTGAGGACCCTGTTGAATGCAGGTCTGTAGTGTCAGTGACAGCATGTCTAAAAGGAGCATCTCTCCTCATGGACAGATCCTTTTATTTATATAACCTAATAATATTCATCATGTCTAATGGACATGACTAATTTGAAATGTTCTAGGAAGTGAAGTGTGCAAATAGGAACTAATAGCCACTTAAACAGAAGCCTTTATGATGTGAAATCTGTTCATTTCTCTCCTCATTAGATAAATTAGATGTATATGGTCCACTGAACAGGAGAGTGCTCCGGGTCTGTGTTTGTACATATAAAAATAAAGAATGTAGGAGAGAAAGGAACTGCTTTTGGTTGATGCAGTTCTCATATTGGCATCCCAATACTTAAGAACAAAAATAAATAAATAAATGCCCTTCAATGAATTGCTAAACATTCTGTGGGATTATTGATTCTTAATGTTGTTTATCTTGTTTAGATATTTAATTTTTTAATTTACTTGTTTGTACTTCTCATCAGTGAGCCTGTGTAGACAGGAAGGTAGACTTGTTTTTTGACTTTTGTAGACAGGTAGGTATGAGTGGGTTGGGGGATGGGGAGGAGTTGGAATTGAGACTTGACCCAGGTCTGACCCGAATATGGGTCCCCATGAGCCAACAGTTCTTATATGTTGTAACTAACATCGCCCACTTGTCTTTTTTTTTTTTTTACTTTTTTTTTTTGCAGTTTTTCTTAAACTTGAGTTATGAACTATGTTACCTTTGTGCTAAACATGAATAACGCACAAGCGGGTAAGTTTAACACTTAATAAAAATGTTATTAGTTCACCGAAAGATTAAAAAAATTGTCGTCATTTATGCACCCTCATGTTATTCCAAACCTATGACACTTTGATTCTTCTTTGAAACACAAATGAAGATTTTCAGTGAATCCTGACAGATTTCTGTCGCTTCATTTAAAGTCCCCCTGTAGTCAATCATTTTATCCCTTAAAACTCATCTTTGATCACCAAAATTACATAGTTAAACGTTTTTTTCTGTAAAAAAAATTCTTCATGCCTTAAAATAGCTTGAATGTAACTCTACACCAGGGCTATTCAATTGGCAGCCCACGGGCCACATGCGGCCCGGAAGCAACCTCCGAGTGGCCCAGCCCAAGGTCCCGCCAAAAACGCACATTCCTACGTAAATTCATACAGTAGTACAGACCACGTAGCCTAGCAACACGCAAACAATGCAGAGTGTGCTGGTAGTAGCCTAGATTACTATCAATGTCTTTCTCAACACTGAAACGTAAAATTGCCAATGAAAACCGTCAGTTTAACCCTGCCTGGACTGACAAATACTTGTTTATTTTATCGCCACATCCAACGCCAAACCGATGTTTCATTTGTAATGAGTGCGTTGCAGTACTTAAAGATTACAATGTGCGGAGGCACCACGTTGAGAAATACCAGACTTTCTGCACCAATTTTCCCGAGGGATCTCAAGAGAGGGCTGCAAAAGTGCAGAGTTTGATTGCATCTTACAACCGGAGCAGTACTATCATGGTGCGGTCATTCACAGCCCAAGAGAGAGCTACCGCAGCATCCCTTCGTGTTTCCTGGATATTGGCAAAAAAGAAAAGGCCATTCACAGACTCTGAAACCGTGAAGGACTGTATGCTGGCCGTTGTGGATGAGGTGATAAATGACGATAAAATTAAAACGAGCATGCGTAGGGTTGAAATTCTTGCTGCAGATGTGTATGAAACGCTGTTAGTAGACCTGATGAAAGCTGATACTATGTCTATAGCAGTAGATTAGTCCACAGACAAAACTGATATAGCTCAGTTGTGCATATATGTCCGTTTTTTTGACAGCAAATGCTTCCAAGAGGAGCTGCTCGGCCTACTGCCGTTAGAAGGACACACAACTGGCGATATAGTCTTTGGAAAGAAATTCAGCTTTTTTTAAAGACAGTGGTCTGGATATGAAGTGTGTGTGCATGCTTGTGGCAGATGGGGCTCCATCCATGACAGGGAAAGTGAATGGTTTGGCAGCACGTTGGTCCGCTGTTGCACCTCAGTTGATCTCCTTACACTGCATTGTGCATCAGGCGGTGTTGTGCGCAAAACTAAGCGGGGCGCTCAAAACAACAACACAGCGTAATGGCTACAATTAATTTTATTCGCTCCACATCAAGCCTCCAACACCGCTTATTCCGCATGCTGCTGTCAGAAATGTCTGCTGAGCACCACGACCTGCTTTTACATAATGACGTGAGGTGGCTGTCCAAAGGCAAAGCACTGGAGAGTTTCTGTGGTCTCAGAGAGGAGATCATAACTTTCCTCTGCAGCAGCAAGCAAAAAAAGGCAGAAACGCACTTGTGTCGCATACTGGACGACAACTTCATGGCCAATGCCTGCTTTCTGAGCGACATATTCAAACACCTGAATGATCTCAATTTGGGACTACAAGGTAGAGACAAAACTGTTATCGACCTTGTGGAACAGATGCGCGCATTCCAAGTTAAACTGGACCTTTTCGCAACTGATTTGAGCACAGGCCGAATGCTGCATTTTCCGACACTCCACAAATGCATCTCATCCCCCGCACAAATCACGGATGTGATGACAGATTTCATTGCGAGGTTGAAAAATAACTTTGCTGGTCGATTGGATGGTCTTGTTCTGCCCACAGAGGTGCGTGGTGCGTTTTTGTCAGAGACCCGTTCGCTGTTGCAATAGAAGGGGACTTATCCGCCAGAGCAAAGAAAGTGGTCCCTTCCATTGACGAGGGGAAATTCACACTCGAACTTGTTGACATGCAGTCATCTGTAACCATGGCACAGGAGCTTTGCACTAACGGGCCTGCAATGTTTTGGACTGATGTCAACGTACATCAGTTCCCTAACATTAAGAAAGTAGTGATCGTCATGCTCAGTATGTTTAGATCAACATACACATGTGAGTCAAGTTTTTCACACATGAACTCCATAAAAAGCAACTCTCGTTGCTCCCTGACTGACCGTACTCTCCACCAATGCCTTCGGATTGCATTGACAACTTACGAGCCTAAAGTCACTGCTCTCGTTCAAAACAAAAAATGTCACTTCTCCCACTAAGTCAGCAGGGTAACTGTAGCCTACATCAATATAATGTGGGATGTGTAAAAAAGGCATGCCTAATCACACGTGGTGATTTAAAATATGTTCCCTCAGTGTGCAGTAGTACACCTTGTATTCATGTGTTAGTTATAGTTGTGAATACTGTGCACTTATTTTATGCACTTTGAGATGTTCCTGGGTCAAATGTGAGCAAGATGTTTATTTTGTTTCAAAAGGAAACTTAATGTTATTGCTAATAGCCTACTACTGTGCACTATTTTGTTTTATGCACTTTGTGATCAGATAGATCAGATATGTAGCCTAGGTAGGCCTAGGCAGGAGGTGCCTAGGTCAGTTTTTTTTCTTTTGTAAGTGGAAAAAGTAGGGGCTACCTCAGATTCTGTTTAGTTAGCTCTTTTATTGTTTTTTTTTATGCACCATTTGCTGTGCAAACTGACAAAAGAGAAACAATGAATAAACCTTAATAAATAAAGAATTTCCAAGGCACTCGAATGGTGTAGAAAAAGTTAAAAAGCCTTTAATTCATCATGGCTTAATCTTATAAAAACAGGTGACAAGTACACCTACGCATTGCGGCTTACAAGCCTTCGTCAGGGTGTGAGTAACAATCACAGTCTCAAGTTCATTTTGAGCAGCAATTAATTAGTCATATAACAATCACCTGGTCACGCTGTGCAAGGCAACCTGAGGAGAGAAAGTTCAAGGAATACATAGAGGACATGTCTTATACAATATAAAGCTAAATCAAACACTATATGATAGTAGTGTAAGAGAGAAAGAGAAAAAAAAAAATTATATAATATATATTATACAATTCAACAAAATAATAAATATTACTAAAAGTCAAAATACACAATTCAATATATTTAATGACAAAGTATCCAAATCAAAATATACAAGTCAAAAATACGCAAATCAAATAATGTATACATTCAGTAATACATAGTAAAACTTATTTCTGAAAAAAAAAAAGATATATATATATATATATACACATTTTTTAATTCAAAATTGAATTAAATATGCACATCAAAATCCACAAATCAATAGTGTCCAATTCAAAGTAACATTAGTGTTTTTTAATTCCAAAAACATATTACAAAAATGGTACGAAATCTAATTCTCCGTTTAAGCCTGGAAATGTAGTAGCTTTCAGTGTATAGATCCAGAAGGACTCTCTCTGTAAAACCCTATTAACCCTATCTCCTCCTCTTATTGATCTAGGAACGTGTTCTATGCCGATTATCTTCAATGTACTCGGGCTACCATGATTTGTATCTCTATAATGTAGGGCCATAGGGTATTTCCGGATTACAGACTCGAATGGCATTTTTATGTTCTGATAATCTGATCTTTAATTTCCTTGTAGTCATCCCTATATAGAAGCAACCACATGGACACTCCAACCTATATACTACAAATGAGGTATTGCAATTAATAAATGATCATATTTTAAATTCAAAGCCTGAGGTTACATCTTTAACCCTCTGAACCCGACGAACGCGCCCACGCGTTTTGCTGGATTTTTCCTCATGACAGTGTAAAACAACTTAAAATACTCCGTCATTTTTGGCCTCAAAAATTTATAAATAAAACATTTCTTCTCCCTTATATTTGCGTTATTGATGCATAAACGTCTCGGTTACGTATGTAACCCTCTTTCCCTGAAGGAGGGAACGGAGACGTACGTCGGACGTCACCGACGAATTGGGATCACTTCTGGGAGCCCCTATCAGCTTCGAGTGTATAGAGAACGGGCCAATGGCCATTGGCGTGCGAGATCTGCATCTCACGCTCCACCCCGCACCGCGGGTATAAACAGGAAGCGGATGCAGCGCACATTTGTTTTTCACTGAGGAGCCGAACTAGTGAATCGGTCATGCAGTGATGGTACAGCAACTGTGGCGACGGGACGTACGTCTCCGTTCCCTCCTTCAGGGAACGAGGGTTACATACGTAACCGAGACGTTCCCTTTCAGTCGGTCACGTTCGACGTACGTCGGACGTCACCGACGAATTGGGATCCCTATGGAAAACTCCACAGTTACTACCGCTTCCAGCGTCCAGCGAAAGCCCCTCAGACCCCCTGTCTGTTCGGGGCGGGGAACTCACGCAGGGAGAGTCACTGCTGCTGTTCCACAAGACCCACTCAGCAGAGTATTGGATAACGCTGGGAAAGTGTGCCCAGGGGGGCCGCTGCGGAAGCCACATCCTACCCGTAGGGAGGTATCATGTGGAATATACACGTATGGACTGGGCGTGGGCATTACAACATACGGAAGTCCCCGGGGTGGCCCCGGCCAATGCAGACGGGGGACTACACCGCACAGAGACGGCAGAGCGAGCTCTGCCAAGGGAAAGACACGGGCTCGCCGTAGGGAGCCGTACCGTGGAAGAATACACATATGGGACCGCCGTAGGGGTCACAACATATGGATACCCAGCCTAACACAAGTTCCACCAATGCATACGAGTGTTAGACCTGGGGTCGGACACTCCACCACGTCTGACGGCCGCGGGTTGAGTAGGACTCAACAGCGTTCGCCGTTCTGGGGAACTCGACTGGAGCATATCAGCGCACGTATCCGGTCCATGAGGAGGGGAATGGCGCAGCAAGCCGACACTAGAACGGGCACTTCGGTGTTACTGGCTATTTGAAGCGAGCACACGGGAAGAAACCATCTCTACACAGAGGCTATAAAATCTAGCAAACGTGTTAGGTGTCGCCCAGCCCGCAGCTCTACATATATCTGTCAGCGAGGCGCCATGCGCCACCGCCCAGGAAGAGGCAACACTCCGAGCGGGCAAGGCACGCCTTGGGTTTCATACGCCAAGGCGATGGCATCCACTATCCAGTGAGCCATCCTCTGCTTGGAGACAGCCTTTCCCTTTTGCTGGCCTCTGTAACAGATGAAGAGCTGTTCTGAGGTCCTGAAGCTTTGCGTTCTGTCCACGTAAGTCCGCAGAGCGCGAACGGGACAGAGAAAAGCCAGGGCTGGGTCTGCCTCCTCCGAAGGCAGCGCTTGCAGGTTCACCACCTGGTCCCGAAAGGGAGTGGTGGGAACCTTGGGCACATATCCGGGCCGGGGTCTCAGGATTACATGAGAGTTACCCGCCCCGAATTCCAGGCACAATTCGTCAACCGGAAATGCCTGCAGGTCCCCTACCCTCTTGATGGAAGCCAATGCAGTCAGGAGTACTGTCTTCCAAGACAGGATTTTTAACTCTGCTGACTGCAAAGGTTCAAAGGGAGCCCTCTGCAGTGCGGTTAGCACCAGAGATAAGTCCCAAGAGGGTACAGAGTGAGGGCGATTTAATCTCCTCGCCCCCCTCAGGAACCTGATGATCAGATCGTGCTTCCCTAAGGACTTACCATCAACCATGTCGTGATTTGCGGCGATAGCGGCAACATACACTTTGAGGGTGGAGGGAGACAGCCTTCGCTCCAACCCTTCTTGCAGGAAGGAAAGCACAGAACTGATCGAACATCTTCGGGGGTCTTCTCGTCGAGAAGAACACCATTCGACAAACAGGTTCCACTTCAACGCATAGAGGCGCCTCGTAGAGGGGGCTCTGGCTGAAGTGATGGTGTCTACCACAGTCTGTGGAAGGCCACCTAGAACCTCCGCGTCCCGTCCAGGGACCAGACATGGAGTTTCCAGAGGTCCGGACGCGGGTGCCATAGGGTGCCCCGTCTCTGAGTCAGGAGGTCCTTCCTCGGAGGAATGGGCCAAGGAGGTGCTGTCGCGAGGAGCACTAGTTCCGGGAACTAGGTTCGGTTGGGCCAGTATGGCGCAACTAACAAGACCTGCTCCTCGTCCTCCCTGACCTTGTACAGTGTCTGCGCAAGAAGGCTTACTGGGGGAAACGCATATTTGCGTAGGCCCCGGGGCCAGCTGTGTGCCAGTGCATCCGAGCCGAGGGTCCCCCCGGTCAAGGAATAGAACAACTGGCAGTGAGACGTGTCCGGGGCGGCAAACAGGTCTACCTGTGTGGTCCCGAAGCGACTCCAGATCAGCTGGACCACCTGGGGATGGAGTCTCCACTCTCCCGGGAGCACTTGCTGTCGTGAGAGCTCGTCGGCTGCACGATTGAGCAGGCACGGAATGTGAGTGGCACGAAGCAACCTCAGATGCTTCTAACTCCAGAGGAGGAGATGGCAGGCGAGTTGTGACATGCGGCGGGAGCGTAGACCACCCTGTTTGTTGATGTACGCAACGGCCGCAATGTTGTCCGTACGGACCAGAACGTGCTTGCCTCGTAGCGGCCCTTTGAGGCGGCCCAGCGCAAGACGAACTGCTAACAACTCGAGGCAATTGATATGTCATTTCAGTTGAGGCCCCGTCCACAGACCCGAAACTGCAAGTCCGTTGTACGTGGCCCCCCAGCCGGTGGATGAGGCATCCGTGGAGACAACAGCATGCCTGGACACTTGTTCTAGGGGAACTCCTGCCCGTAGAAATGAAGGGTCCGACTACGGACTGAAGGTTTGGCGGCACTTCGGTGTTACTGAGACACGGAACGAGCCGCTCTGCCACGCCCATCTCAGGACTCGGTTGTGTAGCCAGTGTTTCAGCGGCCTCATATGAAGCAATCCGAGCGGCGTCACTGCGGCTGCGGATGCCATATGCCCCAGGAGCCTCTGAAAACGTTTCAGTGGTACCGCTGTCCTGCGTTTGAACGAATTCAAGCAGTTCAACACCGACTGGACGCGCTCCTCTGTGAGTCGCGCTGTCAGATTGACCGAGTCCAGCTCCATGCCGAGAAAGAGATCCTCTGCAAGGGGCAGAGTTTGCTCTTTTCCCAGTTGACCCGAAGTCCCAACAGGCTGAGGTAAACTGCAAACCAATCTTGGGGACGGATGCACCTGAAGATGCGTTTCTGCGTTAGCATTCTGAACGGCAGCCTGTGAAGGGACCGATTCAAGAACCGCAGGTCCAAGATTGGCCGTAAACCGCCGCCTTTCTTGGGTACAATGAAGTATGTGCTGTAGAAGCCTGTCTTCATATCGGCTGGAGGGACCGGCTTTATTGCTTCCTTCGCCAGTAGGACTGCGATCTCCGCCCATAGCACGGGGGCATCCTCCTTCAACACGGAGGTGAAGTGAATGCTTTTGAACTTGGGGGGCCGCCGGGTGAACTGAATTGCATAGCCGAGTCTGATAGTACGGATGAGCCAGCGGGATGGGCTGGGAAGCGCTAGCCAGGCTCCCAGCGACCGAACCAGCGGGACCAACGGCACCACAGACGTACCCGCAGCGGGGCAGCGCAACGGAGTGCAGGGACCCGACTCGGACGGCATAGCGGCCCGAAGTGGGGTCTGATTGTGCAGTGCAACACTTGCCTGCTTCCGCTGAGGGGGCGCACGGGTGTGAGGAGGCCTCTTGTGTGCGTCCTGGACACAGCCAGCATCCCCTGCTGGCGATGAGAGAGGCACCGGAGGGTGACAAGGCATGGGAGCGTCGTACACCGCCAAGCGTGCTCTCTTGGCACCCAGAGATTTTAGAAACAGCTCTTTTTGTGAAGTTTTGGGTACAGAAATCAAATTCGAACAAAAGATTCTCTCCTGGCCCTCCTCCGGGAGAAGGAGTGGTGCTGTCACCACCTCCTGAAGAGCTGTTTCCTCCATCTCTGGGTGGCCCGTCTCAGGGTCTCTTACGACAACGCTTGCCACCTGGCTTGGCAGCGGCCTGAGCGGGCTGGACGGCCTTCCTGCGGCCGGCTCCACGCTGTTGCCCTGGTGGAGGCTGCTGCTGGGCTGGGGCGGGAGCGGGGACGGCGGCAGGTGGCCGCCCTCGACGACGAGCAGGCGGAGGAGCTGCGGCCGACGGCTGGGCAGCAGCTGACCGCCGGGGCAGGATGTGTTTGATGGCCTCCGTCTGCTTCTGGGCGGCTGAGAACTGCTGGGCAAAGCTCTCGACCGCGTCACCGAACTACCCAACCTGGGAAATGGGGGAGTCCAGGAACCGATACTTATCGGTCTCCCTCATATCAGCCAGGTTGAGCCAGAGATGTCGCTCCTGGACCACAAGAGTGGACATCGCCTGACCAATGGAACGGGCGGTGACTTTTGTCGCCCGGAGGGCGAGGTCCGTCGCTGTCCGGAGCTCCAGTAGGAGCTCTGGGTCAGGCCTACCCTCAGAGATGTCCACGACTTCGTGAGCTCCTCATGCACCTCCGGGAAGAAAGGCACCAGCCGACCTTTTCGGCGGCCCGGGAAAGCATAGCCGTCAGCTCGGGGTCCGTCTCGGGCAACGCCACTCTCCCAGAGGGAGGCAACGCAGCCAAGTCTTCATCCCCCGAGGACTAAAACTCCCCCTCCGATGCAGTGATCGACATCCTATCATCTGCTGGAGCTCCAAAGGTCACCGCTGGACCCCCCCGGGAGGGGCCAGCGACTTCCTCCGGAAGCTCAACCGGCTGCGGCGCTTCAGAGGGTTTAGGGGCCCACGGAGGCTGGCTCGGCGGGTGTGCCCTAAACGTGATCCTCAGGTCACCCTGGCTATTCGGTGAAGTAGGTCTATTCTGCTGACAGGAATAGCACTAGATCGGGGCATAGGTAAGGGGACTCCACCCTCCCGGAGGTAGGCGAGTCTCGACCTAAGCGCCGAGATAGTCATGTTCCCGCAGTGGGAACATGAACTATACACAAACGCTGCCTCAGCGTGCTGAATGCCCAGACACGTAAGACAACGGTTGTGACCGTCAGCTGGTGACAGGGAACAGCCGCATCCAGAAACACACGGGTGGAATGACATCTTGAAAAAGACGCAGTGTCACACCCATGTTGCTCTTTTAGAAGAAAGCTCTTTTTTAATGTGCTGAAGCACCCAGGAACGACCGCGGCAAAACACAGGAGAGTAGTGCAGCCTGTGTATGCACTCACCGTTGGGAACGCCCTCACCGAACCAACAGACAAAAACAGTGCTGTGAAAACAGCAGTTTATCACTGTACTCAGTGAGCTCGCGGTCGCCGCTGATCGTGCCTTCTCTCCCAGCACTCAAAGACGCCTCTTCTCTCGCTCTCTCTTACACTCTCTGCTGAAGCAGGAACAGTCTCCTGCATCGACACCGTGTTCGGCTCCGAAGTGAATGACAAAATGTGCGCTGCATCCGCTTCCTGTTATACCCGTGGTGCGGGGCGGAGCGCGAGATGCAGATCTCGCACGCCAATGGCCATTGGCCCGTTCTCTATACACTCGAAGCTGATAGGGGCTCCCAGAAGTGATCCCAGTTCGTCGGTGACGTCCAACGTACGTCGAACGTGACCGACTGAAAGGGAACTTCACATTGTAGGCTACTAGTTGAACTATTGCTAGACTAAAATGTGTGAAATCAACGGAAACATGTTGAAAATGAAATAGGCAACCTTTCAGTGCTAAATAAAGATACACGTACGAAATGAGGATATTTTTATGCTCTATAATATTAAACACAGCATGATATAAAAGTAGGGTTGCCAACTGTCCCGTATTAGCCGGGACGTCCCGTTTATTGGGCCTAAATGTCCCGTACGTGACCTCCCTTGTCCCGTTTATTGACTGCTACGCTCATCTAACCACTGAGGGGTTGTTCACATATGTTGCGTCTTTTGCGCGCTCAAGTAGAGAGCAACGCCGTCGTGATGCTCAAGCGGTGCGGCGCGCTCTTTTCCCAGGCGCGTCTATGCGCAGCGAGATGAAAAAGCTTAGCAACGGCAGACGTGGCAGGAACATCTGTTTGTGTATGCATTTGTAGATTACATTGGAAACAAATCATTATGACATTCACGGTGATACTGTAATGAGAGATCCATGTTGAAAACAGTAACAGTGTACATTTTTTTCAGGATTCTTTGATGAATAGAAAGTAAAAAAAACAGCATTAATCTGAAATAGAAAGCTTTTGTAACTTTTGACACATGTAATGCATTCTTGCTGAATAAAACTATTTATTTCTTTAAAATTATTAATTATTAATAAAACTATTAATTTAAAACAAATTCTTACTGACCCAAACTTTTGAACGGTAGTGTATAGTGCTACAAAAGCTTTAGATGGTTTGTGTGTAACAATTAACATTCATTTCTATGATGTTAAAATTCTTTTTAGGATTAAATTGTGCATTAATAGGTTGAGCAAATCAAATGTGTTTATATCTGAGGGCCTTTTATACACACACTTAACTGCAGACACTGAAATAACATACACTGTGTGCTACAGTACAAACATTTTGAGTGTCCCTTATAAAGAACCACGATTGTCCCTTATTTTTGTCCCATTTTTTGTCCTTCATTGTCCTACAAACTTTTACACACATGCTGCTCACATATTGTTGTAGCAGAGTTTGTGCTGAATGCAGAGTAATCAATCTTTAGCCATGAAATGTTACAAGTAACAGAAATAAGCTCAAATGTCAGGGCATGTCCAACACCTCCAGGGCCCAGAAAACACCTCAGGGTTCAGAGGGTTAAACATGTTAGTCTTAACCATATTGTTACAGTGATTGCAGTTGCCACATCTGTAATTTCGTACACTTTGACATAACCAGGTATTTGATTTCTTGGAGGGATGGGATGATTTCTCACTAATTTATCTTTAATTGTAGGTGCTTTTCGGAATGCAGTGGAAGGAGATTCAGGCATGACTTCCCTGAGATAAGGATCACTCATCACAATTTCCCAATTACTTTTTATAATATTCGCCTCTGTGCTATACTGTGTCACGAAATAAACCGAATTATCTGAATCCTGTGATTTACGTTTTTGTACTAATAACTCATCTCTACTAATTTTCTTACTTTATTATATGTTTTGTTAATCATACTATTTTTATACCCTCGTTCCTGAAATCTTTGAGTTATCTCTTGGGCCCTGATGTCAAAATCCTCTTCCTTGTCGCATATTATTTTCAACCTCTGAAACTGTCCAAAAGGAATATTATCGGTCTTTCCATAAAGGGTGAAAACTATCTGCTCTTAATATAGTATTTCTGTCAGTTTCTTTCCTAAAAATAATGGTATGCAACACACCATTACTTTCTTTAAAGAAGTCCAAAAAATGTATCTGAGTGTGTGAAAAATCAATACTCAACTTCAAATTTGCATTGGTATTATTTAGGTATGAATGAAAAGCTAACAGATCTGTCTCCGAACCTGTCCATATCAAGATAATATCATCTATATATCTACCCCACCACCTCACATACTTTGAATCAGAAAAAACACATAATCCCAAAAACAAATTAGCATAATTCGGGGCAAAACAAGCACCCATAGCTGTACCTTTAATTTGTTTATAGAATTCATCTTGAAACAAAAAGAAGTTGTTATTCAATGTCCATTCTGCTAATTGTACAGTAAAACATGCAGGTGGCCTTTCAGTAGATGATCTCATATCTAAATAGTATGATAATGCTTCCAGCCCATCCTTATGATCTATATTTGTGTACAACGATTCAACATACATAGTCACCAGTATAGATGATTCAGTAGTTTTAATTTCTTTAATGGTATTCAATACATGGGTTGTATCTTGAATGAATGAAGGGAGTTCACTGACCAATGGTTTAATGAAATAATCCACAAATTTTGAAGCCGGCTCTGTAATAGACCCATTACCACTAATTATAGGTCTACCTGGCGGATTTTCAAGATTTTTATGTATTTTTGGAAGCAAATCACACTCATTTTTTAAAATCCATCCCTCATCCTTAGCATGTAATAAAATATCAGTCAGTTCACAGGATTCAGATAATTCGGTTTATTTCGTGACACAGTATAGCACAGAGGCGAATAGAATTAAGAAAATTATAAAAAGTAATTGGGAAATTGTGATGAGTGATCCTTATCTCAGGGAAGTCATGCCTGAATCTCCTTCCATTGCATTCCGAAAAGCACCTACAATTAAAGATAAATTAGTGAGAAGTCATCTTCCCTCTAAGAAATCAAATACCTGGTTACGTCAAAGTGCAGGAAATTACAGACTGCAACTGCAATCACTGTAACAATATGGTTAAGACTAACATGTTTAAAGATGTAACCTCAAGCTTTGAATTTAAGATAAGATAATTTATTAATTGCAATACCTCATTTGTAGTATATAGGTTGGAGTGTCCATGTGGTTGCTTCTATATAGGGATGGCTACAAGGAAATTAAAGATCAGATTATCAGAACATAAAAATGCCATTCGAGTCTGTAATCCGCTATACCCTATGGCCCTACATTATAGAGATATAAATCATGGTAGCCCGAGTACATTGAAGATAATCGGCATAAAACATGTTCCTAGTTCAATAAGAGGAGGAGATAGGGTTAATAGGGTTTTACAGAGAGAGTCTTTCTGGATCTATACACTGAAAGCTACTACATTTCCAGGCTTAAACGGAGAATTAGATTTCGTACCATTTTTGTAATATGTTTTTGGAATTAAAAAACACTAATGTTACTTTGAATTGGACATACTATTGATTTGTGGATTTTGATGTGCATATTTTATTCAATTTTGAATTAAAAAATGTGTATATATATATCTTTTTTCTTTCAGAAATAAATTATACTATGTATTATTGAATGTATACATTATTTGATTTGCGTATTTTTGACTTGTATATTTTGATTTGGATACTTTGTCATTGAATATATTGAATTGTGTATTTTGACTTTTGATTTATTATTTTGTTGAATTGTATAATATATATAATTTTTTTTTTCTCTTTCTCTCTTACACTGCTATCATATAGTGTTTGATTTAACTTTATATTGTATGAGACATGTCCTCTATGTATTCCTTTAAATTTCTCTCCTCAGGTTGCCTTGCACAGCGCGACCAGGTGATTGTTATAAATGAACTTGAGACTGTGATTGTTACTCACACCCTGACGAAGGCTTGTAAGCCGCAACGCGTAGGTGTACTTGTCACCTGTTTTTATAAGATTAAGCCATGATGAATTAAAGACTTTTTAACTTTTTCTACACCATTCGAGTGCCTTGGAAATTCTTTATTTATTGAGTTGAATCATCCCTTACATCCAAAGAGCACCGAGATAAGGAATTCACACCCCGTGTAGCACTTCTTTTGCATTCTCTGCTTTGATGAATGAATAAACCTTACATGTTTTTCAATAAATTTGTTTGTGTTGGTTTTAAAATTTGTCATTACGAGCTGCTTCGCCGCTGAAATGACTGGCCCAGCTAACCTTCTTGGTTTGAAAATCTGGCCCAACTGAATTTGTAATTGAATAGTCCTGCTCTACATCCTTGCTTCATTTAGTATACGCAGAACCATGAATATGCAAATTATCCCCGCCTCCACTCACTCACACCAGCTCAGAGATTCACTCGGTCAAATTTACAGAGGTAAACCAAAGTCCCTATATCTATAGTCTTTGGGTAAATGCTGCTCAATGGCAAATGGAAATATTGGTTTAATTCAGCCATATACATATGCTTCTACAAACCCGATTCCAAAAAAGTTGGGACACTGTACAAATTGTGAATAAAAACAGAATGCAATGATGTGGAAGTTTCAAATTTCAATATTTTATTCAGAATACAACATAGATGACATATCAAATGTTTAAACTGAGAAAATGTATCATTTTAAGGGAAAAATAAGTTGATTTTAAATTTCATGGCATCAACACATCTCAAAAAAGTTGGGACAAGGCCTTGTTTACCACTGTGTGGCATCCCCTCTTCTTTTTATAACAGTCTGCAAACGTCTGGGGACTGAGGAGACAAGTTGCTCAAGTTTAGGAATAGGAATGTTGTCCCATTCTTGTCTAATACAGGCTTCTAGTTGCTCAACTGTCTTAGGTCTTCTTTGTCGCATCTTCCTCTTTATGATGCGCCAAATGTTTTCTATGGGTGAAAGATCTGGACTGCAGGCTGGCCATTTCAGTACCCGGATCCTTCTTCTACGCAGCCATGATGTTGTAATTGATGCAGTATGTGGCCTGGCATTGTCATGTTGGAAAATGCAAGGTCTTCCCTGAAAGAGACGACGTCTGGATGGGAGCATATGTTGTTCTAGAACTTGGATATACCTTTCAGCATTGATGGTGCCTTTCCAGATGTGTAAGCTGCCCATGCCACACGCACTCATGCAACCCCATACCATCAGAGATGCAGGCTTCTGAACTGAGCGCTGATAACAACTTGGGTTGTCCTTGTCCTCTTTAGTCCGGATGACATGGCGTCCCAGTTTTCCAAAAAGAACTTCAAATTTTGATTCGTCTGACCACAGAACAGTTTTCCACTTTGCCACAGTCCATTTTAAATGAGCCTTGGCCCAGAGAAAACGCCTGCGCTTCTGGATCATGTTTAGATATGGCTTCTTTTTTGACCTATAGAGTTTTAGCCGGCAACGGCGAATGGCACGGTGGATTGTGTTCACCGACAATGTTTTCTGGAAGTATTCCTGAGCCCATGTTGTGATTTCCATTACAGTAGCATTCCTGTATGTGATGCAGTGCCGTCTAAGGGCCCGAAGATCACGGGCATCCAGTATGGTTTTCCGGCCTTGACCCTTACGCACAGAGATTGTTCCAGATTCTCTGAATCTTTGGATGATATTATGCACTGTAGATGATGATAACTTCAAACTCTTTGCAATTTTTCTCTGAGAAACTCCTTTCTGATATTGCTCCACTATTTTTCGCCGCAGCATTGGGGGAATTGGTGCTCCTCTGCCCATCTTGACTTCTGAGAGACACTGCCACTCTGAGAGGCTCTTTTTATACCCAATCATGTCGCCAATTGACCTAATAAGTTGCAAATTGGTCCTCCAGCTGTTCCTTATATGTACATTTAACTTTTCCGGCCTCTTATTGCTACCTGTCCCAACTTTTTTGGAATGTGTAGCTCTCATGAAATCCAAAATGAGCCAATATTTGGCATGACATTTCAAAATGTCTCACTTTCAACATTTGTGAATAAAATATAAGTTTATGAGATTTGTAAATTATTGCATTCCTTTTTTATTCACAATTTGTACAGTGTCCCAACTTTTTTGGAATCGGGTTTGTAAAAATCTGTATCCTTAGAAACACTTTGAATAACTTAGAACATCAGTGGAGAAAGGCATGTAGTTCATCATAACATTGTAATATACATCAAATACATAATTCACCCACTATATTGCTAAATGTACCCGAATTTTCATATCAACAGAAAAATATACCGGGATAACCTGGCTTCTCTTGAGACTCCCCTGCTTCAGAGTGGTCATAGTTAATGATTTTCTAAAGCTCGCCCGCACGTCGACGTGATTGGTTACAAGGTAGTTTGTGACGTCAGAAACACCATCGATTTCAAACCACGTTTTTGAGACTGTCTTTGGTTCACTGCAGTTTTAAGGAGAAAATACTCAGCAATGGTGTTGACTTATGAATTTGCACATGGTTTGTCTTAAAGCATATTAAAAACACCATATAGACATATAAACAACATTAAAAACTTGATTTTCACCACAGGGGGTCTGTAAAGTGTCATGCAAACACATTTGAGTATCCACATGAACCAATGAGGTTTTTTCTTGCTTGTCAAGCAAGTACGGTTAAGCTTCTGTGTACCATATTCAATTAACTTTATGTACGTGCCTTTATCAAGGTTTATATGAGAATAAAACCCTAAATCGAAAATTTGTAGCATCAAAGTTTTGTGTAAATGTACTTTCAATGGAGGAACAGGAATCTATCGGGTTCTTTTATTTTTGTTTTGAATACAAACGAAAGTCTTTTAGGTTTGGAACAATTATAAGTGTGCTGCTCTTGAATCTTTTAATACATGCTGAGCAGGGTTGGTACCCCCCTAAAAGTCTTAACGCAATTTGAACACTGATAAGATGTCTGGAGAAGTGTTATCCAGAACCATATCCATGCCAAATGGACTTCTGATCTTGACATTCATCAGTTATTCCAGAACTGATCCTCCATCACAGGGGTGTCCAATCCTGGAGGAGCCAACATTCTGCAGACAGTGCAACATCCTAGCTCCAACACACCTGCCTGAAAGTTTCTGTTAACCCTGAAGACCTTGATTAGCTGATTCAGGGGTTATTTAAAGTTGGAGCTGAACTCTGCTCAAAAGTGGCTCTGCAGGAGAAGGATTGGACATCCCTGCTCCATCATATAAAGTGTGCTGAAAGAATGGCGTGTTTGCTTGAAGAAATTATTCTGTCTTGCTCTCATCACTGAGCGTTTCCATTTCAGTCTACTCAGAATAGTTATCTAATCGTTCCCTGGGGATGTTTGCAGTGGCACTTAGCAGTCCACATTTGACAGAAGAATGAGTAATGGTCCAGTTATCCAGACATCATTAATGTTATAATAATTTTCATAGACAGATAAGTACATTTCACACATGAGCTCCCAGGGTGCAGTCTGAATGTTTCATCTGAATAGTACCAAAAATTCTGATGACTAGTCTGTTATTTATTGCTCCCTCTTTATTTTTCCTTCTTTCTTTCTCGCTCTCTATTTTCTCACTATTTTCAGGTCGGAGCCGGAAACAGGACCGTTGTCTGCGGGAAGACTTATACCCTCTGGTGGAGTCCGAGCCCTGTCCGTGTGAGGAGTTTGTTTCTCAGCCGTATGGTAACTGGTCATCTTGTATCCTGTCTGAGAACCCGGTGCAAGGATCCCTCCAGGTTTGGAGGGGTCGGCGAGAGGCGCGTGACTGTGGTCAGGGATTGCGTTATCGTGCTGTGGCCTGTCTGGACCATGAAGCCCAACTGGTTAGCCCAGACCTCTGTAGCGAATCAGGTTCGTCTACTTGTTTCTATCTTCTTTTCCTCTCTTTCTCTCTTTTAGTAAATTGCTAAGTAATTTGTCTCTGGTGGAAAGGCGAGCAGTCATTAGTCAAATAGGAAGCTGTGGGGTGCCCTGAACTGTCAGTGTAAATTAGACGAGGTCTCAGCATCGGCACCAAGTGTTTCCGCTAACATTGTTAGTGTGATGGTGAATGGCAGGGGCTCGGCCGCTCTGATTGCTCAACATGCTCTTTTGCAGGTCTGGTGGAAGAGGTCTGCCACATGCCCTGCCCTCTAGACTGCAAGCTGAGTGACTGGTCGCAATGGTCGGCCTGCAGTGTCTCCTGCGGCAGCGGGCTGAAAATCAGATCCAAATGGCTTCGGGAGAAGCCGTTTAACGGCGGGCGGCCATGCCCCAAACTAGACCTGAAGAATCAGGTGAGATGTGCGGTCCCAATAGGGAAACTTGTCTCTCTGTCGGCTTCCACCACCATATGGTTGATCGTCAGTGAGAAGCAAGTAATGAGAATCATTAGGGTCTATGATCGCAGGCATCATGATTCAGATAATCGCTCATGTAAACTGTTACATTTAGTGTCTTTTACGCATCTGTTTTTATTGAACGGCTGAAATATCCCCAACGGAATATATTTAAGCCGCCTAGAGATATATTTTGCATTTTCAGCACAGTTTAACATTCAACTCATTACCATTTCACCGGTTAATGCATGCCTCTTCATTAAGTGCAGTTTACCGAACGCACTTCAGCCTCGAAGCTAAATTATGAACAAACACAATCTCCTCGTCCTTTAAATAGTTCCTCTCTCGCACGAGACAGCACAAAGGTGCTAACAAGTGTCCGTGTAAATACTCTTCCTGATTGCCGTAGATTTGTTCTCTTCACAGAAAAACATGCCCATTAGCGCAGACTGTCTTTCTGTGACCTCTCCTCTCCTCCCTCCTGCTAGTTTGGACAGTTTGTACAAGTGTTCTGTTAAACGCTACTGCTTGAGCATGTGCATCTCTGCCAGCTTCTCATTTCAATCTTTATCTTGCCAAAGAACGCATATGGGTCACATATTGTTCATTCTTGATCTCGATGATAGAAATTCTTATTTGGTCATTAGTCATGTGCTTTATGCATGAGTAAGGCAATTGTTTGAGTCTCCTGAATTAGATGTCACCGCATCTGCAAAAAACAAAGAAAAGCATAAAAAAGGTACATTCATCTATGAGTACATTTGCGACAGCTTGCTCCCAGATGGGTCGCGCTTGAAAGGGAAATTATATTATAAATGTGCTGTGTGTGCTGGAATAGGCTGTAGAGGACACACTGGTTTCTAGAGGTCAGTATGCAGATGAGTCAGTGTGCGTGAAAAATATTCAAATGCATTCTTTTGCGGCTGTGTGTACAGATGGTTAAGTGCCTACTAACAACTTTTATGGACCCAATGTTTAAAGGGACTCAAATATCCCTCTGCTAAAAGCAGAGTTTGCCTTGGCTAATGCCCCCTCCAATCTTTTGGGGAGATGAACTCTCAATGTTAACATTTTGCAAACAGTCGCTCTGTGGACTTGGCAGACAGGCTCTGCAGCTGGCCGTTTTTGAAGCAGCCCCCTCTGCGAAGGTGTGGAGATGGAGATTTGTTTATACTGTAAGCGCAGTAAGAAAGTCACCACCAAAGCCACAGTGGATTTATGTGTGTGAAAATCCCCTCTGAGGATGCCCTTTCATAGCTCAGAAGACTTAATGGAGTTCTCAGAAGGGTTTGATGGGAAATGTTGTCAAGTTCATATTGAAATCTCTCAATTTTGATTGCAGACTTTGGTATCTTGGTATATCTGAACACATTTACTGGTTGGATCTAGTCTGATTCTGAAATGTTAGATGTATTTTCTTTACAATTTTATGCATTTGGCAGACACTTTTATCCAAAGTGACGCTGCGTTCAAGATAGCAATTTATAAGTTCATGCATTACTTGGGAATCGAACCCATGACCTTGGTGTTGCAGCACAAATCTCCATTTATCTGAATAGTGATGCACCAAAATGAAAATTCTTTACCAAAATTGTCCATTTTAAATGAGCCTTTTGAAAGAAACTGTTGTTGAAATTAGATTATTTTTGTTTTAAGTAGCCTGTCATTATTTGTGGCACTAGTGCACGCAAAAAAAATATTATTTTTATTATAAATGAATCACTAGTATTATGGCAATAAACTCTTTAATGCACAATTGAGAAGTCATTGTTTGCTGAAATGTTTTTGGTTGCACTTACGTATCTGGATTAATTTACAAACTCAGAGAAGTGCAAGTGTCCCAACAGCTGCATACATTATCTTTTTTGCAGTCATATCACCCATCACTCAGTGTTTACATTAAATCTAATTAAACTGGAATTGTTTCATGTTATCAGATCTTAACATTTGAACAATTTATTTTCAAATTTTCAGATCATTGTCCATTTCTAGTCGTGAGATTTTTGGCTAGAAATTTTTGATGGCATTTTGTGCATCCCTAAATCTGATCCCTGTGTAGGACATTAATTGACAAACTTTTTGATGCCATGGGCCCCTGTGATAATCACATTTTGTGCATGATATTATAAAGACAAAAAATTGATATGGGTTAAAATTTATTATCATTTTATTTGTTATATGTTTTATTTGTGTATTTTTTTATTTATGTTTCTCTGTGCTTTTTCACAGACCTGCTAGCACCTGGGATTTTTCTTTCCTAAGGGCCAGAGAGTAATGCAGGAAGTGTAAGAAAAGCAGAGTGAATGTCTTTGTGTTGAAATTATTGGTCCTGGAATAATCGAAAAACCTTATTAGTGGAGTTTATAGATCGGAGCAGTGCGCTCAAATCATTCACAGTGTAATTCAAGACTGGCAAACATTTTCCTAAAAAATCAGGTTGTGTGCTATTAACACTTTAATTGACATTTCAATATTGTGACATCAAATGCATTCTTTTGCTGCAGATCAGACCACGTCTGGGCTTTGATGTTATTTTCTCTTTAAAGTAAATTGTTTGAAACAGGACTAGGTAAGGAAACTTTAACACGCCACGTTCCTTGTGAGCTTTAGCTTGTTATGTGTCTTTGATAATCTGTCTCTGGCTGTCTGGCCTCTACCTTTAACAAGCAATCCTCACTTTCCCCAGTGTGGCTTTCTGCCATGAGTCAAAGAGCAGGGCAGAGCTCTGCATTCATTCATTATTTAGAGTTTCAGGTATTACAGGCTCTGAGAGGCCTGTCACAATCACTAGATTGTTCCAGTTCCCTCTCGGACTAGTAAACAGCTGACCGTGTTCAGGACCAGAGCTGTCTTTCCACCACTTATCTATTGATTGGCTGTCTAAGACACTCACCCTATATGGACACAACACGGGTGTAGGGCTGTAGTGCTCACTGTCCGTCGCTCACAGCTGTTAGTGAGCACCTAGTCTCACGTATCCAGACATTCAGACTGACTGCAGAAAGTCTGGACTCCATAACAGCTTTCATTTGCCAAGGACTGCCCAAAAGGCTGTAAAACAACCAATCACAGTTTGTTTTGTTCATGTTTTGCGGTGTGAAAATGTAAAGTAGATGTCCCTACAATAACACACTGGCGTGTAAAACTCTTGGATGTATTTTAAAGAGTGTATGCCATGAACTGCCATAACATACTTTTAAAAATTCTTTTGAAAAAGAATTTAGTTGATAGAGGATTTAATTTAGTTTGGCATCATGACGGATTAGTTAAGTGAATTAGGATGCCGTTAAAGAAAAACCTGAAGAATTCAATGAATCAGATGACAACTTCGAAACTCCTGAAGTATTTCCAATTTTGTGTGCCTTACGCATCAGATGTTTAGCCAATGGTCCATGGGCGTGGCGTCTGAGACTAGTGAGCACCCAACGCTTTAGTTTTACCTCTTTTTCCTTTCTCATTGCTGGGAGGAGAACTTATTTAAGTAGTGGAACAGCTTACCCCACGTCAAACAAGGACATGTAGCGTTCTGTCTCATTATGCCGATAAATGCTGATGATTTTGAGCGTCTTTGCCCTGTGATTGTCTGCAGTCAGCTGCGCTGATGGGAGATGGGATGATGCGTGACCTTCTCCAGATGTTTCCTTTTGCACCGTTCCCCACAGTGAGTCACTCGACAGAGATGAGATTGATATTCTTTTCTCGCCTACTCTTGCTGTACAGATGATCAGCCGCTGTGACGGAAAGGAGAGGAGGTTGTGTGTGGAGGGATGTCATCCATTCACTGTGTCTTACTACTGATCTTAAAATTGAACTGTGTGGGAACTGGCCACATGCTCCTGATTCTGCATGACCACCTTAAACAATTGTGTTATAAGGATGTATTTATATACTTACTCTCATGTCATGGAGCACAAAAAGAGTTATCTAGCAAAATGTCCAGGCTGCTCTTTTCCATATAATGAAAGTAGATGGACTTTTGAACATAAGCTCCAAAAAGGATGGATACATTGATGGGAAGATAAATAAATAAATAAATATTATAAGTTATATGAGCAATATCACATGAGTAGCCGTGCGATATATTGCTGTATATCAGCATGGCTGTGATTCGGCCGTAGGTAATCACAGCGTGCTGATATACAGCCATATCGCACGGCTACTCGTTGCTGTTGCGTTTATACAACAGTTTGACGGCACAAGGGAGTAAATAAACAAGAAACAACAACGGAGTGTCTTTAAAAACACTCCTTTGTGCAGAACTACTTCCTTCTGCTACGGATTTAAATCTCAAGTTGACAGTTTAACAGTTGAGCCCAAGCCTCCGTTACTAATTCTAAAACGTCACTTTAGAACTAGTAATGAAGGAACGTTGAGTTGCTTCATTAAAACTTATTGTATAATGTAGAGGAGAGTATTATGGTATTATGAGAGAGATCGACTAAACGACTGTATTACCTGCATCTGATATAGTATTCATTCTTCAGGTCGAGGTCCATAATATCCATTATAAAAAAATCAGTTTGAATGTCCGCTGAGGAAAGCGATATCTTTGTCCTTTTAAAAGATTTCCAAAGACAGCGCTAAAACAACTTGTTTACAACCAGTCACTCATAAAGACAGTCTTTGCTGCCATCTAGTGGTGTAATAATGTAACGGTCACTGAATTCGAAATTACAATCACTGACGGACCCTTTCTCATACCAAATACGGCATATTATTTATATAAAATAATATTTATTGAACAATAATATTTAAATCATCAACAAAAGCCATTATAAAAGACAATAGGAAATTAACACATGCTAACAATGCAGTCAGATGTACAAAAGCAGCGCTGTAGTAGGCCCTACGGGATTTAAGATAAACAGCTTAAAATAAAATCTTTACATAAAATCTGCAAGCAATCACATCATTGCCACAGAACTGATCCTGCAGCCAACAATATTCCTTGCTCACCATTTAAATAGTCTTGTTCATTGTTTGCTATAAGCTAGTCCTGCAGCACTCTGAAACCCTCCACCATACTTGTATGGAGTAGTATGGAAGTATGGAAACCATCCATACTTGCTCTCCAGCAGCAGCAGCATAGCAGATCTAGCCCGCCAAGACCAAATACATTAACATTGCCATATTCAATAACATGCTAAAACTATTCAGAGAGTTGTCATGATTGAAATATATCTCATTAAATCTCAAATAATTAGGTGGACGTCTTTCATAATAGAGTGGTGCCGGTATGACATCTCTTTGTAGGCCAAAACACAGAAGCGATTTAGCATTTTAGCACTTCCGGTTCCCTCGTCACGAAGTCAGTAGATTTTTTGATTGTGATTTTGGTTAAATGGTTGAAATAAGGTCTGTGGTGAACACAAGTTCAAGACACTTTCACGTTTTATTCTACGACATAAAATACATCAGTATTATACCACTCCTGATTTTTTGAAGATGTGTCTTGAAAAAGGTGGTTGCTAACAAGTGGCTAAATGGGACTACAGAGGCAGTCGAGGAGATTAAACGTCATCACGCCGTAAAGGTAAACACAGTTCGCTTTTGCTGCCTCATTATGCTTATGATTGTGCTCTTATAAACTATTCTAACTTCTGGGAAAATGTTTTGAGATAAAAACTGAAAGAGTTGTCGGAAGCTTAGTGATGGTGACGTTGAAATCACGGGACCGTGGTGTAGTCCGTTAATAGCCTACCTTTAGCTTTTTACTTGTGATGACTGCATTTAGGCTTCAAAATGAATAAAAGTTGTGTTCATCTGTGATAATTATCTTGATGGACAAAACGTGCATGTATCATAAACTTTTGTTGATCACAGAGCTTGTTTTTTGTGATAATCCAAAAGCCTATGGGAAAATCCAATTGGGTTTTTCTCAAGGGAACCAGTGTGATGCTAACTGCCGGTTGGCCTACAAAGTGACGTCATACGTGCACCACTCTATTGTCAAGTTTATTTCAACTTATGATTCTATTTCTATAAAAATACAAGTATTATAGTGATTAAATATTCACTTGGTTGTCTCTTGAATTTGTTATAGATTATCAGACGTGACATGGTCTTGGAATCCTCTTTGAACCCCTTAAAGAAAACCTTTATATTCAAACGCTCTGTTAGGTCAGCCAGCTTTTATTTGGCTGCTTTCTTTGGTTTCAGACCATTTAATTTTTTTTGGATGCGTGAACAATATTCGAGAGCACTTCTGTAACATTGATATTTGCTCCACTTATAAATAAGTTAATGTACTTCATTACAATGCAGTGTCAGTATGAACCTCATTTAACTCGCTTGTACTCATCTGTGTGAAATAGTCCATGTTTCTGAATTTCTAGTGACAAGTAATTTTTTTCTGGCTATCACTTTAATGTGTAGGATCATCATTACTAAGTGTGGCAAATGGTGATATTTCTATCAGATGCAACAGATGCAGCTGTCCTCAGGGCTGGTGCAGTCTCAGCCACAGTTTGAAGTCTGTTTTACCCGCAGCAGAGGGCTCGGTGCTAGATTCGCTGTGTAAAGAACATTCTTCTTGCCCACCTCCAGAGCTGGGTACCATATGGTAGTCATCATGTGCGCTGAGGCAGACTGTTCTACTGATGAGATGAGCCTGTGTTCACCAGCCTTGCATAATTTAACAACCTCTGTAAATCTGTGCTTAGAAACCAATCTCCCTATAAAGCATTTCTGCCTCTCCCACAGCTCCTAAATGAAGCACGTCTTTAGCTCAAAAGTAGACTTTTAGAAACCATGTTGTCATGATTTTTTATGCTGTGACTGCTCTGTTTTACTAGATTATGTGCACACCAGCATATGGAAATATGATGAAAGTATGTTGTTAAACCCTCACAGAAACATTATACTTCTCTGCACACTGATTTTTATCAAATTACATTGTTATAATTATAATTAGATTTGTTTACAATTCTACCTATTGTCTGCACCACAGTTCAGTGCTTTGTGTCCACATTGAACATATTGAGCTGGTGCTCATGCAAATAATCATCTGTGTTTTGTTTTCCTTTTTTCTAACTGACCATAAATATAAATAATAGTAACATTGAAACTTATATTGAAATTAAGTAAATTTCAGTTATTCAGAGACTGACAATATAAAATAAGCCCAAGTTCTTCCTTTTCCTTTTAAATATTATAGAATAGTTATGAAATGGCACCTATAGAAATGAGTGTTGTATTACATACATATTTCAGCATAAACATATTTATTTCATTATATTTAAAAAAAAAAAAAAAAAAAAACTAGCTTTTGTTTTATGGACCATGAACTCTACATTTACCAGAAATTTATGAAAACCAAAAATTTATGTTTTAATTATATTTATATATGGTCTTTTGAACTTTCTGTTAAATATATCATGGTTTCCACAGAAATATTAATCAGCACAACTGATTTCAACATTGATGATAATAATAAATGTTTCTTGAGCACCAAATCAGTATATTAGAATGATTTCTGCAGAATCATGTGACAAAAAATTAAATTTTATGATATTTCGTATTGTATGATACACTATATTGTCAAAAGTTTTGGGACGCCTGCCTTTACATACATATGAACTTTAATGACATTCCATTCTTAATCCGTAGGGTTTAATGTGGAGTTGGCCCACCCTTTGCAGCTATAACAGCTTCAACTCTTCTGGGATGGCTTTCCACAAGGTTTAGGGGTGTGTTTTTGGGGTATTTTGACCATTCTTCTAGAAGTGCATTTGTGAGGTCAGGCTCTGATGTTGGACGAGAAGGCCTGGCTCACAGTCTCCACTCTGATTCATCCCAAAGGTGTTCTATCGGGTTGAGGTCAGGACTCAAGCAGGCCAGTCAAGTTCCTCCACACCAAACTCGCTCATCCATGTCTTTATGGATCTTTCTTTGTGCATGTTGGAACAGGAAGGGGCCATCCCCAAACTGTTCCCACAAAGTTGGGAGCATGAAATTGTAAAAAATGTCTTGGTGTGCTGAAGCATTAAGAGTTCCTTTCACTGGAACTAAGGGGCCAAGCCCAACCCCTAAAAAACACACCATAATCCCACCTCCACCAAACTTTACACTTGGCACAATGCAGTCAGGCAAGTACCGTTCTCCTGGCAACCGCCAAACCCAGACTCGTCCATCAGATTGCCAGACAGAGAAGCGTGATTGGTCACTCCAGAGAACACGTCTCCACTGCTCTAGAGTCCAGTGGCAGCGTGCTTTACACCACTGCATCCGAAGCTTTGCATTGCACTTGGTGATGTAAGGCTTGGATGCAGCTGCTTGGCCATGGAAACCCATTCCATGAAGTTCTCTACGCACTGTTCTTGAGCTAATCTGAAGGCCACACAAAGTTTGGAGGTCTGTAGCTATTGACTCTTCAGAAAGTTGGCGACTTCTGCGCACTGTGGGCCTCAGCATGCACTGACCCCGCTCTGTGATTTTTACGTGGCCTACCACTTTGTGGCTGAGTTGCGAATTCACTGAGCTCCTGAGAGCGACCCATTCTTTTTTTACAAATGTTTGTAGCAGTCTGCATGCCTAGGTGCTTGATTTTATACACCTTTGGCCATGGAAGTGATTGAAACACCTGAATTCAGTGATTTGGAGGGATGTCCCAATACTTTTGGCAATATAGTGTATGTCTTGGTGAGCAAAAGAGACTTTCAAAAACTTTTACAAAATTTTACCAACCCCAAACATTTGAAGGGTAGTATAAATAAATAAATTATATTATTTATTTAATATTATTTTGTTGAATAAATTATTATATAGCATGTATAATATTATTTGTATAAAATTACTTGAAAAGAATTTGGTAGACATTTCTTGATGCAGTTTTTCAAAATTCAAACTTGTTTTTGTGATCTTTTGACACTTGACTATTGAACTTGGTTTAGAGAAATAAGTCTAATCAGAACAAAAGTGTATTCTATATATCAGGGAATAAATAGGCATAATTTGTCAAGATTAATGATATAATTATGGTGTACTGTAGAACTTGTTTGACTAATGAAATTTCTGTTGTGTGACTATGGTGAGTTTGTTTAAGTTACAGTTCAGTAAATTCCTCTTCTTGTCATTCCAAATCATATTCAGCATCTTGTGTGTTGTGGCCAATTCAGTTCAAATTCATAATCATAAAATGAAAGGAAACCAATTCTTAAATTCTGAATTTTTCCCAACCCTGTTAGAAATAGTCTCGTAAAAAGGGTTGTGTGTAGCACCTCTATGACAAAGCAGTTGTCTGTTGTGGTATTACAGTGACTCTTAAATCTGATGTCTGTTATAGTGAGTCTTCTGGAGTCTGTTTGCCTTTGGTGTGATTGTATAAATCTGTCAGATTGGGGGTTCATATAAAGGAAGGCTCTTGAGAGTGACCGGTTAAAAGTGTGTGACATTTTCTTTTGTTAACTGGAAACAAGAGTGGCAATAAGCAGACAAAAGCTGCGCTCTCCCACACTGTCGCCTCCATAATTGGTGCAGAATTCAGCCACTTACAGATGATGATATGTGTCACGATTTTCAAGTGCATTTTGGGCAAAATATGTTGCTGCTTGCCGGTTATGGCCATAACTGCAGTGCTCTGCCCCCATGCTGAAACAATCATAGCTTCCTTTATCGAATACAACAAAATCAATACGTTTTTCATTTAGGCTTTGCGTGTATATCTGACATTTCCAACTGTGGGAAAATGTACTGTATTTGCGCCGAATGGAATGACTGGGCGAAAGAGATGTTGTGCTTTGATACTCCCTGTCAAATTGTTGACTTGGAGGTTTGTTTAGCAGAGAGGTCTTTGGAGATTGATGTTTTGATTTGGGCAAAAGCTGCTTCACTTCATTAATGAGTGGCCCACAGCGTTTCTCAGCATCTCTCACACACACTCTCTCAAATGCGTTTGATGCCAGAGGAGCTGTTAATTATCCTGTGAGCTTGAATTGCTCTTAGACTCATTTATAATCAGAGAACATTTCAACAAGAGGCTACATAAAAGGGTGAAAGATTCCTTGCTTGGAGTGACAATGCTAGCATTAGATTAGTGTCATTGAATCTTTATTTATTTCCACACAACCAAGGCAGGTGGAATTTGTTTCTGTGATTTTCGCACAAGGTAATGTCACCAAGGAGGTTTATAATACCTGTAGAAAGCTATCCGTTTGCATTCCCATCATCTGTGGCATCGTCTGACTCTGGAGCCACAGGAGAATGAAGACACGTCAAGAACGAGCATTTCAAACAACTTCAGTAGTTTAATTGAAGTCTTCTGAAGCAATTTGATCACTTTGTATGATGTACACAGCAAAACTGAAATGGATATTTACTCTTAAATCAAATCAAATTATAGATCAACTCATGTATACAGAGCCCAAAATCAAATGTGGCGGCACAGCAATACCTCAAACCTCTTGAGTTCATGACGATAAGGGCCAGATTTACTAACAGCTTGCGTCAGAGCAAACCCTCTTTTGGCTACTGTCAGGAAGACACGCAGTGAAAAATTTGCACTGAAAAGGCATGGACGGGTATATTTTTGCGGCTGACCTTATTGCATATGCATTTGATCGCTGCATGCGAGATGGGAACTCTCACTAGCTGTCATTACACGCAGTTCAAGAGTGGATGTCTACCGCCGTGCTCTTGCTTTATTGCGAGTGACGACCCTCACAGTAAGTGTGTTAAATGTTTGGATTTTTTCTGTGGAGCAGGGCTATTCCGCCATCCCAGCGATCGAAGACACGCTGGCTACACACCTTTCTCCATCTTCGGCTCCACCTCCTTCCCACTAAACCGTGTAGGACTACTTCCGCCCTTATCGTAAAATGTCCTACATGGCAGCTGGTCAGGCAGGCATGGCCCTTCATACCATGGCCATTCTCCAAGCCTACCAGGCGGATGTTTTGAAGGAGATGGACGAGGGTGGTGGCCTGACGCCGGAAGCTGTCAAGGAGCTTCGCAAAGCCACAGATTTGGCCTTAAGAGCCACCAAACATATTGCGCGCTATAGGGCGTTTTATGGCGGGCGTGGTGGCTGCAGAACGCCATCTGTGGCTCAACCTCACGGAAATCCGTGATAAAGAGAAGGTCTCTTGGACGCTCTGGTCTTTCAGTCTGGGCTGTTCGGGGAGGCGGTCAACACGGTGGTCCCAGTCAGCTGCTCTCAAGCAGTTTATGCCCAGGAGGGTTAGGGAATCTTCTAACCCCTCACTTTCTCAGCCCAGAGAGCGCTCCTCGCACAGGAAGGAGTTCGCCAGTAGGAGGAGTGACCCGGTTCATCCCCCACCAGCCATGGTTTGGGGAACCCGCGGTCGTCCATTTCCCCGCCAGCGATGCCATAGGCGTCTTGAGCTGAAGCGGTCTAGCAAACCCTCCGCTCCAGCTCCTTTGAGTTGCTCCTGACTCTCAGGCCAGAAAAAGGAGAGCTTCCCCCGACTTTCGAGGTTTGGACAGACCGCGCAAGCATTTCTGCCCACCTCTCACTCGCTCTCCTTATCCAACCCTATCACATTCGCCACCCAGCGCGTTCGATGTGCAGCGCTTGTTCAGCCTCACCCCCCTTCGGCGCGGGAGGAAGGAGACGCGCTAAGCTTTCTCCCCTCACCTCCAATTGGTTTGTTGCCTGCTGCTCGCGTTTCGGTTTTCTCCAGGAGCCAGCAGTTGCTCACTCAGGCCGTGGTATCTCTCATTCCGCATCAGGACGCCAGGTGCTCTCCTTCGCGGTTAACCACGCTACTCCCCAAGGATCAGTTCAACACCCTAACACAGATATGTCCTCTGCATTGCAACACTCGCTTCCTCTATCACATTTCTTTCATGAGTGGAGGCATCTGCCAGGGGTATCGCCTTGGATCCTCCGCACAGTTCAGTTCGGCTACACACTTCAGTTCTGTCGCAACCCCCCCCACTTCAACGAAGTTCTTCTGACTGTAGTAGACAGCGCCTCGGAGGCTTCTGTGCTACAGCAGGAGCTTTTTTCCCTCCTCCTTAAGGGGGCGATAGAAGAAGTTCCTTCAACGGAAGTGGAACGCGGCTTCTTCAGCCGCTACTTCCTGGTCCCGAAGAAGGACGGCGGTCTGTGACCTATACTAGACCTTCGCCGGCTGAACTTCTCCCTTTACAAAGGGAAGTTCAAGATGTTGACGCTGAAGGCTATCATATCTCAAATTCCTGCGGGGGACTGGTTCGTAACGGTAGACCTGAGTGATGCATATTTCCATATTCAGGTCATCCGGTGACACAGAAAGATCCTCAGATTAGCCTTTGGAGGAAAGGCTTATCAGTACAAGGTTCTTCCCTTTGGCCTCGCTTTGGCGCCAAGGACATTCACGAAGTGTATGGATGCTGCTCTGGCCCCGTTGAGGCTCCAGGGCATCCGTATACTCAACTACCTGGACGATTGTCTCCTTTAGGCCCACTCCAGGGAATTGGCGACTCGCCCAAGGACATTGTCCTTCACCACATTCAGTCTCTCGGCTTGAGATTGAACACAGAAAAGAGTGTTCTCTCCCCATCTCAACAGACTGTTTTCTTAGGGGTTCACCTGGATTCCGTTCTGATGCAGGCCGTCTGGCTCCTGCCCGGATTTCCAGCCTCGTTACATGTTTGACCCGCTTCAGGCTCGGCCATCATGTCTCTGTGGGTACTTGTCGCAGGCTCCTGGGCCTCATGGCCGCAGCCTCCCTGTGCTGCCCCTAGGGCTGCTTCACATGAGACCCTTTCTTTGGTGGATGAAGCTCTTAGGGGCCCGATCGAAAGGACCGGCTCTTTGCCTATTGAAGGTGTCACACGGCTGTTCCCACGCCCTTTCAGTATGGCGGGACCCTCTCTTTCTTCAGAAAGGGGTCAGCATGGGCGCTGTTTTCCGTCGCCAAATGATCACGACGGATGCCTCTCTGACCGGCTGGGGCACGGTTTTCTGGACGGGGGAGGTTCTCTCTTGGCACATAAACAGCTTGGAGCTGAGAGCTGTCTTCCTGGCCCTTCTGCACTTTCTCCCCTATCTCAAGAGGCACCACATCATTGTCAGGACGGACAACATGGCGGTGGTGTCTCACGTGAATCGCCAAGGGGGCTCACGGTCGAGCACCCTAGACAGGCATGTGCGTCATCTCCTCCTGTGGGCTCAGGACAAACTCCTTTCCCTGAGAGCGGTCCATGTACCCGGGATCTTGAACCTCACAGCGGATTTTCTGTCGAGGCAGAAGCTCAGATCGGGGGAATGGATGCTAAACTCTCAAACAGTAGCCCAGATTTGGGATGTGTTTGGCAGAGCGGAAGTGGACCTCTTTGCATCGCAGGAGTCGTCCCAATGCCCGCTTTGGTTCTCCCTGAGCTCCCCAGCGCCACTGGGAATAGATGCGTTCGCTCACCCATGGCCGAAGCTGAAGCTCTATGCATTCCCACCCGTCAGGTTGATTCCGGCTGTTCTGTGCAGGGTGAGGGAGAGCGGGGTCTGTCTCCTACTTGTAGCCCCATTCTGGCTGTCCCAGGCCTGGTTCTCGGAGCTGATTCTTCTTCTGGATTCCCCTCCCTGGGAGATTCCGGTCAGAGAAGATCTGCTGTCTCAGCTTCAGGGCAGGATATGGCATCCTCATCCAGAGATTTGAAAGCTGTGGGTATGGCCCATCAGAGGCCGCTAGCTCTGAGCTCTGGTCTTCCTGCCAACGTCCAGGAGACTATTGCGAGTGCGAGAGCTCTTTCCACAAGGAGGCTGTATTCCTCCAAGTGGAAGGTTTTTGAGTCATGGTGCTCAGCTCATGCTGTGGATCCAGTCAGCTGCCCCGTGGGTCCAGTGCTGGAGTTCCTACAGGAAAAGTTTGCTGCTGGAGCGGCCGCTACTACTCTGAGAGTTTATGTCGCCGCCATTGCCATTGCCAGTCAGATGAAGTTCCCCTGGGCAAACAAATGTTGGTCTCAGCGTTTATGTGTGGGGTTAGGTGCCTGAAGCCAGCACGCTCCCCTGGAATCCCCTCTTGGGACCTGTCAGTTGTCCTGGAGGGCTTAACGGAGGCCCTGGAGTCAGCTCCAGAGTGGATTCTGACTCTCAAGGTTACTCTTTTGTTGGCATTAACTTCTTTGAAGCGAGTTGGGGATTTGCAAGCTCTCTCTGTTAGCGAGGCATGTATGGACTTCGCTCCTGGTCTGGTTAAGGTAACCTTAAGACCTAGTCCAGGATATGTGCCCAAAGTTTTGTCTACATCGTTTCGCTCTCAGGTTATCACCCTTCACTCGTTCCACCCTCCTCCTTTCGCCTCAGAAGAGGACGAAAAGCTTAATTTGCTCTGCACTATCCGAGCATTGAAGTCTTATGTAGATCGCTCTAGTGGTCGGAGGAGATCAAATCAGCTCTTGGTGTGTTTCGGTGCTGGCCGCCGTGGGCTTGCCGCATCGAAGCATAGAGTTTCCCATTGGGTTACAGAGGCTATTACGCTGGCACATGAGGTGCGTGGTCGGTTTTCACCTCTCAGCATTCGGGCACATTCCACCAGAAGTGTGGCTTCCTCTCAAGTGCTTTTTAGGGGGGCCCTCCTGGATGACATTTGTGTAGCGGCAGGTTGGTCCTCTCCACACACTTTTGTCAAATTTTATAGTTTGGATCTCTACATGGCTCCGGGTTCGCATGTTCTGTCTGCTTGAACGATCTGACTATCTGGTGTTCACGCTTAGCTTGGCGTGTTTGGTATATCGTTCCCATTGTGTCATAGCTACGCAGCGTTGAGTGAACCTATGAAAGAGAACGTCTCGGGTTACTGGTGTAACCTATATTCTCTGAATAGGGAACGAGACGCTGCGTTCGCTGCCAAGCTCCTCACGCTGCCGACAAGCTACCTTATTCGGCAGAGAAATCTGAGGAGCAGATGGCGCGCGCGCCAGTATAATATGATGACGTAAGAGCGTCGGGGTGGCGCCCGCGCCATCAGCCAATGAATTGGCATGATTCTATAAGGGCTTCAGACAATTGGCACACCCAGAGGGCGTTCCCATTGCGCCATAACTACACAGCGTTGAGTGAACCTATGAAAGAGAACATAGGTTACACCAGTAACCCGAGACATTACTCACTTATGGAGTGAGTCAAAGCAACCTCCGCGTCTGTTTTCAGGCCTTCCCGCTTAGCACTCTCCAGCACTGGAAAGCTTCTCTAATATTATCGTGGGTCTGAAAGCTCTTTCCTGATCATAACCCTCTATTTTTCAGTGATAATCCTCTGAGATTTTCTCTTTTGTAATGAATCTCATCTCTCTTTCTACAGTCTTTCTTCAAATCTCCCTCTTGTTCGTTCTCTCTCCTCCACCGTCATATGCCCCTTAATGCTGATTGGCTACACGTTTGTTGTTGTGTCGTTCCGACAAACTTTTAAACAGCGTTTTTCAAATATTGCTTACCCCACCTTTAAGGACTGCAGCTTTAAATGAATCATGCAAGGTGATTTGAGGCATTATTTACAGCCCAAAAAAGCATGTCTTAAACCAGACACTAATTTGCGCTGCTCTTGGTAGATTGCGTTATTCATTATGAAAATGATCCGACTGCGTCTGTCTTCTTTAATTTGTGTGTCGTCAGTAGATCACGCGCAGAACTTTCCACTCCCATTTGCATTTTCTTGGAATTGCGCTCTCACCCTAATTTGTTTTGTAAATCTGGCCCTAAGTCAGGTGACCTGGGTGGAACTGTGGTTTCATAGTGTGAATTGAAAAAATTGAGAAAATATTGTTTCAGAAAATATTTGTGAACAATGCAAGAATACAGACACCAAAAAACAGTCAACAGCAGACCCGATTGTAGCTGGAATCATTGAAATGGCAGGCTGAGAAGATGAGCAGATTTTTGAAGACATGCGTCAGTAAAAAGATGTAAACCCCATGTGATCGGTGTGTTGTAAACTCAGAAGCGAAGACTTATAGAAGACTTGTATCTTCAGAAGGATTCTTTATTGAGAACACGTGCTGTCGGTAGCTGCAGCCCATCAAGTCTAACTAAGGCAGTATACATTGTAGTTTATATAGATTTTAGGGTGCAGGGGAGACAAAGCAAATGGGTGACGACCTTAAACAAAGCATGCAAATTAAGTATCCAGGTAAAGAGACCTGCAATTTTGCTGAAAGATCAAGAATGTCTTGTTGGATTTTGTTCAAGTTCTCTGTTGGATCTATTAACCCGGTACAGCACTCAGGTCCGATAATGGTGCATGCTCCTCCTTGTGTTGCAAGAATGTAATCCAAGGCCACTCTGTTCTGTAAAATCATTATCTTGTGCGAAGCGAGAGTGTCCGTGATGTTACCCAGGGCCAAAGCCGTATCATTGGCCAGTTTCTGTACAGAATTTAATAAGCTTCTGACTTGATCAAGGGCCTGCATGACACCATAAAACGGGATTAATGCTCCAAGAGTTCTTGACCACCAATCTTGATCATGTTGATGGATGACTGAAGTTCCCGTATGTGATTCTCAGCGTTGTGTTTTTTTTTTTCGTGACAGTTGGCTCGGTAGTGGGTCTAGTTGTCCTTTAGAGGTTGTGGCTTCATAAGCAGGTGAGGAGGTCGGTGGGTATGTGTCTGGGGACAGCCATCAAGTGGTATCTGCACAGAGTAAGAAAGAAAACAAAAGACAACAGAGCAGTATTTGTTGTAAAAGACTGCAAACATTAGGGTTGTATCCTCTGTTCAATCTGAGTCTGCTATTGTTGTTCCTTCTTTCCCTATTTATTAATTCCTGCGACACCTAAAGAACAGTGAGGTAAGCATGGACTAGTGGGTGAGGGAAGGCCTATGAGGGAATCTTCACCGCAGGATTGGCCCCCGAAGCCTGTTGCATTCGGTTCTTTCCCGGGCTCCTCACTGGTCCGTGTGTCCTATCCTATCCCTGTAGGTGGGGGAACAACTTTACAGTGTGACACATGAGTCCAGGTTTTCCTTCCCTGACACAACACTGCAGCTGCTGTAATCAACATCACTTGATGTGGTCCATGCCCCTTAGGCTCTAACGGCTTGTTTCTGAATGACTTTATCATCACCCACTGACCTGGGATGATCGTGTGTCCACCTTCTGGTGGCGTCTGCCAACACGACTCAACTCTCTCTCTGGCACTCTGTACTGCCTTTGTGAGGTTTTTACAGTAAGTGGTCAGGGCATCTGAGGCAATGTGTACATCAGCATTTCTAAGATCAATCACACCTGGCATCTGCATTGGGCGTCCTGTAATAATCTCATGAGGGCTCAGTCCTACTGATCTGTTAGATGACGCTCTTATACTACACAGTACCGCTGGCAGCGCCTCAACCCATGATACTCCTTCCTGATGCATTTTGCTTAGCCTGGTTTTGATTGTTCTGTTCGCTCGTTCAACCTGTCCTGATGCTTGTGGCCTGTAGGGGCAGTGAAGATTCCACTTAATTTTCAACATTTTAGACACTTCCTTGACTACCTGTCCTGTCAAGTGTGTACCTTGATCAATGGAATCTGGTAATCCCCATCTGGGAATGAGATCAGTGACAAGACATTTAGCAGTATGTGCAGCTGTAGCACGCCCTGTTGGATAAGCTTCTGTCCGTCTTGAGAACTTGTCTATTACTACCAAAACGTCAGTTTTTTCCTTACAAGGAGGCAACGATATGTAATCAACTTGCAGGTGACGAAATGGTCCTGGTGGAGCTGGGGTATGTGTTGCTGCTGTAGTTGCTGCTGGCACATCATTATTTTTCTGACATGTAACGCATCTCTTGACTGTTTCGGTGGCTACATTTCTGAATTTTGGATTCCACCATTGATTTGAGAACCTGTGATTCATTGTTGCTGGACCACTGTGACCCAAATTGTGTATTTGTTGAGCCAAATATGGCAGCAGTGATTCTGGAGCGACATACTTTCCCCTTTGGTCCAGCAGCCGGATGAATCCACTGTGGCTCCTTTGTCTAACCATGTCCATGCTTCATATAGAGGAACGTCTTTGTACAGATCAATGATTGATTCAGGAGGCAGAATTGTCTTCTGTGCTGTACTACCTGAACACACTTGTACAGTTGCATAGGAACAAGTTTGTTTAGCAGCTACATCAGCAAGAGCATTACCTTTAGCTTCCATAGTATTAGTTGTGAGATGTTCTTTCACTTTGATCACCGCTAATTTCTTTGGAAGTTTCATGGCAAACATTAGCTCTTTTACTAATCCAGCATGCTTAATGGGGGATCCAGCAGAAGTTAGAAACTGTCTACTTTGCCAAATGACACCAAAATCATGAATTACCCCAAAAGTAATACCTGGAATCAGTGTAGATTGCAACTGATCCTGAAGCTAGCGTGCATGCTCTAGTTAAGGCTACTAGTTCTGCAGCTTGAGCTGAAAAATGATCTGGAAGAGGACCTGAAGCTACCACTTCAGTGGTGGAAGTGACTGCATAACCTGCTCGTCTGTTACCTTCAATGACTTGAGCTGAACCATCAACAAACAACTCCAATTCTGCATTCTCTATGGGAGTTTCTGCTATTTCACTCGTAGCTGCATATGTAAGTGTAACACAATCGTGAGTCATTTCTCCTTCATCCTCTAACACAACTTCAGTCATTGCAGACATCATATATGAGGATGGGTTCGTGACTGGCGCACGCTGTAAAACAATGTTCGGGGCTGTGAAGGGTTGTTAACCAATTTCCCCAACGAGAGGAGGTGACAGAATTGACTTTTGCTTGATTCATTAGTGCGGACACTGCATGAGGGCATCTTACGTTTACAGTCTGTCCTAACACCATTCCTGATGAAGCCTGAAGAGCTAGATGAACTGCCTGCATTGCTCTAAGACAAGGGCCCATCCCTTGAGTGACTATGTCAAGTTTACCAGAATAGTAATGAATTGGGTGTAAACTGCCCCCATGATCTTGCATTAGACATGCAGTCATAAAGCCTAAGTGTTCATGGACATAAAGCACAAAGGGCCTATCAGATTGTGCAATTCTTAATGCTGGTGCTTGACATTTTCAAATGTAGAAACAGGATTCTTTATTGAGAACACATGCTGTCGGTAGCTGCAGTCCATCAAGTCTAAGGCAGTATACATTGTAGTTTATATAGATTTTAGGGTGCAGGGGAGACAAAGCAAATGGGTGACAACCTTAAACAAAGCATGCAAATGAAGTATCCAGGTAAAGAGACCTGCCCCAGACTCTAGAGTGTCACCAGTCCTAATCCAATCAGCATAACGATTCAAATGCATAGGTGCTAATCCAATCGGTTTGACAGTATTGCCCATACCTTCACATTATCATAGAGACAAAGGCACAGCTGTGCCTTGAGCTTGTCATGCCAAATGGTCAGGAAGTGCATAAAGACAAAAGACTAATGTATCAGACACCTGGGCTGCTAGAATGTCATCAATTTTTACCTCAAAATGTAAAACACAATGTACATAACGTTTTCAGTTTATATACTATTACATTGGAACATAGATATAACAATTTATAAATTTGTAATCCCACAGGTGTTCACACTCTTGTTCTTCCTCTAATGTTCTTCTGCATCACACAGTCGTTCTGATAATGCATATTGTTTGGTCCCCGGTGGTGTGGTGCTCAATTTGCTCTTGGAGTCTTTCCAGCTTTGTGAAAGTCCTCCTGCAGTCCAGATGGCCTGCAGTGTTTAACGATGTTACAAAGGTTAGCCATCACTTTATCAACTAATTAGAATAACGAAACGAGAACTGCATGATGATATAAATAATAAATGCTCACTTGTCATCTGATAGCCACGGAATCCCCCTGTTGGGAAAAAAAAGGTCAGAAATCTAACTCTGAATGTTAATCCAATAAAAGCTTCTCTGTATGAATAGCTGCTGCTTAGTGTTTGACTCTGCAGTGAATTAAGGGCTAATATAAAAGTATGAAAGGTATTAGTTCTAAAGAATTTATTGTGCTGAGGATGGAAAAGAATTAAGATGGTGGTTGTGAATAATCCACCATACTGAAATGATTCCAGTCAAGACAATTTTGCTTGTACTGTATGTGATCGTTCCATAGAGTTTAAAGGAATAGTTCATAATTTACTCACCCTCAATTTTTACAAAAAGATTGCATGATTATGGATCATGTGAAGATTTATTTAAATATGTGCCTGTCAGAGGGCAATGGCATGTCCTCATTCTATTTAAACATCTTAAGGAGGGTTTTTTTCCTTGTCATGTCTTGTCACTGGCTGCTTGCTAGGGGTTTTTAAAGGCACTATTTTCTGTAAATTTGCTTTGCTTAACTACTGTTAAAAAATTTGGGGGTCAGTAAGATTTTATTAATGGTTTTTGAATGCATTTTTTTTAAGATTCTTTGATTAATGCTTTAGATGTCCTTTTTTTTAAATAGAAAATCTTTGTAATATTATAAATGTCTTTACTGTCTTAATTTAATGTCTTTACTTTTTAACAGTTTAATGCATGCTTACTGAATAAAAGTATTAATTCTTTTAAAAAAATCTTACTAACACCAAACTTTAGTTGTACTGTACAGTTTAAATTTGACATGGGGGGGGGAAAGTGTAATTTTTAAGCTTTTTCCAATGCAATGAAAAAATACAGTGATCAGACTGTCAAGCTCCAAAAAACACCATAAAAGTATAGTCGATATAAGTCAGGCTATGTTTCAACTCTTCAGAAGCTGTAATAGCTTTGTGCAAGAAACAGAAGGAAATTAAATTGTTCTTAACTGAAAATCTAGACATCTTCCATCACTCTCAAATCTCTCACACTTCTACAAGAATCACAGAAGTCATACAACATCAGGGCGAGTAAATGGTGACACATTTGTTTAAAAACAAAAGTGTTGCTTGTCCCATCCCATTGAATTTTTCTCAGATATTTTATTGGCAGCTGTCATTTAAATTTACATATAATATCCTAAAATATTGTTTTAAGTGTGAGTACACTAGGTCGGTACATTGTGACAAATATTTTTTGGGCCCTTTTGCCTACAGGTACATCCTACAATCTCATCCTTTTATTTTGCTCAGTATCAGCGTTTCAATATCAGAACATCATCTTAAGTGTATTAGAAGCCATCACTGAGGTAGCATTTATCTCCCTATGTTTCAATGTACCCTGATTGTTTTGTCTGATTCCAGGGGCCAGGAGACAGTAATGGCCCAATCTGTTTGAAGTTTGAGTCAGGCTGTGACACTTAAAGAGATTTATAGAGCTGAGAGTTGCCTGCCAGGCTTACCACTGCTGTCTCTGCTGCTAGTGTAAATGCTGCTCTCATGTTAGGGATCTGTGTGTTGGTGTATGTGTGTGTGGGTGTGTGCATATATTACATGCACTGTGGATGCCATGCTCAGTGTTTGCATTGTGCTCTTTTAGCACTGCTTTGACCTAGTATTCTTGACAAATGTTTGTCTCTTTTACAAGTATTTTTTCCTTAGCCAATACATACTGTACGTATGAAAGATATGATATCAGTTTAACTTTACATGATACAATATTATGGATTATATTTGGATATTAAAACATATTTATATTTTATATATTAAGTATTATATTAAAAAAGTGCTATTTTTGTTGTCTAGATGATATAATATAATCCATATATATCAAAATATCAATATCAAAATCTACATTTATAATATTAAAACTTTTTAAAATTTTGAATAAAACAAAAAAAATCACACCTGTATTTCTTCTTGGTATTTCAGCATCCTGAAACTGCTTTTGGACACTTAAAAAAAAAAATTAAAGGGTTAGTTCACCCAAAAATGAAAATTCTGTCATTAATTACTCACCCTCATGTTGTTCCAAACCTGTAAGACATTAGTTCATCTTCGGAACACAAATTAAGATATTTTTGATGAAATCCGAGAAATCCTATAGACAGCAACGTCATAACCAATTTCAAGGCCCAGAAAGTTAGTAAAGACATTGTTAAAATAGTCCATGTGACTCAAGTGGTTCAACCTTAATGTTATGAAACGACGAAAACTTTGTGCGCAAAAACAAAACAAAAATAACAACTTCATTCAACAATTTCTTCTCTTCCCTGTCAGTCTCCTACGCTGTTCATGTAGTAAACACAGTGCAGTGCTTCCGGCGACGCTGTACACGTGAGCATCTCGGATTTCATCAAAAATATCTTAATTTGTGTTCCGACACATGAGGGTGAGTAATTAATGATAGAAATTTCATTTTTGAGTGAACTACCTTTAAACTACCCTTTAAATCCTTTGCATTAGATACAAAATATCGAACTAATTGTCATCTGCATACAAATTATCCTTTTCTCAACACTAACTACGTCAGTTCTCTTCAAGTTCACTCTCTTCAAGTGTCCTAGAAGAATAATAGTTTGAATAATAGAAGAATAGAAGAATAGTTTGCCTCTAATGCAATAAAATTGATACATTTTAAGTGTGTCCCTGTATTTGTCCAATTGTAGGAAAGGCACCTCAAGGGGAAAATAATATAAGTTTTAGAAGATTTAAATCATTTTTAAAGTTTTGGTCAGCTGAATTTCGCTCTAGTGTAAACCGCTTTATTTATTTCCTAGACTTTGGACTATTGATGCAATTTAGAAAGTTAATTATATTTTCAATCTGCCAGCTTACCGTAGACGTTACTGTCTTCATCTTCATCCCTCATATAAACATAATTACACACACAGAGAGACAAAGCCAGACAAGCTGCATTACATTTCTTCTGTACTTTATAATCTGTTCAAGGTTAGTTAGTCCAGACAGCTATAAGCTACTGCACAGGAGAAGTTAAAACTCAAAACTAATATATATATCATTTCTCTTCTCTCTCCTTTGCTTGGCATGCACTGCTAATACGGACATCTTCAAAGGCTCAGGTCAGTGCCTCATTCTGTGTTTCTCCCTGTGCATCTGTTAACCCCACTGCCCCCGCTAGCCTCCATGGCCCCAGCCGTCCTCCGAATAAGAGGAGCACAAGTGTATTTTGATCATGGGCTGACTGAGATTTGAATTAGTATGAAGTACATTTTCATGTCGTCTCTGGCCCTTCGACTGACATTTGAGAAGGATCAGGGGACTTCATTATCCGGCCCAGAGTACCTACATCCTCCAAGAGGTTACAGGAACTGACCTGCGAGCTGCATAGCTGGTTTATTTTTCTTAAAATATTATCTCCGCTTGAAAGCTAGGCAGTGAAAGTCGCCGTGAAGGAGGAAAGAATCCTATACTTGTGCTATTTAAAGAACAGATGGGAGCTTTTCCTTAATGTGTTATAACTGAGCGCCTTCTTTGCATTGTAAAAGTCAGACGACAGGTTGGATGTTTATACTAGCTGTATAGGAAAAGTGTCAGGCACGCTGTAAAACTGACTTTCCACATTAATTGCTTTTAAATAATAAGAGTGTTGCTGCATTAATGGTTGTTTCTTAACGTGGCAATTTCATTTCTTGATATTGTCATGTTTGTAGAGCTTGATATTTGTCTATGTTAATGAAATTACCCCTTTTTTAATGCTTCAGTAGATTTATTGCCAATTTCATTCATCATCTTTTCACTCACTTCTCACATCTTGAGCATCGTCTTAACAATCATTTTATTATTGTAATTGGAAATGCAATGACACTCATTAAAAGAGAGGAGAGGAGATGAGGAGAGACGAGAGGAGACTAGAGGAGAGAGCTGATGGGGCTTTTAGCAGCTGCGGGGCCAGATGGGATATTTTGAGAGGGTGTGTTTAGGGCGTGTATATCCCCGTCGGGAGGAAGCTATAAATGTACAGTCTCAGTTGTTCTCTGTGTTTTCATAAGCCATTTTGTTACAGAGTTTGTTGGTTTTAATGCAAGTATTTTGTAACTGCAGTGTTTGGCTTCTGGACTCATTTGTGAATAAATCATGTCTACTGAAGTTAAGAAGCAGGAGAATACCCTAGATGCATCTCACCAAAAAGCCTGATGCAAGCCTCTAGCCGGTCATCAGCCATCATTATAAACTGAAGAAATGGAGCATAATCAGGATAGACGCACATCTGACGCAAATGAAAGCAATACTGTGAGAGACTGAGGACAACATCATGTGGCATTCTCAAACCATTTGATGTATATAACAGAAAAAGAAAACAACAATTGTAATGTTTGCAAGGCTTGATTTTGTGGAAAAGAAATCGACGGGATCATGAAAAGTGGGTATTTCATTAGGCCAAACCTGAATCCAAGTTTATAGTGGATTGTGGAGGACTATTTTCCTCCTCAAACAAACCTGAATTTTTGACCATGGAGGTTAAAGGTCGAGCTATTTGGCTACTGACTAGTTCCTCCAGGATTTTGCGATCTTGCAAACGCAAGAATGAATGCAAATTCAACCAAATGGTGCACTATTTGTGCACCAAATAGTTTAAATAAAGGTGTTGTAAAAGGAAAGATTCTGATTTGGGGCAGGCCCATTTGTAAGTAATATTCCTAAGTGATATCGCCAAACATTAATCACTTGTCTAGTGTTTTTCCAACCTGTTCACTTTAAAACTGCATGAAAATTTTCAGAGGATTTTTGTTAAGCGCAGCAGGAAAAAAAAAAGAAAGTTTATGGGCTAGAGGTTCATTGTTTGTATATACAGTATAATACTGAATATAATGTGAATTAATCTAGTCCTCATAATGATTTCACCAGTAGATTGAAGTACATTATTTTATTAGATATGCACGTTTAATATTTCAAATGAATACAGTTACTGACAGTAAGATCTAAATATTTGCAAAAACAATATTGCAAAAATAGAGAATAACAATTGATTATAGTAAGTAAGCTTACTGTCAGTAATATTTATTATATAAATACATAATGATTATTGGTGGATTTTTAATGCAAATCAACACAAAAGCAAATTTAGTCATTTTGGGCTGAAAAAAATCAGGGGAAAAAGTCCATTGAAATCCTGGTGGGACTTATTGGCAAACATTTTTTTCCAGCCTAGGTGATGTTGGCTGATAAAGAAGCGGAGAAAGTTATTACTAGAAGACTATTGAACAGACTGTACTTCCATCCCTCACAGCTTTGTTTTTGTTTGCATCAGATTAGAGATGGTGTCTACTCTGACTAACGTCTACAGGGAATCTCATAAATATAAAAGAGATTTCTTAAATTTCTTTTTCAATATATTCCAGCTTTTCTGGTTCACATTAACCACACAGATGTGTGAGATAAATCATGCAAGCTTCAAGATATAAATGAATTTTGCTGTAATCATTTCATTATGGCTGCCTCTGTGTGTCTGTAGGTGTATGAGGCTGTACCCTGTCGAAGCGAGTGTGGTCAGTACGAGTGGGTAACAGACCCCTGGTCAGTCTGCACCATCAACACAGTGGACGAGCTGCCAGCCTGTGGAGAGGGTGTCCAAAGCCGCAAGATCCGGTGAGCAAGGACACATTCTTACAGAGTAACCCCATCACAGATGCTTCTCTTAGGGGTCATGACCCACTCCGGTCTGCCACCCTTGTCCTCCACATCCTCATTCTGTTGTTCTTTCTGTGTGACAGGTGTGTGAGGCGTGGTAGTGGGGATCCGGTTAGCAGTGTGAATGAGACCCTGTGTGACCAGGAAGAACTCCCTCCCCAAGCTCAGACCTGCATCCTGCCATGCCCTGATGACTGTGTGATGTCCCAGTGGAGTCAATGGAGCACCTGTTCAATAGTAAGATGTCCTTTTTGTCTTGTGCTATATCCTGAAGGCACAATTTAAAAATTCAGCAACATTGTGAGCTGACCCTGATGCATAGACCAGCATACAGAGGCCCCAAAAATTATTTGCACACTTTTTGGATGCTTAAGCTAAGAGAGCAATAAGCAGATAATTATTAGCCAATAAATAGCATATATTTACACTACCGTTCAAAAGTTTGGTGTTGGTAAGACTTCTTAATGTTTTTTAAAAGTCTCTTATGGTTACCAAGACCACATTTATTTGATCAAAAATAGAGTAAAATCAGTAATATTATGAAATATTAGCCGCTTTTCCACCGCCGAGCCAAACTGTTCTCATTGCTTAACCGTTCCATGCCGATCCGGCCCAGCCGGTACGGATATGGTTTAATTTTCCACTGTGGGGCTGATAACGGAGTTCTTTGGAATGTAATGCAAATACGTCAGCCGTTGTCACTACAAGCATTCTACCAGCACGAATTCTGGGTAGAGAACTGTTTGTAATCGCGCCGTGCTGTACCAGGCTCAAATGGAAATATAACCATAACTGTTCCTTGCCATTCGTAGTTCCTTGCCATTCGTTCTGCCCGACGGTGGAAAAGCGGCTATTGTTACAATAAAATAAGTAAGAAACATTTCTTATTAATACCAATGTTGAAACCAGTGCTGATTAATATTTTTTGTGGAAACTGTGATACATTTTCAGGATTCTTTTATCAATAAAAAGTTCAAAAGAACAGCATTTTATTTGAAATGTAAAACTTTTGTAACAATGTTAGTCTTTATGGTCGTGTTTGATCAATTTAATGCATCCTTACTGAATAAAAGAATTAATTACTATTAAAACATATTTAATTAATCAGTGTTTGGCAGCAGCGTCCTTACTAATAGCAAAACCGTAAGTTTAACTGCTTCAAAAACAGCAATGTTACTACCTCACCACTGAGAAATGTCATATAGCCTTTCAGCTGTGAAAACAATTTTACTGATAAAGTCGCGGGGCAGCGCTGACCACAAGTTTCTGTGTGCTTGTATGTTTCCATGTGTGGGAGTGTGTGTCTGTACTATATGTGTATTGGAGAGAGAGTGGGAGAAACAATGCTTTTAAAATGTAATTTCATGAGGAAAACATGGAAATAGTTTGTCATTTTTGCCCTATTGTTTGTTATATGTATTGGCTTGGTAAGTGTCGGTTCATTTGCTGGTGTAGGCTATAAGGACCTTTGAAATATCTGAAATCATTTGGAGAAGTGATATTGATTTGTAATGCGGTCGAGACCTGCCTGGAACTACTTTAGCTGTGCATTTACTGAAAAATAATTGCACACCTTAGAGTGTTTGCCAGCCAATCTGAATCAAGCATTCGACAATCCTGTAGTATAAATGTTAATAAAATATATCGACCAATACTGATCTCCATTATCAGACCAAACTGGTACCAATATAATGTATGTATCTCCAGTACTAAAGTGTTTTTTATGCATGAAGTCAGTTATCCTTAAATTCACGCATGTATCCCAGCAGATTAACACAGGTGTAGATCACCACATTAACTATGGCCATTTGACCAGCATAAACTAGTATAGAGATTCATACTGCTCATTCATAAGCTGTTTTCAGCAAGATTGCCGTGTTGACTTTTTGTAGGTAAAAATTATGCACTGGTGTTTATGAGCTCATAAAAATATGCCTCTTGAGAGATCATTTCTGTCTGTGAATTAAGAACAGAAATGTTTTACAGTATATTTTTGCAAAATTCTTTCTCAGCTCGGGCCATGACATAAGACAGTGTCGAGATGTTTTGCATCCATTTGAATATTTCACATTAATGCTGCCTCGCAAGTCAAATCTTCATACAGTTCTCCAGAGTTCCTGCGGCGAAATTTCAAACGGTGAATATGGAGAAAAGTGAAATCAGTATGCAGATGAACCTCCAGTAGTAATGAAGCATTTGTTATTCTAATTAATGTTGTGCATAAAAAGTTACCCTAGATACAATTTGCCATCGGGCCACTGACTCATTGATGTGCAAACAGCTCTTCAATTCGCACTCAACAAATCAGAAACAAACTGGATGAGTTATCCTGGCTCGGCCAAACCTACACAAGACTGCCAAGCCATTTCAGCATAATTTGGTCTCTACGCTAATCGCATTAGATCACAATTCTACCTTGTACGGTCTCAGTTCCAAGCAATGTTTGTTCTCTTTGCTTTGTCAAAGCGCTCAGCCAGCGCGGCGAACATGTCAAACACCATCGTTCGGTGATTGCGCTTGGTTAATTGGTTTCAGTTTTACATAATTATGAAATGTTCCCCAAAAACCTGGGTGCACAGATATATGGCACTAGCCGAATAGAGCTCATGCTGATGATCACCCTCCCCAGTAGTGAGATACATGGACGTGGCCAGCTAGCCGTTTAAAGGGTCTCATTAATGTCTGACAGTGATGGAGATGCAGATTAGTTGCTGCCTGCAGCCTAACAGCTTCTAACAGTGCACTTAGCATTGCAAGACCATGTGGCTGCCTGACTGCTGTGGTTCTTTTGTTTTGTTTTCACAATGCAGCCAGTATGATATAGCACAGCAGTATTTCTCAGCATTTCCATGTATATGCACTTTTAAAATAGAGTTTGTTTAGACTTTTAATGTGCTTGGCGTCAAAGCCCCCCTTGACATTTTAACTGTATTTATTTGTAGCCATGTGACGAAAGCACAGCGAGGATGAGGACAAGACACATGCTGCGCCCCCCGGTGGCCGACAGAGCGTGTCCAGACAGTAACCAGACAGAGCCCTGCAACCTCAACAGCACCTGCTTCAATTGTCACTACAATGTGTCCAGTGGGTTTCTCTCATTCTGCTTGACACAACACTGAATATGACATTGGCATCTAACGACTGTTGCATAACAAGTTCACTTCAACAGCACATTCTGAAGCAATGGTTCTCAACCTTTTTCACTCGAAGGCCCTCCGTTGTATAATACAAGAAATTTCTGGTATTGTTGCTGTAATTATGACAAAGCTGCTTGTTTTTAGGCAGTTTTTATTAACAGAAACTAGTGTAGCACTTTATTTTACAGTCCTTTTCCCCATGTACATACTAAGTACTTATTACAGTAATTAGAATAACTGGGTACTAAGCCTGAACCTACCCCTAAACCTAACCTTAAAGGGATAGTTCACCCAAAAATGAAAATTACCCCATGATTTACTCACCCACAAGCCATCCTAGGTGTATATGACATTCTTCTTTCAGACAATACAATCGGAGTTATATTAAAAAATATCCTGGCTCTTCCAAGCATTATAATGACAGTAAATGGCTGCCCAAAATTTGAAGACCAAAAAAGTGCATCCATCCATCATAAAAGTAATCCACACGGATCCAGGGTGTTAGTAAAGGCCTTCTGAAGCTAATCGGTCGGTTTTTGTAAGAAAAATATCCATATTTAACACGTTATAAAGTAAAATATCAAGCTTCCGGCGTACCGCCGTCCGTATTCAATTTACGAAAAAAGCGTAACTGGCGCGACGATAACATTGGATGTAGCGTAAGCATTTTGAACTGCGAGAGGCGCTACACTTTCTTCGTAAGTTGAATACGGAAGGCTGTCCGCCGGAAGCTTGATATTTTACTTTATAACATGTTAAATGTGGATATTTTTCTTACACAAACCCATCTATTCGCTTCAGAAGGCCTTTATTAACCCCCCGGATTACTTTTATAATGGATGGATGCACTTTTTTGGTCTTCAAATTTTGGGCTGCCCTTCACTGCCATTATAAAGCTTGGAAGAGCCAGGACATTTGTTAATATAACTCAAATTGTATTCGTCGGAAAGAAGAATGTCATATACGCCTAGGATGGCTTGAGGGTGAGTAAATTATGGGATAATTTTCATTTTTGGGTAAACTATCCCTTTAACCCCTGTTGTTACCTTATATCACCCAGTATTTTTTAGGTAAGTACACTGTAAGTACACGTACTGTAAAATAAAGTGCAACCAAAACTAGAGATCTTGCATATTAGCCATTGATGTGCCAAAACATAAAATAGTTACAAATTGCCATGAGAGTGTGTTGAATAATAGTATATTGATAAATTGACATTAACCTTAAATTAATAATATTTTTTTTGATCATTGTTAGTTCATGACACCTGGCTAATGTTAACAAATTGAACCTTGTTTTAATGTGTTATCAATGTTGATATTGAACCCCACATTCTCAGTATGGACTTCTAGACCACACTGTATGTCTATTGATAAAAGTGGCAAAAAGGACAAAGAGAAGTAACAAAGACAGCCTGTCTAAGGCAATCTGATAAAGTGCCTTTATCAAGAACACATTGATGATTGCTCAAGGATCTGCCCTTGCAAGGTTCTAACCCGCAATCTTTTGGGCTTCATTCCAGATCTTTAACCAGCAGGCTATGCCGCCCATAGAAACCTTCCAGTTGAGTACTGGGAGATACTGTCCACTTTAGTACTAATGGGAACATGACTACACTTTGCCTTACATAGCAGGTTGTTAATAGATAAGATATGATGTCCAGTGTGAGTTTCCAGTTCAAACAAGATCGAGGCTCGTACTTTTCCTCTCTCCTTTATGTTGCTCTCTCACGCTAACATGTGAACTTCTGAATTGATGTAAATCCACTGCTTTGGATTGTCCGGTCGCCTGCAGCCACTCCATGCCATCCATATTGAGCTTACCAGGGCATCTGCACATGTGAAGGATCATCCTATAAAGCAGATAGATTCTCCAGATAGACCCTAATGAAGGAAATGAGCATGGAGATATGGATGAGATGATAAGCGCTTTCTTGCACAGAGACCATGAAATCGCTGATCATATCAATGCTGATACTGCTCCTCGAAGCCATTCGACTGATTAAAGACAGATTAGCATCATAAAGACGGCCTAACTTCTGCCTTCAGATCACAGTGCGTCTCACTACTCTACTTTGCGATTTTTTTTTTTTAACGTCTCCTAAGTCTCTTATGCTCACCAAGGCTGCATTTATTTTATCGAAAATACAATATTCATGTGAATTATTATTATTATTATTATTACAATTTAAAATAACTGTTTTCTGTTTAAAATGTAGTTTATTCCTGTGATGGCAAAGCTGAATTTTCAGCATCATTACTCCAGTCTTCAGTGTCACATGATCCTTCAGAAATCATTCTAATATGCTGATTTGGTGCAATAAGAAACATTTCTTATTGTAATCAAAGCTAAATATTTTTATGTAAACTGTGATACTTTTTTCATGATTCTTTGATTAATATAAAGTCCAAAAGAACAGCATTTATTTGAAATAGAAATACTTTGTAACATTGTATGTCACTTTTGATTAATTGAATGCATTCTTGCTGAATAAAAAAAAAAATCAGCAAACTTCTGAATAGTAGTGTATATGTAATATATCATTTTAAATATGGAGTGAGCCATTATGACAATATTACAAAATCCTACTATTTTATAGAACTGCGCCTTGATATAGCATCAGACAACACGAGGGGTTGTGGACAATATTCAAAATTTGTGTTTGAATGTACTTTGATGAAACGCACTACTCCAGATGTTGCATATAATGTAGGATGGATAGTATGCACACTGTTATTTAGTCATGAATGGACATATTTGAAAGGAATTGAAATGCTGTGTACAGAAATGTGAAATTAGATTGACACTTTGGTCTGACATTTCCGGTATGTGTGTGTGCTTTTGTACCCTTTGGTTACGGGTCAGGCTGGAGCACCTGTCAGCTGAGCGAACATGCCATCTGTGGCCAGGGCACGAGGACACGACTCTTAGATTGCGTCCGCAGTGATGGCAAAGTGGTGGATTTGAGCGTGTGCGAGGAGGTAACCTTCATTTTCTGCCACTCCTCTCAGTACAAGTGTTCTCTGAGGGGGAATTAAGCACTGTGGGATTGTATTATGTCCTTCAACTGCATACGCTACAAATCAGCCATGACTGTCCATTAACTCCCTACAGTATTGCTCCATATCCAGAAAATGATTCTTTCATTGAAGTCTTTTACAGTAATAGCCCCTCATTGGCACACAATTGGTTCATCAGACAGAGATTGTGTGTGGTGAGGGGACATGGGTTTAATGGCTGTCCCTCTGTTTTAGCTGGGCCTGCCTCAGCCGTGGAGACTGGCGATGAACTGTGTGTTGGACTGCCCCTTTAACTGCATCCTGTCTGACTGGGCGCCCTGGACGGAGTGCTCACACACCTGTGGCAGTAAAGGTGAGTCACAGCATACATAAGAAGAGGGGCATTGCTCAGTGAGTACACTGTGCCATAAAGTTTTCAAACGTTTTGATGTCAGGAGCCCTCAAATATGATGATCCCCTATGATAACCTTTTTAAAATATAAAAGCTGCTAGATATTATAATGCATTTAATACAAAAAAAAAATTGATATTATAAAGACAGTTGGCTTTTATATTAGCATTGTACTCAATTAAAAAAAAAATGCTTTTGATTAAATAACAAATGTAATAAAAGTGCATAAACTTGATTCAATTTAAATGTACACTACCGTTCAAACGTTTGGGGTCAGTTAGATTTATTTTTTTCAAGAAATTGACACTTTTATATAATGAAAAATCAAAGTCTGTTACAAAAGACTTCTATATCAAATAAATTCTGTTCTTTTGAACTTTCTGTATATCAAATAATCCTGAAAGACATGATCACAGAATCCACAATTCATTACCATTTTAAACTATTTTTAACTGTGATAATAATAAAAAAGAGTATGGCTGCTGAAAATTCGTCTTTGCCATCACAGAAAAAAATGCAATTTTAAAGTGCCCCATTATGCTTTTTCGAATATTACCTTTCATACAGTGTGTAATATAGCTGTGAATTGTGAATGTAAAAGGTCTGCAAAGTTTTAAAGATCAAAGTGGATGACAAATAAAGTTATTAGCCGCGTTTCCATTACAGATTTGCGCAAAACTTTTGCACATTTTTTTTTTTTTAAATGTTGATAAAAAACTATTGCGAAATGATGACTAAAACGTTTTTTTTTTCCTCCCGCGATAAGTCATTCCAAAAATCATAGCAATGGATGTTGTTAGGTTTAAGTATATCCCAGCCATTATTTTTAATTGAAGGAGACGTAGGTGTGTTATCCAAGCAGTAATGGCAAGGAAAACCCCTTATATTTTGGAGGGGCCACGTATAAGGTGTTTCTTTTTTTTTTTCCCCTCCTATCTGCTTCAAGGTCTTGATAAATTGTGGCATTTCTTTGTTATTTAGAATCCAGTATTCCTGTAATTCTTTTGTCTTTTATGAGTTTAATAAGCAAGTTTCCAATGCATTAAAAAAAAAACTTTTTTGTGATATATGGGAGTTTTGCGAAATTGGCGTGTCTCCATTGGGTGTATTTTCAATTTGCAATTTCAATTTACGCAATTTAAAGGGTAATGGAAACGCGGCTATTGTCTCCTAAAAGAAAGAATCGATTCTGAACTGCTGAAATGAGTCGTCAACAATTCCAGTCTCACTTCTGTAACATATCTACGTAGGTTTGTAACAAATTTGCATAATGCCAGCCTGTGGTCTTCATTGGCTGCCCGTGAAACACCATCTACATTAACTCACCCTCACACACTGTAGTTGTAGCTGAGAAGCAACCTATTGTAGCAACATGTTGTGTTGTCAACATGTCCAGAAAACGCTGTTTTCTGCGCTGCGAATCCACTTTGCATGCACTTCACAAGGATGAGGACTAGCCCTGAAATTGATATGGTAAAACCGACGTCATTGTTACTGTTCGTATCAGTGTATCAAGTGCTGAGGAAGCCTCTGGAGCTAAAATTCAGTTCCTTGGATGCATGTAAACCTATTGTAGGAGACCTCCAAAACAAAATTAGGAATGTTTAAAATAGTGTAATAGGGGCACTTTACCATAATTTAAAGGTAGGGTAGGGAATTTTCGGAGAGGCTAGCAATGGCGAGCTTAAAAAAAAAAAGCATAAGATCCCACCCTCCCTTCAGAGTGTCTCCAAAGCCACGCCTCCTTCAAAAGACATGACTGTGTACAGCAGGTAGCAAACAAAAGTGCCACGAGAGACAGCGTTAAACTACCTCGTGTCTCAGAGCACATAACATCACAATATTAATGAACATAATCAACTTAAAGAGCACTGACCTGTACCACCTGACTGCTGCAGATTAATTTCGGCGTTGATAGTGTTGCCATTGAAATGCATACGCTCCGAGTATAACATCACGGGTTTCCATCTCTTCCAAATTACAGTAGTTATGGCGTGAACACAGCATAAGCTCGTTGTTTTGGTTCAGGAGGAACTGTAAAAGGTGGCTGCTTTTTCGTTGCTCGGTGACTGACATCTGTCTAACTCTGGCAGTCAGGCAGGCAGGTAGGAAATCATATCATTGCATTCAGACCGAATTCAATGATTGGACGAACATTTTATGGTCCTACGCCTACCACAGATTATATATATATATATATACACTCACCTAAAGGATTATTAGGAACACCATACTAATACTGTGTTTGACCCCCTTTCGCCTTCAGAACTGCCTTAATTCTACGTGGCATTGATTCAACAAGGTGCTGAAAGCATTCTTTAGAAATGTTGGCCCATATTGATAGGATAGCATCTTGCAGTTGATGGAGATTTGTGGGATGCACATCCAGGGCACGAAGCTCCCATTCCACCACATCCCAAAGATGCTCTATTGGGTTGAGATCTGGTGACTGTGGGGGCCATTTTAGCACAGTGAACTCATTGTCATGTTCAAGAAACCAATTTGAAATGATTCGAGCTTTGTGACATGGTGCATTATCCTGCTGGAAGTAGCCATCAGAGGATGGGTACATGGTGGTCATAAAGGGATGGACATGGTCAGAAACAATGCTCAGGTAGGCCGTGGCATTTAAACGATGCCCAATTGGCACTAAGGGGCCTAAAGTGTGCCAAGAAAACATCCCCCACACCATTACACCACCACCACCAGCCTGCACAGTGGTAACAAGGCATGATGGATCCATGTTCTCATTCTGTTTATGCCAAATTTTGACTCTACCATCTGAATGTCTCAACAGAAATCGAGACTCATCAGACCAGGCAACATTTTTCCAGTCTTCAACTGTCCAATTTTGGTGAGCTCGTGCAAATTGTAGCCTCTTTTTCCTATTTGTAGTGGAGATGAGTGGTACCCGGTGGGGTCTTCTGCTGTTGTAGCCCATCCGCCTCAAGGTTGTGCGTGTTGTGGCTTCACAAATGCTTTGCTGCATACCTCGGTTGTAACGAGTGGTTATTTCAGTCAAAGTTGCTCTTCTATCAGCTTGAATCAGTCGGCCCATTCTCCTCTGACCTCTAGCATCAACAAGGCATTTTCGCCCACAGGACTGCCGCACACTGGATGTTTTTCCCTTTTCACACCATTCTTTGTAAACTCTAGAAATGGTTGTGCGTGAAAATCCCAGTAACTGAGCAGATTGTGAAATACTCAGACCGGCCCGTCTGGCACCAACAACCATGCCACGCTCAAAATTGCTTAAATCACCTTTCTTTCCCATTCTGACATTCAGTTTGGAGTTCAGGAGATTGTCTTGACCAGGACCACACCCCTAAATGCATTGAAGCAACTGCCATGTGATTGGTTGATTAGATAATTGCATTAATGAGAAATTGAACAGGTGTTCCTAATAATCCTTTAGGTGAGTGTATATATACATATAAATACATAAAAAACACTTAACTTAGTGATTGCTATCAGGATGTGAAGAGACTTTCAACCAGCATAACAAAAAAATGTTTATTTTAAATTATAACAATATTTCTGATGAGTGATTACTGTATTTTTGATTAAGTAAATGCAGCCATGGTGAACATACAGTAAGAACTTTTTTTTCAAAAACCTTACAAATTTTACTGACCGCAAACTTTTGAATAAAATAAAAATTCCAGGTTGCCCTCCCCGACAGTGATTCTGCATTTGACTCCAAAAATACAGACTTGAATTCTTAATTCTTAAAATTGCAAATGTACCATAAATGTGGTTGGTGCTTCAAGTCAAAAAACCTACTGTAGGTTGAAGCCCAAAACGAAGAGCAATCAGAACTATTAAGAAGGATCAGGGGGGAAACATACATGCAAATTACAATTCACAATAATATTTAATGTTCTTGTGCAGCTGACATATTTTCATTTGCACGCAACCTAACCAACAAACCTGTGGAGATAAACACTCCGCTTGCTCTAGGCTCACACTATCAGGTGGTGTGCATTTACTTTGCATTCATTACCATGCCATGTCGGAATCCCTTTTTAATTATGGATGTTATGTCATGAATCATATTTAAGGATCGGCTTACAGGTTAATGACTCTGGGTTATGAAACCCTAGCTTTCCTGAACATGCCAAATGATTTATCAGTCAAAGGGAAATATTTATTTTATCCATTAGTGTTCTCAAAATTGCAATTGTTAATTCAGAGTTTATTGCCCTGTTTGACTGATGGAACGGTGTTATTGCTTCATGTAATATAAAATAGGCCAATTACTAGTCTTAAGAGCAGCCCGGGTCCCTATTGCTCAAATGACCCAGCTCCTTAGGAGTTCAGTTGGTTTTTTCTCTTAATTAGACACGTTCAACACAATCTTCATTAATTTTCATTCAGCCATCAGCTTCCTTTCTCAGCCAGGCAGTTTACTTTTTAAATCCAAAGGGATTTCTCCATGCAATGCAAACAGGAAGTTCTCAGCATGTTTTTGGCTACATACACAAGCGAAGAAATAAATGCAAGCCGTGCAGGCTGGAAAAAGAGCATTTTCTGCCTGTGTCAAAGCAGTGTTGTCTCTTGCGCACCTCGCTGGAGACAGAGAGTTTGGGGTTCATTATGTGTTGTATATATACATAGAGATTTAATGCATCTGGCAGTGGAGCTCAGGAGACCCAAACAACTCTGTGCTTTTCTCTTTTCTTTCTTCTTTCTAACCCTCATTTTTCTCTATTCCAGCCCAACCCTCTTCTGTCTCCCTACAGGATCAAGTAGAGATATTTTCACTGTCATATCACGTCATTTTAAGGGGTTCCTCATCTGGCCGGAGTGCTTCAGTTTTAATGAATGATGTGCTTGAAGCGGCCAGCTGTAGAGGCAGCTCTTGAAGGCAGCATTTGATGAGCAGTTATGTTGTGCTGTGAATGTCATTTCTGTTGTTTTTTTTTAAGTTAAATGTTAAATGCTCGACTGGAAGGAGGGCTTTTTACAGTCAAACTCACTGGAGTGCTATTGAGTTCAGATGTACATTGATGAAGGGTCTGTATTTTTGCTTTTTCTTGAGAATTTAGGTGAATGGAATGATGGGCCCAAAATTGTATTCTTCTGAAAAGCCTTTTTTTCCCCACTTGAGATACCCTGCCAGCATCTCATGGTCGTCCTCTTAAAATCCCATAAAGCTTTTTATCTTAACCCCATCATTCCTTTAAAATGAGTGAGGACAGTGGATGGTAGATGTTTTGTTGGAAAAGGAAACCCCTACCTTGTTCTAAGTTTCAAGGCTGTCAGTTCCCATGTTAATTGAGAATGTCTTGTCCTAGCTAACGCTTATGTGTTGTTGAGCAGGCCGAGAGCTGCTATATACAGTGAACTTCTATATGTCCCTGCTGCGTTAAAAGGAATAGTTCATCAATTACTCACCCTCATGTCATTCTTAATTCTGTGGAGCACAAAAGTAGATTTTTTTGCAAAATGTTCAAGCTGCACTTTTCTATACAATGAAAGTGAAGTGCTGTAAAAGACCAAATAAGTATCATTGTGCACTGTGTAGAATACCAAGTCTTCTAAAGTCATATGATAAGATGTGTGTGAGGAACAGAAAGAAATGAAAGTCATCATTCACTCAAAATCTTTCTGTCCTCCATTGCTCTCAAATCTCATTTGCATTTACAGGTGTTTCTGCACCTTTGGACACTTCTGGCCCCGTGGACTTGTAGAAAAACACACTTTTCTCACTAAGTTATTTAATTCGTTGTAGTGAATATACACTCACCTAAAGGATTATTAGGAACACCTGTTCAATTTCTCATTAATGCAATTATCTAATCAACCAATCACATGGCAGTTGCTTCAATGCATTTAGGGGTGTGGTCCTGGTCAAGACAATCTCCTGAACTCCAAACTGAATGTAAGAATGGGAAAGAAAGGTGATTTAAGCAATTTTGAGTGTGGCATGGTTGTTGGTGCCAGACGGGCCGGTCTGAGTATTTCACAATCTGCTCAGTTACTGGGATTTTCACGCACAACCATTTCTAGAGTTTACAAAGAATGGTGTGAAAAGGGAAAAACATCCAGTATGCGGCAGTCCTGTGGGCGAAAATGCCTTGTTGATGCTAGAGGTCAGAGGAGAATGGGCCGACTGATTCAAGCTGATAGAAGAGCAACTTTGACTGAAATAACCACTCGTTACAACCGAGGTATGCAGCAAAGCATTTGTGAAGCCACAACACGCACAACCTTGAGGCGGATGGGCTACAACAGCAGAAGACCCCACCGGGTACCACTCATCTCCACTACAAATAGGAAAAAGAGGCTACAATTTGCACGAGCTCACCAAAATTGGACAGTTGAAGACTGGAAAAATGTTGCCTGGTCTGATGAGTCTCGATTTCTGTTGAGACATTCAGATCGTAGAGTCAGAATTTGGCGTAAACAGAATGAGAACATGGATCCATCATGCCTTGTTACCACTGTGCAGGCTGGTGGTGGTGGTGTAATGGTGTGGGGGATGTTTTCTTGGCACACTTTAGGCCCCTTAGTGCCAATTGGGCATCGTTTAAATGCCACGGCCTACCTGAGCATTGTTTCTGACCATGTCCATCCCTTTATGGCCACCATGTACCCATCCTCTGATGGCTACTTCCAGCAGGATAATGCACCATGTCACAAAGCTCGAATCATTTCAAATTGGTTTCTTGAACATGACAATGAGTTCACTGTACTAAAATGGCCCCCACAGTCACCTATCTCAACCCAATAGAGCTTCTTTGGGATGTGGTGGAACGGGAGCTTCGTGCCCTGGATGTGCATCCCACAAATCTCCATCAACTGCAAGATGCTATCCTATCAATATGGGCCAACATTTCTAAAGAATGCTTTCAGCACCTTGTTGAATCAATGCCACGTAGAATTAAGGCAGTTCTGAAGGCGAAAGGGGGTCAAACACAGTATTAGTATGGTGTTCCTAATAATCCTTTAGGTGAGTGTATGTACATCACACACAATGTCATTTCCACCATGTCTCAATTTCTGTATTGTGTTTAATAGCATTCTTTTGTGAAAAGTACAGTTATAGAAAGGTTTAAATGAATTTTAATATTTTTTCAGCAGCTTGTTGTCCACCAGAGGGAATCACAGGACAAGAAATCATTTTATGTGCAATATTTTAGAATCAGTGTAAATGGTTCAATAGCTTCACATGTAATAAAAAAAACAAATTAATTTGTAGAACTATGGCACACTTACAGTATCACCTGATTTTAATATACTTTGAAAAGAAATCTGTGACCTCCAAATTGATTATAGATCATAAAATGTTATCTATATCTATCTTTAAATAATAAATATGAATAAATATTAAATAATTTGTTTATTTAGATTATCATAGTTTTAAACTGACCTGGACCACCATGAAATTCATGCTGGTGCAAGATGGTCGTTGGGGAATCTCTTAACAGATGACTGTTTCTGTCTATTCCTGCACTATATAGTTCATAAATATTTCAGCTATACGACGTGTGAATAATGCATTAATCCACAGCATTGTCCCAAGCTGCTAAAGTACGCACTAATGCAGGCTTGATGTATTTTGAGCAGTGCCTCTGCTGTTTGCCATATTTTCATGGAGTGCATTCACAGATGTCTCTTCATTTGCGTCTCTGTTGCAGGTGTTATGACTCGCTCTCGCAGTGTGTTACAGCAAGCTCATGAGGAGGGACGCCCGTGCGCCTCCCAGCTCTCCCAGACCAAACCCTGTCCCATCAGCCCCTGCTACACGTGGATTGTGAGCGATTGGTCTCCTTGCAGAGTGGAGGTAGATCCTAGGCAAAAATAATTGGATCTGCATGTATTCTGCACTTACTGGTTATTGCATATCACCTAACCTGAGGGCATTCAATGCATGTTTCATACGACCAAGTGGTGTTGAGACCAGCTGCTCGGCATGTCTGTCTGGTACTGGCATAACACTGGAGTTCTTTAATTGAATTTTGTAGAAATTGCACGTGCACATGCCGAGTTTGTGTGTGAGAGAGGGACTCTGTCATTGAGACGTGAGGTAACTGCTGATTAAAATCATGCTGGGATCCACGGTCTTATCATTAGAGGAGAACAGTGGCAGAGTTCAGATTTTCATCGCCTCTCTTCTGCTTTTCTCTCCTCTCTCTTTTGTATCTGAGAAGGATTTTAATTGTACGTCTCGGGGTTTTGCGCACGTCCCTAGAGTCGTGCTTGCCCAGATCAAAAGCTGTCCTCCAATGTGAACAAAAGAAACGTTGCAAACACTTTTAACATGCATTTATGTGCTTTCTCTGGTGCTTGGTGTGATGGACACTTTCATATTCATGAAGATTATTACATTTCTCTGATATGTGTGACATCTGTGATAACTAATTTTATTTGTAGTCTGTATCAGTATTACATACTGTACATTTCTAGAGACAAGCTAAACCACATATCTGAGCAAATGTGATTTTCATAGTTAACATTTGCAATGCGAATTGTTTAAATGAAAAACAATATGTTTGAATGTAACATGCGATAACAACAGGAAGAAATGCGATCGTGAGGTTAAACATTAAATAAAAAAGTGAGGAAAAAGATTTATACTCAAAACTAAACAGCTTCAATAAAAACAATACAATTTTAATTATTATATTTAAAATTAATTTTAAAAAAATTGATTAGATATTCTCTGAAAACAAAGTTTTAAAAAATATAACCCTTTGACAAACTCCCAAAAATCTTATCATTAGAAACTACTAATGGCTATCATGAATAAATCAAATATGTTTTGATCAATTATTCTTAGAAATATCAACAACTTTGCAGAGCTATTAGTCTACATGAAAAATTAGGAAGAAAGGGTCTAATAATATTTTGATTATGTTTACGAGCACTACTATCTCTAACCAAATGACACATTCGTTTAACAGAAAGAATAAAGGCATAGTTATTTTTTTGTCCATTCTTCTTTGAATTTTCAGTCTACATAATTGTCTTCTGTGTATCAGAATAATATTGTGTCATCGTGTTCATGATCAGACGCACTGCTTTATCAGCATAGGTGTAATTTACGGGTGGGACATGTCCCCACCACTTTTTGCCAGAGTCAGTATTGTCCTTTTTGAACCATCTCATGGCACAGATGTACCTAATAGAAAGAAACATCTCCATTTTTATTAGCAATTTGTTTGTTTGTGTTAAATAAGAGGCAATCTATCGCTGGAATGTGTTGTTTTTGAAATCATGGCAAGTGCTCGTTGCCGCTGTTATCGAGCTGTTACGAGGGCAGATTAGAACCCAGAACCTCTCTGACACGCTTAACAAAAGTTCTACCACCAGACCATTAAAGCAGACAATCATTCCATGCGAATCTATGTATTCACTGATGCAAAGAATCTCGAGACATTGTATATATAGTAGATGTAAGGATGAAACTATCACGTTAAACATGACTTCTGTGTCGATAAATTAAACTCAATGTACTATTGGAATTGATTTCTGGACATTATAATGTTATTTTTTCTGCAATTGTTATTGTACATATCATTGTATTACCACCACCGCCTCCCCGCACTCCTGTCCCACCCACTTTTTAAAACAAATTTACGCCACTGTGTATCAGTGTCCTTTTTGCACATATATATTTCATTTGAAGAAGACATGATGAAATATGTGTGCATACACTGTGCTGGTTCATGTTTGGAGCAGGAGAGTATATGAAATATGTCCATAAAAATTTGAAACATGCTTGCTCCATTCCAGATATGAACTGTGATTCGCGTTGTTAGTGTTGTTAAACTCATCGTGGCCTTCCTTGCAGAAACCGCTATCCACGTGTTGTTACTTATTAAATATTGTTACAGTCATATTTTCAATGTGTTGGTAGTCAATCTTCAGCTCTCACTGCATCGTGACGAAAATGCAAACAACACTTTTGTGCTACTGTACTGCGAAAACACACTTACGACACCTGTCCAAACTTGAACAGGCAGAGGTGAACGAAGAGCGCTGAAATGTAGTGCAATCCCTGAATAATACAGTGCAGTGATTGGATTAAAAAATAATGTGGAGAAATAGGGCTGCACGATTTGGGGAAAATATCTAATTGCGATTATTCTGGTTAAAATTGCGATTTGCGATTTTAAAATGCGATGTGAAATGAAAAGTGTGTGTATAACATTTTGTGCTTATATATTATGACTAATAATAATTATTATGATTATTATTATTGCTAATAATATATATATATATATAATATTTAACAAAATAAGAAATATTACTATTACAATAACATTTTCATTATTAAAAATAAAAAAATAGAGTATTTAAGAATAAATATAAGAATATAATAATAATAATAATAATATTTATATTTTACAGAAAACTTATTTTACAAAAAACTGCAGGGTTATTTTTCAGGAAATCCCTAATGTGAAGCTAGCGCTGTGTAGCTGAATAAAAAGAAGATAGAAACGCTTTGATTAAACATCAAGACTGCGACAATATATGGTGTATTTGAGTTCTTCAAGCCTTCTCGGGTATTTTCATAATAATAAAGTATATTACAATGCAATGCTAATCGAAATAGACTTCATCACTGTATAGAATACTATAAAATAATTCATCGTCTTCCTCATTCTGTGATAAGAAGCCACATCAGCTCACAAAAAGGAAATATCAAACACTCGACTGGCGATATGAAGTGAGTTAAAACGTTATTAAACGTTCTTTTTTTTGTTTTTTTCAAACGCACGTTATAAGCGACTCAAACTCGCAGTGCTTTCAGATGGAGCAGCGTTTACTACTGATCACAGAGCCGCTCTTCACTAACACGCTGGGCATATATTTATTTAATTAAAATCGCAGCCTTTATGCTTTCATAATCGGACATAACCCAATTCGCGATTGCGGTTCGATTTCGATTAATCGTGCAGCCCTAGGAGAAAATGATGACATAGATGCATACTCTCCAGCCATGGTAGCCAATCACCACTCCGAATTAACGCATATACCTCACTTTTAGTGACGTTGGTTAAAAAAAATTTTAGACCAGAAAAATGAAAAAATGAAGAAAAAGAAACACTTTTCTCTTAATAATAAACATAATGAGTGCTACTGTTGTTTTCATTTACAGTGGGGAGAACAAGTATTTGATACACTGCCGATTTTGCAGGTTTTCCTACTTCCAAAGCATATAGAGGTCTGTAATTTTTATCATAGGTACTGTTCAACTGTGAGAGACGAATTCTAAAACAAAAATCCAGAAAATCACATTGTATGATTTTTAAATAATTAATTTGCATTTTATTGCATGACATAAGTATTTGATCACCTACCAACCAGTAAGAATTCCGGCTCTCACAGGGCTTCTTCTTTAAGAAGCCCTCCTGTTCTCCACTCATTACCTGTATTAACTGCACCTGTTTGAACTCGTTACCTGTATAAAAGACACCTGTCCACACACTCAATCAAACAGACTCCAACCTCTCCACAATGGCCAAGACCAGAGAGCTGTGTAAGGACATCAGGGATAAAATTGTAGACCTGCACAAGGCTGGGATGGGCTACAGGACAATAGGCAAGCAGCTTGGTGAGAAGGCAACAACTGTTGGCGCAATTATTAGAAAATGGAAGAAGTTCAAGATGACGGTCAATCTCCCTTGGTCTGGGGCACCATGCAAGATCTCACCTCGTGGGGCATCAATGATCATGAGGAAGGTGAGGGATCAGCCCAGAACTACACGGCAGGACCTGGTCAATGACCCGAAGAGAGCTGGGACCACAGTCTCAAAGAAAACCATTAGTAACACACTACGCCATCATGGATTAAAATCCGTCTAAACGCCACTCGCCGTGTTTGGTGGAAGAAGGAGGATGAGTGCAACCTCAAGGACACCATCCCAACCGTGAAGCATGGAGGTGGAAACATCATTCTTTGGGGATGCTTTTCTGCAAAGGGGACAGGACGACTGCACCGTATTGAGGGGAGGATGGATGGGGCCATGTATCGCGAGATCTTGGCCAACAACCTCCTTCCCTCAGTAAGAGCATTGAAGATGGGTCATGGCTGGGTCTTCCAGCATGACAACGACCCGAAACACACAGCCAGGGCAACTAAGGAGTGGCTCTGTAAGAAGCATCTCAAGGTCCTGGAGTGTCCTTTGGAGGGAGCTGAAAGTCCGTATTGCCCAGCGACAGCCCCGAAACCTGAAGAATCTGGAGAAGGTCTGTATGAAGGAGTGGGCCAAAATCCCTGCTGCAGTGTGTGCAAACCTGGTCAAGAACTACAGGAAACATATGATCTCTGTAATTGCAAACAAAGGTTTCTGTACCAAATATTAAGTTCTGCTTTTCTGATGTACCAAATACTTATGTCATGCAATAAAATGCCAATTAATTACTTAAAAATCATACAATGTGATTTTCTGGATTTTTGTTTTAGATTCCATCACTCACAGTTGAAGAGTACCTTTGATAAAAAATACAGACTTCTACATGCTTTGTAAGTGGGCAAACCTGCAAAATCGGCAGTGTATCAAATACTTGTTCTCCCCACTGTATGTGCAACCTGTACATATCTGTTAAAATCTCAAAAAAAAAAAAAAAAAAGTTTTCGGGTTTCATGACCATTTAAATCCAGTATCTTGTGTAAGTTTGCTTTTTTTTAGGGTCTTTAGATATTTTTTACTGGCAAACAAGACAAAAACACTGATAAAGAATTTTGCTGTGGAAGTTGAAACCTTAACTGTGTGTGATCAGGTCACATAGTTCATCAGAAATGGCGTAGCATGTTTTACTCCCACTGTCAGTCATTCGCAGAGAGGTGTCACTGTAATAAGCTCCTCTGCCTCACAGCTCGTCCAGACTAATGAGTCAGCCGTGTGCTTTTGTGCAGGGAGCAGAATGTGGAGAGGGCACGAGGGAGAGGAACCTGACGTGTGTGGTGCACTGGTCAGACTGGCCAGACAGCCCACATCCTTCTAAAGCGGTGGAGGATGAGAAGTGTGGAGACCGCATGAGAAAGGAAAGCGAGCAGGAACTACAGCAACCGTGTTTCGTACCCTGTCCAGGTACAACACTGATTCAGAGCAACATTTCGTATACTTTTTGTTTCGTTTACATTTTCACATTTTTTACATTAACTTAGTTCGTTTTACATGATTTATTGTTTCAGTGTTGGGGAAACTTACTTTTAAAAGTAATGCATTACAATGTTGTGGTACTTCCTAAAAAAGTAGCTAATTACCTTAGTTACTTTTTATTGAAAGTCATTTTCATGTTTCTGTCACTTCGGTCTGGTTTATTCTTGTTTGGTGACAGAGCCCTGACACTCCTACTGTCTTGTCTTTGTGTGAGTGTGCGGTTTCGAGTTTGCTCGGGCCGTGCACTTTTCTATCCATGTGAGTAATTTTGTGTTCGGATCCTGGCATCTCGGCCTGGTTTGGTTTCAGTTTGGTGTCGGAGTTCAGACATTCATGCTCCAGGTGTTGGTCTTCTGTTGTGAGTGCACGGGATGAGTATTCGCTCATTCTCTGTGCTCTCTGTCTTGTTGTGTGAGCATACGTTTCAAGATCACTCGGGCTGTATGCTCTTCTGTCCGCAAGTGTGTTGTGTTCGGTGTGTAGTACGCTGTTCGTGTTTTTCATCTGTGTGGACACGCAGTCGGTGAGAGTTCTCATTGGCTGCCTGTTCATGTCATGTTTTGTTTGAGCACATGGCTTGTGATTGTGTTCACTGGCTATGTGCTAAAGTTTTTTGTCATGTTTGGTGTGGTCACATGGATGTCATGTTTGTTTCTATGTGCCATGTGCTCTTCTGTCTTAACCGCTCCCTTCTTGTCATCTGATTATTGGTTCATTTGCTCCACCTGTCCTCTCTCGTTACCTGCTTTGTTTGCTCCCTATTTATTCTCTTGTGTTTTCAGTCCTGTGCGAGTTTGTTGTTGCATTTACCCATCGTGTCTAGCCCTGCGAAGGCCTGTCCTGCTTTGTCTTGCCGTTTCCAGCCCTGCCTGCCCAGTCCTGCTGCCAGTGTTTTCCCCTACGGAGCTGTTTTTGTTTAATTTTCATAACAAAATTGTCCTGCATTGTCCATTGTCCTGCATCTTGAGTCCTGGCCTCTAGTGATGGGCAGACCGAGGCTTTGTGAAACACTGAAACAGTTGAAGCAAATGTGTCGTATTGTGTCGAAGCTTCGAATCAATCTGACACCCGTCTCCATGGCGACTCCTGCTGGTCAGAACAGTGTAACAAAAACCCAGGCCAAACATGCATAAAAACATCTTTTACAAATCTATTGCAAATGTTTTATTGAAAGTAAAATCTTTCAAATGCAATTAACTAATAATCTAATAAAATTTTATATTAAGTGTCTATATGTTCTTTTATCAATTGTCAGGGCTTGTTTTGTTTGTTCTATGGATGGCTCAGATAAACAGGCCAATACGAGACTATTAACTATTAAGTTATTCCTTTTAATTATACTAATGTCTAATTAAAACTTCTACAAATGTATAAAACTGATCAGAGATCAGGTAAAACCCACAGACACTTCAGTGGTTCTCAGTCACTCCTCATGATTCATGGGTTCACAGAGATCATCGCCCACTAGCGGTGACTATTGACATTTCTAAGTGCTTCGAAACAGTGATGACGTAACGAAGCCTCGTTTACTGAAATCACGTGACTTTGGCAGTTTGATACACGCTCCGAACCAATTGATTCGAAACAAAAGATTCGTAAAGCTTTGAAGCTTCATGAAAAAGTGTTTTGAAATTGCCATCACTACTGGCCTCATCCCTTCACCCAACCCTGACAGTAATGTGTTATGTTACTTTTGCATTACTTTTTCTGGCCTGGGCTGGGCTTGCTTGTTAGTTTTTAATAACAAAAAAAAGATATATTTTTGGCAAATGTAAAGGAAATGTAAATTCACGCCTGTACAGTAGAGGGCGCAGCTCAAGCAAACCTTTCATCTGTGCTGCCATTCTGGATTGCAGAAGAATAGGGCAGAAGCAATAGAGTGGTGCAGGTATGACATCACTTTGTAGGCCAAAACACGGAAACGAGTTAGCATTTTAGCACTTCCGGTTCAATTATCCCGAAGTCAGTGGGTATTTTGAATGCAATTTTGGTTATATGTGGTGAACACAAGCTCAAGACACTTTCACGTTGTAACAGTTTTCCTGTTACTGATAGCTTCTCGGTGCAGCATTGTTATTATTCACCTGAGCATTAGAGGGCGCTCTGGTTAAAAAAATGCTTGAGTTTACTTATTTAAGGGAACAAAGAAGGAGAAACAATTGGAAGTTAATTCTCTACCTTTATGGAGATGCTTACCTCATGGTCTTTACCCTGTTTGAGGAACTTTATAGTTCTAAGCTCATCTGTAAGTAATTGTTATGTGTTTTTTTCTTCTTTCTTTAACAATTATTGTTTGTAGTATATGTTTGTGTTCTGGGCATATATAGAGTACTTGGTGGCTTATACAACTGAGAAGATGGAACTAAGAATTTATTTCCATCTACTGCTTGACTGTTACCTGGTGTTAAATATTTCAAACGTTGAGGCCCTCTCTTCCAGTTGAATTTGGCTGTGGAACCATCTTGACCTTTAAGTACTGTTTTCTCAATTTATACTTCAACTGAGCAAAGACTGGGCAAAGTGTATGGTCCTAACTGATCCTAAGTGAAATACTGTGATTTGGGGTGCTGGACTGTTTTTATTCTCTGTTTCTAACTGGTTGACCAGCAAGTATTGGTATCATGTTAAATCTGTGTGTTCTATGTAACCATGCTTAATACATCTGACTCAAGAGCAAAATTGGTCTGTTTGGTCCCTCATTACATGTAGTACTTAAACTAAAGTTAAAGGGATAGGTGTTACATACTTTGGTGCCCAAACAGGGACATAAAAAAAAAAAAATCCAAAACCAAATTGTAGGATGTGAATGGTTTTGATTTGGTTTTAAACAGACTTGCTTCTTTTGAGTCATTGTGTCAAATGTGTAAAAGTATAATTGAACTTTGTGGTTGAGCAAATGCATTAAGTTACTAAATTACATTTTAATGAATTAATTTTTGAAACTGACACAAAATGGCTGACCGCTGTGATGAGACAGAGGGTGAGAATCCTATAGAAGCAGACTATTTCACTACACCTTTCACCACCAGACGAGAACCAGTTCAAGACCTTATGCAGTCTCTCAGTCATTTGTATTTGGAGAATGAGGTAGATGAGGGAGAGCATGAAGATAGTTCTCAGTACTTGCCGTTATCACCTCCTCAAGCAGAAGATGTAGCCACTTCCAGTTTGGAATCAAGGGTGAGCAAAATAGAATCTAAAATAGGTGAACTAGAGAAATCTTTTGGTGTGTTTTCTAATGACGTGCAGCATGATATTGATAGGCAAAATCACAGGTTGACTGTTATGGAAGAGCAGATGCAGAACCTTTTTTCCCAGCAAAAGGACCATCATAAACGGATACAGCGACTGGAGGATTCACTGCCCACTGAGCTCAAGTCTGAATGCCAACAGGTAAAAGAAACCTTAAAAAAAAAGAGTATACAGCAAGTAGGACAAGCAATGATGGATTGTATGGCACGAAGGGATGTTCAACTGAAATCTTTAGTTCCCTCTACCCACACTGTGACATCTACACCCCACTTCAGTCCACCACTACCAACAGATAGTCCAACCTATCATATACATTTTAAAACACAGATCAAGTTGGATTTTCCAAGGTTTGGCAGTTTGGAGGGAGAAGACCCTATGTTTTACCTTGAAAGATGTGATGAGTACTTTGCAATTCAACCATTGAATGATGCTGAGATATTAGCCATGTTGCCTTCTGTTTTAACTCATACAGCCAAGGACTGGTGGCTTGCGGAGAAGAAGAGGGTAAGAACTTGGGGTCAATTCAAGAAAACGTTTTTACAATCTTTCCTGCCTGATGACCATGAAGTTGAGGTTGAAAGAAGAATTAGAGAACGGAAACAAGGACTTGATGAAAATATTCGAACATTTGCTTATCAATATCGAGCCTTATGTCTACGATTGAAACCTTCCATGTCAGAACGTGAAATACTCCAAGCTACACTCAGAAACTGTAATCCTCGTGTCGCCAGCATACTCAGAGGCACAGTCTCTACATTGGACGAGTTGGTGCGTGTTGGTACCCTGGTGGAAAGGGATGTCAGTGAGGAAAGAGCCTATTGGAGACAGAGACAAGCAGAACATCAAGCAAAGGCAAATGGAGCTAATAAAACAGCAAAAGGGCGACAGTCAAACCCTCACATTGCTGTGATGTCAGGAAATGTGGAGAGACAGCTTGACCCATTATCCCTGCAGATCACCATCAATGACTATAGATGGCAAGCAGTTTTGGACACTGGTAGCACATATTCTTTACTTCAGGAATCTTACTGGAAAAAAATGAGGTCAAGTTGTGTTCATCTGTGACAATTATCTTGATGGACAAAACGTGTATGTTTCATAAACTTTTGTTGATCACAGAGCTTGTTTTATGTGCCTATGGAAAAGTCCTATTGGGTTTTTGTCGAGAGAAAATTTTGCTTTAACTCGTCAAAATAAGTTAAGCAATTTTCAACTTTTTTTTTTTTTTTGAATTTGCACGTTTGTCTGAAAGCATATTAAAAACACCACATAGACATATAAACATTAAAAACTTGATTTTCACCACAGCTTTAAATATAAAAGTAATGTGTTATTTTACTCGTTACTTGAAAAAGTAATTTGAATACGTAACTCACGTTACTTGTAATACGTTACCCCCAACACTGTTCATAACCACTGGAAGATGTTGATCAAGGAATATTTTGTACTGCTACTCACATTTCATTTACTATCCCTGTGGAACTGTCCCAGGAATTAATGTTTGTCATGTTCAGTGAGATTAAATGAAAGTTTGTCGGTTTGACAACAAGCAGTGTCCCTTTTTACTTGTGAATGCATTTCACCTTCAGGCTGTTGTTGACCTGTGTTAGCCCTACTTCTGTGTCTCTCTTCAAACTGCGTATTTATTTTTGTAAATGTGCTGCATGCTTACAGAGAAGAGCATATGCTGGGAGGAGCGGAAACCAAAGATGTTAGGCCCGTGTGAGAAAGGTAGAGACAAAGAAGTGAGCGAGTTAGAGAGGGTGGCATATGGTGTGAGGTGTTCATTGTATTATATGTTTCGGCAGCTCCAGTGAGGGATGAAAATAGACTAGCTTCGTGAAGATGATGGATAATGAGATGCCTGGGTGCACAGATTGTCTCTAATAGCCATTCTGGCTGCAGAATCAAAAGGACGTCATGGCTGAAGAGTTAGTGTTACCGTGTGCAGGTGGGAGGCGGCTGTTGCTGTGAATCGGCCTCTGTTCTGAGGGATTAGGAGGGTCAGTGATGTGTGATCTTTGGTAAAGGAAGTGATAAATGTACAGTATCTGAAGAGTTGCGCCATGCATTTGATTCCATGACAGGAATATCAGATCAATCTTGTAGGGAAATAATAATAATAATAATAATTATTATTATTATTATTATTATAATCATCAACACTTGCACAGACTGCTGCTATACAGACAAGTAGCAGAAAACTATAAGGTCAAATCTGTTTTTTGTTTTTTTTTAAGTTTGAATCTTTAAGTGCTTTTTAAGTTTGAAATACAGTTTTTAGTGTAATAATTTAGCTAGATGATTACGCTAGCAGCACTGTTGTTTTAGTATTATTTATATACTATTATAGTATTATTAGTATCATTTTTTGGAATTTGCTTAATTTTTATATTTTCATTTTAATTTTAGTTTAAGGTTTAGTAATTTTATGTGCTTTTGCCTTTTTTTTTTTTTTTTTAATATTTCTGTTAAGCTTTATTTACATTTCATTTTATTTATTTCAGATATATTTCAATTATCAAAAATGATTTTTAATTGTTTTAGTTTACAACACTGGCTAGCAGTATGCGACAAAGAGGTCTGTGGTATCAATTTTATGTTTGGGGTACTGTAGTGTATCCTAAGACTTGTAATCATACATACATTGTCAAAATGCTCTATAGCATTCCTTCTTTGCACTTGCTAACTTGACCAATTAAGTTCCTTGATGAGTGTCAAGTTATCATGATATTGATTTAAATTGTAGAACTGGAGTTGTGATATGTGATTTGTCATCTACAGGAGACTGTCACCTTACAGAGTGGTCACTGTGGAGTTCCTGTCAGCTGACATGTCTGGAAGGACGTAGTTTCGAGACGGTGGGCCGCCAGGCGCGTTCACAAGCCGTGGTCATACAAGTGCTGGAGAATCAGGACAGCTGCCCTCACCAGGTCTTTGAGACACGTCCATGTAAAGGTATATAATATAATATAATATGTTTGATAAATCATAATTATGACATAACATGACATGAAACATTAAAATTTTTACACAACATGTCAAAATTATTTTGAATGTGTGCAGTCAATAGGTTTTTTACAGAGGATTTTTGGATATGACGTGTATGTAACCACACAAGTTGTACAATATTTTCTGTGCCTGAGTACACTCATTTTCATTCAGTCTTTCCTCATATAGTTAACTATGTGACATCTGTAATGTTGTGTAGTGAAGTGAGTGAACAAGTTTTGGACACAGCATATGCATGAATGCATAAGACGTCTCTGTCGCTTGTAATCTTACACACCTTGTGAGTTCAGCACTACAAGAAGATGTCATGATAGAAATTCATTTCTCTCTTTCAGTTGTGTATGAGAAAGTCTCTTGGCATCTTGCTGACACTTACATTACTGTTATAACAACCAACAGATACACCAGAGATGTTCAGACAACACAGATTTCATCATTTACAAAATGACAGTGCAAGAGAGTCAGTCCCAAAGATTGGATTTTAAAACTAAAGTGGAAACTGTAGTGGAAACAGCCAAGATATTCAGTGGAGGTCTGTGAGATAATTTTAAAGAGAAGTAGATATGTAAATCAATATTGATCAAATAAATAAAACATTGTTTTTTGCATTATGCACCCATACCCAGATGATTGGGGTCAGTACGATTTTTTTAAAGAAAGAATTTAATGCTTTTATTCAGCAATGATCCATTTAATTGATCAAATTTAACAGTAAATACACTTATAATGTTACAAAAGATTTCTATTTCAACTAAATACTGTTCCTTTGAAGTTTCTGTTCATCAAAGTATCTTGAAAAATATATATCACTGTTTTCACAAAAATATTAAGCAGCACTACTGTTTAACACATTGACAATTATAATAAATGTTTCTTGAGTAGCAAATCAGCATATCAGAATGATTTCTGAAGGACCATGTGACACTGAAGACTGGAGTAATGATGCTGAAAATTAAGTTTTGCATCAGAGGATAAATTGATAAATTACATTAAAAAAAAAATGTAAACAGAAAACAGTCATTTTGAATTGTAATAATATTTCACAATATTACTGTTTTTACTGTATTTTTGATCAAATGAATTCAGACTTGGTGAGCATAAGAGACTTCTTTCAAAATCACCCAAACTTTTGAATGGTAGTGTATATGATAATTAACATCATGTTATAATCTTTCTGATCATTATTTATGTTCATTTTGAGTCTGATTCACCGGCACTGTTAAATTTTTTCAAAAACACTTTTTGTCCTATGTCCATGTTAGTGGGTCTTAGTGCAGGGTCTTAGGTCTTCATGCTTGCTCAGAAGGTTCTGTGTGTGTGTGTGCGCACGCCTGCATCAGTATATGATGTCTGCGTTCAGCTATAATCACACCTGACTGCCCAGTGCAAACCTAATGAGTGTCTCTCTCACTCTGTGGGACTGCAGGAGGGAAATGTCATAGTTACGAATGGAGGACCAGCGCCTGGAATGACAACGAAAGATCAGTGTGGTGCCAGCGGTCTGATGGGGTCAATGTGACAGGTAGCCCACCTCTTGCATTGAGACTGAGAGAATGAAAATATTCTGCACTGACTTCACTTACAGAAAGATAATCAAAAGACCTGTCAACTCCACATGACCGAAAATCTGTAGACAATGAAAATCCTGTCATCATTTACCTGCCCTCATGTCGTGCCAAACCTGTATGCTGTTATTTTTTACAGTAGAACAAAAAGGAGACACTTTGAATCTTGATCTTCATACTTGTAAAGTTCATAGTGACCAGAGACTGTCAAACTCCAGAATGGAGGAGAAAAGAACCATAAAGGTACTCATGCACTGCATTCCACGTCTTCTGAAGCCTTATGATAATTTAATGTGATTAACAGACCCAAATTTAAATTGGCGCAGGTTGTACACTACTATTCAAAATTTTGTGAGATAAAGGATATTTATACTTTCATTCAGCAAAGATGCATTAAATTGATCAAAAGTGACAGAGACATTTATAACGTTATAAAAGATTTCTATTTGAAATAAATGCTTTTGACCTTTCTATTCATCAAAGAATCCTGGCAAAAAAATGTATCACGGTTTCCACAAAAATATTAATCAGCAACTGTTTTTAACACTGAAAATGATAAGAAATGTTTCTTGAGCATCAAATCATCATATTAGAATGATTTCTGAAGGATCATGTGACACTGAAGACTGGAGTAATGATGCTGAAAATTCAGCTTTGTCATCACAGGGATAAATTACTTTTTAAAATGTATTAAAATAGAAAATAGTTATTTAAAATTGCAATTACACAATATTACTATTTTTACTGTATTTTTGATCAAATAAATGCAGCCTTGGTGAGAAGAAGAGACTTCTTTTTCTCAAAGTTATCATATGGCTTTGAAGACTTGGAATTAAGTGCACAAGTCGTATAGACCACTTTTATTGTGCTTTTATGGCCCTCTTTGGAGCTTGACAGCCACTATGAACTCTTGTTGAATAGAAAAGATAAGAGACATTTTCCTCGTGTTCCAGTGAGAAAATAACAGCATGAGGGTGGGTAAATAATGACAGGATTTTCTTTTTGTGGGGTGATTTTATCCTTTTAACCCTAAACGCAGAACCGTAGGCTGAAAAATTGTGGTGGTAGTAGTAGTGGTAGTAGAACTTTGTCATTCCAAAACATGCGGTACCTGAAAGGAACAACATTTTGTAATAACTAAAAATAACTATTATTATTTATAATAAAACTTTACTTTAGCTTTCACTGTAATAATTACGGCAATGTCATCACATCCAATTATAGGCTAATTTTGAATTATCGAAGCGAGAACATACATTAATGCATTTACTGTTGCTATTCCAGAATATTATGAATATTTCGCCTATAAGTCCTCCATCATTCAGTCTTCCACATATTTTAATAGCTTATAGAAACAAACTAATTTAGACCATATAAGCACTGATAGAGAAAACTAAGAAAATCACCAAAAGACGACAACTTAGGGGCACTATTCATTTTGTACCTACAATATTCTAAGATTAGAGTAAACTTTATAGTTACCTAGGCTACACAATGTGTAGAAGGTATCAATAAAACACAATAAAACAATTATTGCCACTTCCATAGACATCAGTGTATTTTACAAAACTATAAATGTATTGTTTTGCTAGTACTTATGTGTATTTAAATGTCTGAAACCTAAAATAAACCTTGTGGTTGAAAACACTGAATAGTTGTGATAAAAGCGCTGAGCGCGTCCGTCTCTGCCACAGTTCCAGCCAAAGCGCAAACACAGATTTGAATTTAGCAGTTGATCATGTGATGCACTGAACATTCTAATTTACACCGGTGTGATCATACGCTTCAAAGAGTTAATTATCAAATGTAAAAATATTGTTTTTTTTGTCTTTTGGAAGTTGCATTCAAATTCATTTGGCTCAAAAATCTGAGGGGGCACGTGCCTCAGTTTCAATGGGCATGACGCCTCTGCTTTGCGTCGCCTGTCAATGACGTCATATCCGTGCTAACCTTGATTTTCGTAGAAACCATGGAAACACCAAAAACGCTTTAGTATGATATGCGTTTTATTAGACAGATGAGCAACTGTTTGGATATTTTTATAGACAGAAAACTAATCATTGTTATATAGTTTGGTTAGTCTTATTGTTTAAATGTCTTGTTTTCTTGATTCACCGCGAGTAATATGTTTGTACCATGCCTCAGAGACAACACTATTTTGTCAAGTGGCTAGCATAGCATAATCAGAAAGGGTTTTATTTAAAGTAACAGTAATACAGCATTTTCTCCACCATACAATATATTTTTTAATTAATTGCATTCCATGTGGGAACACAAGTCATGCAGCTTTTATTAATATGATATTCTAATATTAATCTAGCTTACTGCAATGTGTAACAAGTGTCTCATAGCAACCGTGGAGCGAACGTCACATTATAATAACGTTCAACACACTCAAACATATTTTAGTATGATTGTTTTGACCAAGTAAAACAGCGCTACATTACCCCACAATTTTAATTTGTCAGATAACGTGACCTATATGAGTAGTAATTCAGCTTTTGCAGCTATTTTGTTCAAATAAAATTAAAAAATGCGAATTTAAATGATCAAACATAAACTGTAACAAAGTTCAGGGACGATGGAGGCGGATGTTAATCAACTTTAATCATAACTTTAATCATGAAATATGCATAGACAACAGAACAAAGGAGTGGTAACGGCCGACTGCGGCATATAAGCATAATAAAAACAGTGATGTAAAATGTCCCTGGCTCATGGCCGCACCGTGCTTCATACCACAGCAATGTTAACAAAACTTGTAATGTTAATACGTTAGCTCATCCATGAACATGATTTCTGTCCTGTCACATTGCTTTCCATCGGCTGTGGAGGTGAAGACGACAACTCCCATGATTCCACGCTCATTTACGACGTCATCAAGCTGTTATTGTTTTGAATAAGCGACCTCAAGCGGTGAAACTTACATACTGTGCCTTTAATGCAGCACTATGATGTAGAGTTCATCAGTCTTACCGCTTCTATTTCTTAGCCTGGTGGTTCTGGCCCTAATGCTGCGCAACCTCCTGGAGAGTGGCAAACAGACCATTTTCTGGGTGAGCGAGGTCCCTCATAATACAAGTTGCCCACCTGCATCTGGTGATGTAAATATCGCTTACAGTTAGCAAACTGTGCTTGATGATTTTCTGGGCAGATTTAACTACCCGCTCTAGTGCCCTCCTGTCTGCAACAGAACAATTTCCCCACCACACAGTGATACAGGAGGTGATGACACTCTCTACCATACATCTGTAGACAGATGTGAGGACTGAAATGCCAAGGCCAGCATGCTTTGAATGTGGCACACTTTGTCTAGGACAGTTTAATAGCACATCCAACATTTTCCCTATTCTCTCCCTCCATTTCAACAGACATCATCAATAAACTAACGCTCGTCTGAAAGCGAACAGTATAAATGTTATAAAACATTGTTTGATTGTGGCGAAATGAACACGCTCCAGATGGCAAGCTTTCACTTGAGCGTTTAGAGTGAGAATGAAGGCTTTCGGGCTGCGTGAAGTGCTGTAAATAACAGAGAAAGGTGATCTTATCTGAGTACGGAATCGTCTCGGGCAAATATAAGCTGTGAGAGGTAATCTTTTCTGCTTGAGAAAACCCCGAACCCAGGGTATTAGTCTCTGATGTTTTGACATGTAATTTTCTATTCCAAAATTACAATCTTCACTGATTGATCAGAAGCTGTGATGGGTCCTTTAAGCCATTAATCAGGTGTGACAGCACTTTTATCTGGCTATCAATAGGGAAATGGCAATAATTACCTCTGTTGTTTCCTGTTGGAAGGGGGCTGCTTTCCACAGAACCGGCCAACCACTGTGCGGCACTGTCACCCTCCCTGCACCAAACCCTTCTCCCACTGCAAGCAGGTAAACACTGTCTTTCCTCTGTGCAAAGATATCATCCTGTATTTGTGACGATTTGTGCTTTGGTTGTGCTACCAGCATAATATTCATGTGGTGTGATGTGGTTTGAGGCTTTATTAAAGTCCATACCTACCCCAAACCCTAAACCTACCCTTAAAACAATGCAAATATAGTGTTGGTAGCACAATCTGGTAGGTAGCATTATTCGTTAGAGCACTGTATCTATTTGCACCTGTAGTTATTGTTATTAGTTTACTCATGAAGAAAAGCATTTCAGGCATGTGTAACATTTGCATAATTGCTTCAAATAGAGGACAAAAATATAAAATTCACAAAACTGTATATTGACTGCCACTTGCAGTGCACTGAATGCAACTACATGCAATGCATTGTACATTTTTTTTTCCTGCATGAGTACTGATAAAAATATAGATTTTGCCTTAAAGGAATGTTCCAGGTTCAATTCAAAGCATTTGTGGCATAACGTTCATTACCACAAAAAAATATTTTAACTTGTCCCTTGAGTAGGTTACGGTAAGGCACTTACAATGGAAGTGAATGGGGACAAAAGCAAATATGTGGTGCTTATATTTTTATAAAAACATTTACTTTAATGTGTAATACTTTGTGTATTATTTGAACTAAGGTTGTTATGAGTTTTGCAGTCGTTTTAGGGTTTTAGGCATTATGTTGTCATAGCATGTTGATATGCATGTAAAATTGGATATAAATACACAGAAAAGTGATTTTTGATGTTTAGTCATGTGGCTATATTATTACAACACTGAGTATTTTAATGTTTTCTTCTATTGTAAGTGGCTCACTGTAACCAGATTTTTTTGCTTTTGTATGAAAAGGAGGGGTGGATTGAAATTAACTTTTGTGCTAATCAACATTTTGCCACTGTCTTTTGATCTTGGATTATTCCTTTAAACACAGCAGTGTCTTTATGCAGTGTGTACAGTGTCTCACGGCGAAACGTGTGTTTCAGAGCGGCGTGTGTGGCTGCGAGAAGGGCTACACTGAAGTGATGACCACACATGGATTTCTGGATTACTGCACCAAGACCCCAGGTGCCGACAACAAGAAGGCAGATGTGAAGACCAGCTCGGGAAGATTAAAACCAGGCACCACTCAGATCCAGGACTTCTTCGGCGAGTGGTCCCTGCAGCCGCTCGGCCCAGGTATTTGAAATGCAGATGAACAACAGGCTGATGTGGGCCAGCGGAGTGTGGCTTTGAGTTATAGCAGAATCGCTGGACGCCTTTATGAGACCCCAGATACAGGCTGATGTAGAACTGTTTAATGCCTCAGTGTTTATGCCCTATTGGTGCTATGAGAAAAGCTGCATTGGACAGAGTCTCATAACAGCGTGATTTGTATTGCCCATAACTTGACAGACAGAGTTGCTTTATTGCTGGCTAGAGGCCATTTCTGATTAGAACTGAATTTAGCGGCCTGTGGTACAACAACTGTGTGCTGTCAGGTTAGCAGTAGGTGTGGGTTCCAGATGGAGGGCTGAAATTCTGAGAATTACCAGTATTGTTATCTGCAAAACAAACTTGTGTTATTAAATATAACATTTATTCGATGAATAAATCGATTAACCAGGACTCGGAACTCGCCCGAAGCGCAACCACACTACATGTCGGAGTGCTGCCCACGAGGTTATCGGCTCCGACAAATATATTTTATTATATATATTTTGCATTATATTATGAACATATTATCAACTACTGATTTAGACCTACAGTGTAATGTTTGTTAGTAACTTATTAAACCAGGGAAATTCAAACTCAGCAGTTCCATGAGGGACCCGCCAAATATTGTTTGATCTACAACTAAGTTGGTGCAAAAATGTAAATAAATACATTTGTAGTTGGTGAGATTTAATGGTTTTATAAGGAGTCTCTTCTGCTCACCAAGGCTCAAAAATACAGTAAAAACTGTAATGATGTGAAATATTATTACTATCTAAAATAAATGCTTTCTATTTTAAAATGTAATTTTGGGTCACATGGTCCTTCAGAAATCATTCTAATATGCTGATTTGTTGCTCAAGAAACATTTCTTATTATTATCAGTGCTGAAAACTGTTAAAATCTGACAACTGCAACATTTTGAATGGTAAATAATGGAAATACTAACTTAAAAAAAATTATTTTATATAATGTTCCATTGTCAAAATTTTCAAGTAAAATTAAATGTAATTTACAAGTACACTCCTGGGCCAAAAAATGTCTCCCAGTTTGTTGTGACACCAAATATTCACTTTAGGCTTCAAATCTGGACTCTGACCAGGCCAAACATGAGCCTGATGGACTTGTTCTCAAGCCACTTCTTGGTTGTCTTTGCAGTTTGGGCAGGAGCATTGTCTTGTTGGAAAATAACATCTGATCATTCCTCTAACAGCTTTTCATTTGTGGGAAGCAAGCCATTCTGCAATATTCTCCTGTACTCTAAAGCATTAGATGACTTTTCACAGTGAAGTAGCTCACCAATAGCAGCAGCTAAAAAGGCGTCCCACACAATGACATCATCCTCCATGCTTCACTGTGGTAGAGATGCATTTATTATTATATTTCTCACCAGATTTTGGAAGACTCCGCTCTGGAGCGTCACCATTCAACTCGTCTTTCATTGTGATTCATCACTCCACACAACTTCCCATATTCTGCCAAAGACTTCATTCTGTCTTTGATGTTTTTCTGAGACAGCAATGGCTTTTTAAGTAGTGCATTTACTTAAATTTTGCCAATATCCTGACCAATCATTTGTGGTTAAGACAATTAAATACTTAGTGTTTAGCCATTTCGGGCTTGGCCCGTTTTTTTTTTTTTTTTGCCCAGGAGTGTCCAGCGAACATCAGTAATGACTTTGCAGTGTAAGGATCATTACAAAGTAACACGGTCCTTTATACATTTTATAGGCCAGACTCAACAGTTTTATACAATATGTAGCAGAAGGTCCTTGCTCCATCGGATTTCTTTGTCTGAATTAAAGTTATTATAAAGTGTTACAAAACTTAGCAAGATGGTATTTTCCTAAGAGTAGTTTTTGCATCATCCATTGTGTGAGTCTCAAAGGATTCAGGTCTGTTGCTGTAGGAAAAGCTCATCAGACTGATGTCTTTTGTCTTTCATCTGAAAGATGTGTTCTGAGACCTTGTCATATCAGTTACACAAGCATCTTAATGGCTCTAGGACACACACCTCATTCTTTCCTCTGAACTGCGAATGGAAGATGGTGAAACAGTTTCTTCAAGTACATTGTCACCAGCGTGAATGTGCCATCTGTTACTGCTGCAACAGGCCCCTGTGCGGAAGCAATAAAAATTAGGTTCTTATATATTTCAGTAGTGATCACAATCCTGTTTTCTGATCACACAGATGGAAGAATAAAGCTGTGGGTCTATGGGTTAACAGCTGGAGGATTCCTTCTCATATTATTCATAATTGCTGTGGCGTTTCTGTTTTGGTATGTATGCTATCAAATTAACACACTCATCACTGAATGGAAAGACAATACCTGTTTGAAAACAGTCTGTGATTCTGGTTGATGACAGAAATGACACACTTCACCTATTCACTATTTATTGACTTTATTAGTCTCACTTATAATAACTTGTTGCTGCCATCTAGTGGTACTGTGTAGAAATACAATAGAGGGCAGCAGATTAAATTGAATTGAACTTTCTTTTTCTCCTCCTCTTTCTGACAGCAGCAAACCGTCCAAACAGAGTAAAAGTGCATCTCCACCATCAAAGCCCTTGACTCTGGCCTATGATGGTGATGTGGACATGTGATCAAGCTTTCTGTGACTGTACATTCAAAGCACAAGCTGGACTACGTGCAACATTTTAAAATGTTCGTCTTTCCAAGGCACCCTTTGGATTTCCAAAAAAAAAAAAAAAAAAAGAAGAGCGACAAGGAGTAACAGACAAATTTGCAGCATACACAAAATGTTGTGTGTCAGACTGCAAGGACAAAGGTTTTGGATCAGTGGTCGTCGTGAAAATTGTGACATTTAAAGAGAGTATGAGACACAGCTGACATTCCACGGACCAGATGCAGGACTTTGACATTTTCTTGCCGTGATTTTTCTTACATCATAAAAAAAAAAAAAAAAGAGGGAAAAAAACACAAGTTCAAGTTGTGCAGAATCTATTGTATCAGTCGCATTCAAAGCCTAGTTCGCCCAAAAATGAAAATTGTCATCATTTACTTAAGCTCATGTTGTACCAAACCTGGATGATTGAAGCATTAAGTCGGTGAAATGGACGGACTAGTACAGTTTGTAAAGTGAATCAATCATTTAATCAAGTCATTGAAAAGAGATTACTCAAAAGAACTATTTGTTCATGAATGTCAATGCAAATGTCAAGACTTGCCGTGAATAATGACTTAAATTGCACACAAAGTTATCGTTTGACTGAGTATAATACTTTCCTTATGCTTTTACAGTACGTCCTTTTTGAAGCTTGAAAGCTCCAGTCTGGTACATTATTCACAGATGAAATAGTCATACAGGTTTGGAACAACTTGAGGGTGACAAAATGATGACAGAATTTTCATTTTTGCGCAAACTATCCCTTTAAGGCGATGTGACTTTTTAACAGAGAACAAGAAAAGACTGATGTGTTATGCACTATATTAGTGCTTAGTCATTCTTTAGTTTCCTCTTTATTTGTTCAAACTGATTTTCTAGTGTTTTTTCATTTTGATGCAAGGACTTTGCTGTTGTTTTTGTGTATAATGTCTCTAAAAGTGTGTATGATCCACACAGTAAACCAAAACCCAGCTCATTTAGACACCCCGAGAGGTTAAGGTGATGATCTGGCCGTGTGCTGCTTCAGCACACCTCAGTTTGTCCTTTAACCTCCGTCTAGCAGCTGAAAAATTGATGAGGTCTGCTCCAACACCAGCGGATAATGAACTGTGTTCCTGTGACGAGCAGAAAGGCTTTTGAAAGCGGCTTCCTTTAATATCCTGCGGTTAGGGGAACTCATTTAGCACAGATACAGTGGACCAATGCGTTTATGTAGAGTCTGCATGAGCATTACACCGGGAGAGGTGCTTCAACGCTATGAATGTTCATCATTTTCAATAAAGTACAGGTGCTGGTTCTGTATTTTAATAATATCCCTGCTAGTTCTTTTTGCTTTATTGACTGACTTCTTGCTGGCATAATTGTCTTGACTATCTGTTTCAAGACCTACAGTGTCGAGGTTCGCTTCGCTCCTTGTACTGCCATGTGAAAAACTTTTCCTAAATCTCAATGGTCCTCATTATAACATGTGGTTTTTAGCTACTCAAGACCTCTGCTTCTTGTGGTCTTACTCCACCGAAAGAATGTATTTTGTATTTGTTACATACCTGCACATGTATTTTTTTTTTTTTTCCTCTTCATTTTTTGATTTTGTTCATTTTGTCCCATCGGTGTTTCTGCTGCCGTACAGTACATGTGATATGTAAGTGCTGGCTGGTTAGTGTACAGAACAGAACCGCTCCAGTTCCTGTCTGTTTGAGATCAATCCGGATGATTTTCTGCTCACAAGGCTTTGGCATATTTCTAAATTAGTCCACTGATGTGTGAAGCTAAAGTGTGTATAGCTTATAATAGTTTTATTTATTTATTTTTTTCAGGGGTTGCTGACAAACCCTGGAAAAAAAAGGCAATATATATATATATATTTATTTATTTTGAAGCCCAATTGTGCGTGTGCATGCTGGATTGATTTTGTCATACACTGGATTATTCCAAAAGTGGCCTTGCATTTTTATGGAAACTTGCTCCTTTAGTGACAAAGTCAACAGTGTGTTTGGTTCATTTGATTTTCTTGGTTTTTCTTTGTTGCCCCTTAGAACTGACTTGTTTACATGGCTTTTTCTTCTTCTGATATGTTCAGTATGCTCTCAGCACTATATACAGTTGCCTGTAAAACACTGACCTTTAGTTTACATAGTACTTTCTGTTTTAATTGTGTGTACTTGAAGAGTTGAACGAAAATGCTAATAAATTGTGATACTCTGTGGGAAATGCTGTCGCTCGTTAATCATACAGATGTTAATCTGCATCAAAGATGGATGGTGGTTTCAGCTGCTTTGACAGAAATGAGGTTGCCTTTGTCCCATACCAGACACATTTTTGCCTTTTAAATCATACCTAATATATTAACTATGCGCACATTTAATAAGACAGTCAATTAATAAGACAACTATTTTCATGCTCTTTTACTGATGGTGAGCTTAGTCATATTTAATTTTTAATACTCGTCATAAACCAACAGATGGAGCAAGATGGAAATTGAGATGGAAGATAGAAACAGCCCTGTTATTTTGCGGATAACATACTGACAGTGAAGTGAAAGTATCTGCAACAAATGCAATTGTGTTGAATGTTCTGTTGTCTGCCCATCATCACACGATGTCTTCACCGTTCAGCCCATCAGACACTTCCGCTCCAGGATGTTGAATCATTTAAATCTTTTGTTTAATCAGTTTTTATTAGTAAAGCCTGTCATTTCTGTTCAAGGATGAGATGAATTTAAGCAGACTTGTCAGTGCCACCTAGGGGACACGTGTCTGGGTGGTGTGATTCTGTCAGGCTTAATTTTTCCATTAAGCCTTAATAATTCTGCAGAAGATTTCCCATGAATCTTTGTGGGTTGTCTCATTTTAATGATGAATTTCCATTCAGCAGTAGCCAAATCTGTTTAACAAAGTTTGACATGATCAAACTGACTGAAGAGTGAAAATTGCTTTATCTGTATCTTGTAATAAAGAAAATTGTAAGAGGCAGATTAAAGATAGATCACTGATCACTGTAGTCAAGACCACCAAATCCATGACCAATGTGTGTTGAGACCAAGACAAGACCAAGGCAGGGTGAGCACGAGTCAAGACCAAGACCAGACCAGCACTCCTTAAATTCATAAAGATCCACATTACCGCCTGAGAAATTACTTATTTTTCATCAATAAATATAATTACAATAAGACACTATATAGAGCTATTACCAATCAAATGAAATCATTAACTAAATTCATCTTTGCACTGCAGAGGTGGTAGCCTACAGAAGATGCATCTGAATTGGTAAATTACAAATGCATAAATAATGTTGAGAATAATGTGTGTTTGTTTTTCTTTTTATTGAATGTTTGTATAAAAGCAATATCATGTTTGCAGTCATGCTCAAATTTGTGGACAGCTTTCTTGCCCTTGTGATATTTCTAATTATATCACGTTATAAAAATCCAGATCTCATACAAGTACTTTTTTTTTTGGTAACATCTTGAATTTTGTGAGCATTTGTATTAATTTTGGTGACAGTTTTGACTCAGTGTTAATCCCTCATTAATTTTTGAACTGGCACAATAAATAAATAAAATTAGAAATAGGTTATTGATTTGCATCTGAAGCAGTAAGTTTTACATCCGATCACATTAATGATGTTAATAAATAAACCAGACAATGCACTGGCAATTTAGTAATATCCCAGCAGTTGTGATCTTGAAACAAAATCTCGAGTCTTCTAAGTCTGAGACCGAGACAAGACCAAGGCCGGTCTCGAGTGCTACAACACTAGCGTAGATTAGTGCGTAACATTTGCATCAGTGTTGATTTAAACTTTAAACTGATCTAACTGATGTAACGTTAACTATCATACGACGTATATCGTCACTAGGCCTACAAGCCTATATCGATTCCGCAGCACGCGCGCTGCAGTCGACCGCGATTCATTTCAGTACAAGAACAGCTTTTAAAACGGAGTGGAAATGTGCTGAAATTAACTAATAGACTATGATATATAGGCTATAACAAGGTTTAATCTTGCCCTCTATGGAACACAACTAAGGTTGCCTGATAACAAGAGACATAATCCCCCAATCAGAGCTTCACAATACGGAAATTTCTGCTAAGGGTTTTAATTATTTTTCTCAACCTGGCAACCATGTGCACGCGCTCTGTCTCCAATGTGGATAAAGGCGCTGGACTGCTGTCTTTCTGAAAACACGTAGCTTAAGCTTTGCAGTTTAGCGATCTCCAGTTTGATATTCTATTCACAGAGAAGTGTATTAGTAGCCTGTGCAGTGTTTAGCTGTTAATTCTGCTGAGGTGAAATTTAGTGCAGAGCCGTATCGTGATGTATCTTATTGTGATGTTGCCGACACACAACACTGCCCTATAGTGTAAATCTGTCAAATGCTAAATCCCAAAAATTATTAAATTTATTTACTTTTTCTAACAAGTAATTAAGTAAATAGCAGTTTGTTCTGCAGTACTTCTGAAAATTATAATTTCTACAAAAAATATTACATGATTTATTTATTCAAGTGTTTACTTGATCATGGGCTACGGGGCTTGCATTCTGAATTACACAACTAGGCTATGTAATTTTAAATCTGGCAACCTACTCAATAATGTTCATTTCGAACTTATTAACTCATTAACGAACTTATACTGTCAAACATGCTTTTTTAAATTTATTTAAAAATTAATTTTAATTTATCATTTTTAATTTAAACAAACTGACAAAAATATGTCAGGCTGCTTTATAATGCTTTATTGTGCAGTTATGTAACTACATTCAAGATCAATTCGTTTTTGAAGCGAAAATTAATATCTGTCTCTGTTTTAATTAGCCTAATCCAACAATATATCACTGATAATAACATTATTTAATAGGCCTAATTATTAATTATGTATTTAATATGACTATCTCACAACAATTTACAATTACACCACATACATAATTTACAGCGCTGACAATATTAGACCATTCATAACTACCTAGACCTAAATCGGCACCGGTTAATAGCAATGCATTAATTCACTAAACAGTATGATTATTTCCTAATCTTTCCTGATCTGTTTTATTCTGCTCCTCCTAAAACAACACTAAAAAACACAAGCTACGAGTTATTTAAGTGGGTTCGCAGAAGCTCCGCCCACATCGCAATAGGGACCGCTCTTTTTTATTTTTATTTTTTATTATAGAACTTGTAAACAACAGTACAAAAACAGGCACCAAATACAGAGGCTCCAAAGATAAATAAAAAAATAAAAAACAAAAACAAAAAAACAACAACAACAAAGACATTCACAAGACGTCAAATACAGATTCATAGAATGTGACAATAGCAGTACCTTTTACATTTTTCACAACTTTAAAGGGCATATTGCAGGTTATTTTTTTTTTCAATTTTTTTTTTTTTTCAAAATGAATATATAACCTTGTATGAAAATACCATATGAAAAGTTAATGCAGGATTTAAAATGTTTTAAAAAGACATAAGAGCACAAATTTAGTAGATAAAGTGGCCGTTTCGTTGACTGAACGTTTTTTTAAACATCGCGTCATATTACGTCACGAGAGGGAGTTGTTTGCCGGGCTCTGCGTTGGCTCAGTACAGAATAGGTTGGTGTTCAGTAGGATTCAGTGTGTTTTCGGTAGTTTTTCCATTTCAATTGATCATCGTCATGATAAATGATTGTGTCCAGCCTGTCAGGACATCGAGTCCACAGGTTTTCTAACAAAAAAAGTGCCATCTTGTGGCAGGTCAAAATTACAGCAGCCATAAACCCGAGTGCGCAGCACCGTTGTTTTATCTATAAAGCACAAATAAAAGCCTGACAATGCTAAATGTTCAGTTTTCTGATTATATAATTCACATATTAAAGTGTGGCAATAAATTAAATGTAAGAATACCAACAGAGTTGTTTGATGCAAGTAAATGGTGCTCTAATTATTTTATGATTTTTATACTGTTTAAATGGCAAAATATGTGATCATGTAATATAGGCTATAGGCTTATATATATAAAAAAAATTTAATAAATGGACTCAACTTCCAAAAACCCGTAGAGTAGTGGTCTGGGTTCAAACATTCCGACACGCGAAGTTAAGCATTCACGTGACTGGAAAGAAAGTGACGGCTTGTTCGACTTAATACAGCGCCGCACAGACCGATCGGCGGCTGACTTGAAGCAGTGCATGACGGTTAGAAATTTTGTCCGACTTGAGGCTGCGCCGACGCCACGTGACTGTAACGTATGTCAACAAAGTGCCGCGAGAGCGATTCGAGAGCAGCCGGCTGGTGCATTTTGCGCAGCTTCTCCAAAGCGACTGCACGAGCTCTGATGACGACACAACTGTTCCAAGTTTGGCCGGATTCACCGCATGACAGCGATCACGTGTGTTTCGATCGTGTTTATTCTAAAACCTTCAGTTCCACTAATGCTCACAAATCATTTTTTTTATTACGGTAAAACCTCTTTTCATGTAGTCGCGATGTTATATTGTGTCATGTTTATCAAAATAAAACTGATAAAAAACGTAGACCTCACTTCATTGATAGTGTAGGCTTATATGTTGAACTTTATTATTGTACAAACAGACGCCGTATTAAGCAGTACATAAAGTATTGAATGAAAATGTCTCTGAACATCTATTTATGTATATTTATAGTAGGGGACATGAATGCTGATATATCTGATGAAAAGTCATTGTTTGGTCAACATTTAATTAGGTTTTGTCAAGATAGCAAGTTGGTTTTATCTAGTCATAAATTGTTACCAGTAGATAGCTATACATATATCAGTGAAGCATGGAATACAACATCTTGGCTGGATCACTGTATATCTACAGCGGATGCGCATGACTGTGTAGAGAAACTTGAGCTACTGTATGACCTGGCCTTATCAGACCATATACCAGTCCATGTGATGTTAAATATTGAAAGTTTACCTGAGTTGAGCAATTGTGGTAATCATGTTGAGCCTATGGAAAATTAGACTGGGCAAGCCTTACAGCAAATGAACTTTGGCAATATAAACTATCAACAGGGAAGAGTTTAGGTAATATTGATATATTAACTGAGACTATTATGTGTGATAATGTTAATTGTAAGAATCCTAAACATATTAATGATTTACGTCTGATGTATGATGAAATAGTGTATTGTTTAAATAATGCCAGTATACCTTTCAGTCATAAAGTAGCTAAAAAAAAAGTGACCTTTTAGAGCTGGATGGAATGAATATGTATCTGAACTGCATCTGGAGGCTAGAGATACTTTTAAAGACTGGGTATTAACAGGTAAAGCTAGATATATATGAGAGCAAACTCAATGGCCAAGAAATTTCAGCAAAATAATGTGTATGAATTTTGGAAGGAAGTTAAGGTTATTAATAATAGTAAAGTACCATTGTCAAATTGGCAGTAAATAAAGCATGTGATCCTGATTTATTAGCAGCAGAACATCTAAAGCATGCTAGCCAAAAAAAATGAAGTGTTACTTGCTTTGTGTTTTACAGGATTTTTAAAACATGGTGTACTACCTGAATCTATGTTAACAGTTATATTAGTGTCAGTAATTAAAGATAAAACTGGTAAGATATCTAGTATAGAAAACTATAGGCCAATTGCTTTGGCAAGTATAATTTCAAAAGTATTTGAGCGTATCCTTATGGATAGGCTCAAAGAATATTTGACAACTATGGATAATCAGTTTGGTTTTAAAAGGAAGCATGGCACTGATTTATGCATATATTCATTGAAGGAAGTGGTTAGTAAGTATAATAGGCACAATTCTACAGTATTTATGTGTTTTTTAGATGCTTCTAAGGCATTTGATCAAATTAATCATGCTAAGCTATTTTTAAAGCTACAAGAAAGAGGGGTTCCCCCCATATTTGATTAGGATTTTACATTACTGGTATATACATCAATCCATACAAGTTAGACGGGGTGGGAATGTATCGGCTCCCTTTTATATGACAGATGGTGTTCGGCAAGGTGGAATATTGTCACCTCTTCTTTTTAATTTGTATATGTATGATCTTTATTGATTTAAATGAATGTAAGACCAGATGTGTAATAGATGATAGTCTTATCAACCATTTGATGTATGCTGATGATCTTGTTATTCTGTCCCCTTATAGCGCTGGATTACAACAGTTGCTTCGTATATGTTCAAGCTATGGTGTGCAGTATGATGTATGATATTAAATTTAATACTAAATAAGGAGGATCTTAAGCAAAATTTTCACTCATTTTATTTAGGTGACCAAGTATTAAATGTGGTGAATAAAATAAAATACTTGGGTCACATTATTAGAAATGATTTAAATGATGATGATTATGTGCAGCGCCAATGCTGTAAGTTGTATGGGCAGGCAAATATGTTGGCTTGTAAATTTCATATGTGCACAGATGATGTTAAAATAGCACTCTTTAAAGCATACTGTACTGCATATGTGGTGTAGATATAGTAAAGCTAAAATTAAAAAGCTTCAGGTAGCATTTAATGATGCATTAAGGATTTTGCTTAAGCTCCCAAGGTGGACAAGTGCAAGCCAATTGTTTGTTTTCAATGATGTTCCTACTTTGCACGCTTTGTTAAGGAATTATATATATAATTTTATGTGTCGATTAAGTGACTCAAGAAATACAATCATAATGGTCATAAACGATTCAACATTAAGTGATACAAGATATTCCTCCTGGTTCTGGAAGCACTGGAATGCAAGTTTGTTTGTCTTAAATAATGTTTGTTGTATGTAAATGTATGTTATTATGTTATTTTTCTTTTATTTGTGTGATATGGACCCAAGGGTCTGAAATAAAGAAAGAGTGAAGAATGAATATTTGACAAACATTGCATTTATTTCACTTCAGCTGTGATAAAGTATGCAAACACAGCGCGAGCTTCACTACGGGAAGCAGAACGTGTCCAACTTCACGTCTCCGTTTACAGCTCCTCCCCGCCTGCACGCCAACTCTTGCCGATCGGTTGCACCCTTGAGGCTTCGATTTTCATTGATCACGTGTTTCTCTGAAAACAATACGCGCTCCGACTCGGAGCTTCATGACAAATTGAGCTGCGTATCCGATACGCGCTTTGAAGCTTCAGTGTCACATGTAACATCACTACAGCAGCTGCATTCACCGTGTTATGACCTGAGGACAAGAGTTCAGAGATACTCAGAGCTCAAGAGTGGATTCCGCTTTATATGTGGCATATAAACGTGCCCTCACCTGCACTCAAAGGTAGACATACATTCGCCATTAGAACTAATACCTCAGAGATTAAGTAATTTCCTGAGTTATACGAGTGTAAACAAAGCGAGCGATATGCTAGACAACGCTGGTGATGCTAGCGGGCTAAGGCTAGTAGCGGATGGTCGGAAATGTCGATGTAAGTAGCGATATCAAAGCAATCCGATTGTTTCAGATATAGAATACTATCGAGGATATGTTCACCCGCTATAAAAAGAGAAAATATTAGTTTATAAAGTTGATACAGGAAAAACAACCGAGGATTTAGAGTCAACTAGGCGGAGCTCCAAATTCAAACCACGCGGCAGCAACAGTCAAAACATGTAGCGGGGCGAGATCGGCGAGATTTTATTCTGGGAGACTGGGGCTAGGCTTTAAGCCTTGTCTGTGAAACCGGGGGATAATGTGCTGCAATTTCACTTACACTGATGTAAAGTGAAATTACACTGATGAACACAGGAGGGCAGCAATGAGCTAGGCACGTTGTATCATTTTAGCTTTGTGTTCCTGTCAGGTGTGGCATGTTGATGACATGGTGGCATGTTACACAGTCTATGGCATATATTTGGTGGTGAACAGCCTAATACTAAAACATAATTTTAAGTAGGGGATAGAGCCATGAGTTTCACTCAAATTGCTCCCTAGATAAGGGGAAAAGGAACAGAGATAAAACTAATATAATTATATTTTTATGTATGTATGTATGTGTATATTATTATTATCATTTCAGGACGTGTTTTATCAATTGAAATAATAGCTTCTTTTATGTAGCTTGTAGCCCTGCGGCTTTAAGAGAATGGGCGTGGCTTCTTTATAATGGGCGGGGCTGAATCTCTGGATGTGCGGCGGCCCAGCGTCCCGCTGGCAGTGGCAGAGCGGCAGTGTGATAATACCGGATAGATATGAAGGTAAGCTGCTGCACACTTCTGCTTTCTCCGATTATTAGACCGCTGATGCATAGAGGCGGCAGTGCATATTCAGTGTCAGTCACCTAGAGTTAGAAATAATGATGCAATTGTAAAAATGGGAGCGAGTCAATGAACCTGTTGATGAATAATAATCTCATCATGTTAATCTGAATGTGAGATACAGGACGAAGATGTTATGGCTGCGATTATATTGTCTGACTCTTAACTAATGCATATAGTCACGTTTTTGTGTGGCTTTTTATTCGTGCCATCGAGTTGAGAGTAATATACATTTTTCATTGCAAATTATATTGTAAGCATAACAATTGAGACTGAGTTACCATAAATTTCCTATTATTTCTTTAGTTTGTATGTCCCTTTTTGATTAATAATTTCAGACTGTGTTAAAGTTGCGTAAACATTTTTAGGAACATCACACATCAGGTGTCCGAAGAAAGTACACCTGCTTCTGTGACCACCCTAACCCCAACTCCTAAAATCCAGTCTGTTGTAACATGTCCTACTTGTATGTACCATCTTAAAGGGTTAGTTCACCTAAAATAAAAAATAAAATAAAAAATTACTGATTTAATTCTAAACCTGTGCGTTCTGCATAACATACAAATAAGACATTTTAAAGTGGTGACCACTGACTTCCATTGTATGGATAAACAAAAAAGCAAACAAAAAATGTTATATTTATGCATTTGGCAGACACTTTTATTCAAAGGGACTTGCATTCAAGGTACACATTTTATCAGTTCTTGCTTTCCCTGGGAATCGAACCCATGACCGTGTCGTTGCTATAGAACTTCTCAAAATATCTTCTTCTGTGTTTCATTTTTGGGTGATTCAGAACTCATTTTATCATTCTAAAACACCAGTTGTATGTTTCAGCCAATGAAAACCATGGCAGCTCCATTCAGATCACTTGTGGAAGATTATCCGAGATACCTTAAATCATTCGAGCTCTTTCTGGAGCGCTCATCAGAGCACCAGTGCATGCAGGACTTCATTCATAATACACTACCAGACATACTGGCAAGGTGCTTTATCGTTCTTGATAAATGTCATATTTTATTCATTTAGCCTGTCCTAGCTTTGTAATACAGAATGTGACAGCAGATTTAACAATGACAAGATATAATAATATTATCTTGCCCTTATTATACTCTCTCTCGCTCTCTCTGCAGCATTGGAGGAGGAAGACCCATTCTCAATGTAATAGGAGTAGGAAGTGGAGCAGGTATACTTTTAATAATACCTGAATTATTAACATTCTGTTTATATCATCATTTCAGATTTAAATTCTCAGTCATCCATATTCATCTCATTTCCAGGTGAGATTGATCTAGAGATGCTCGCTCAGCTACACCTGAAACATCCACATGTCAAAGTCAACAATGAAGTTGTGGAACCAAGCAATGACATGCTGCACAAGTATAAAGGTACCAATCATTTTATTGCTGCTCATTTAAGCTAATCATATTACACGCTTTTACTAACTCTACCAATAAATGGCTATTTGTGCTGTTTTTCTTTCTTTTATTCTTTGTTCAGTTCGGGTATTAACCACTCCAGATCTTGATCACATTAATTTTGCATGGAACAAGATGACAGCATCTGAGTTTGAAAAACATTGGCAAGAGAAAAGCCCAGGGAAAAAGATGGACTTCATTCACATGATACAGGTTTTGACTTTTTCATTCAGTTTATCCACTTTATTTAAAGTTATATTATTAAGTTCTGTGTATCAAACTTGTTTTGTAATGTTTGTAGAATATTCATATCAATTTGTTTAACAGATGCTGTACTATGTCAAAGATCCAGAGGCCACTGTTTCATTTTTTCGGAGTCTGCTAAACAAAGATGGGAAACTCATGATCATTCTGGTGTCAGGTACAGTTAGAGTTGGGAAATAAAAATTAATTCCAATTCTGGAATTGGATACTTAAGGTCAGGTATCGGATATTGTTATAAAATGTAAATTTTAATTCTGCTTATCGATTCCTGTGTGCGCTTTTTAATGTGGTTTTAAAAAGAGAACTCAATCCAGCACTCGCGCATTGTTTTCTCTGCTGAACACACATCCGGAACATGCGCACAAAAAGCGAATACTGAATTGAGTTGTCTTTCAAGTCTTCTTGCACTTAGGTTATTAGTTAGTTGTTCTTTAGGCTGCTGATATTTGTTCATGGTATTCAGCTGCAACAGAATGTTTTGCAAAAAGACACAGAATAAAGACACAGTTTGATATCTACATGTTTGACTTTGAATCGAAACTGTGAATCGATAAGAATCAGAATCGATAAGCAGAATCGGAATCACTAGAATTCAAACGATACCCAACCCTGAGTACAGTAGATGCTCTAAAGTCAAAATTTTGCTTTGACTCACAGGTTTAACTCAACTATGCTCAGATTCAGAGAAAATGGAGTGTAATAACTGAAATAAAATCAAATCAATATAAATTCAGTTCAAAACCATTGTTTGTTGTGTTGTGTACGTTTGTAGGGCAAGTACAGTGGGGTCCAAAAGTCTGTAACCACAAGTGAAAATGTTTTTTTTTTTTTCTGTTTAAGGAAAAAAATGACCTTAGTTTACTTCTGCTCTTCATAGGTGAGAGTGGATGGGGCAAATTATTTACTACCTTTAAAGAACAGCTCTGTAACACTGAGATCAGCCAGTGTGTCACTACAGGAGATATAAAGACCTTCTTCGATTCTGAGGGCATCCCCTACCGTAACTATGAGCTTCTGTCCCAGATGGACATCACAGAGTGCTTCACTGAGGGCGACCCGGTGGGAGAACTGCTGCTGGATTTCCTTACCGAGGTGATAGAGTTCAGTAAGAATGCTCCTGAAGACCTGAAGAAAGGAGTGCTGGATTTACTGAGACATCCTGACTGCAGTAAAGAGGTGGACGGCAGGATCATTTTCAACAACAACCTGGGAGTATTAGTGGTTGAGCCATAGATATAAAATAATAACACTTTTGTAGTGGGCCCCAGCCTCCTGGTTGAGAACCACTGGTCTAATGGAAGAACAGAATATCTGTATTTTCACATTTTTAGAAATGATCTGTTTCTGTACTGATTTCAGCAGAGATAATGAGAAAAGTAACATTAGCATATATTTTTTATGTTTTCATTAATAAGCCTTAAACTACTGTTTCCTCATTCAAGGCACCTGCTGTTCTAAAGCATGTAATATTGTATCAATGCTATTGTTATGGGTGAACAAACAGGAAAAGGAAATCCTTAGAGAACAATACATATTTTAGCCTGCATCAACATCAAAGCAAGCTGTTTAAATGAAGGCCCATATAGGTGATGGTTCACATTAATAAAGAGACCTTGTAGCACAAACTCCAGTATGAGTAACTCATGTACATGCTTTGTGAAACTTGCCTAAGCAGCAAAGTACAACCTTTGTATATTGACATATTAACTCATCGGGTCAAAGAGTTTATGATGATAGAGATGAGATTGTATTGTTTGGTGACTAGTTGTGTTGTTGTGACCTTAGACCTTATATCATTTAAGGTTTGGACAGCAGTTTAATGCCTAACCTGACAGGACAAAGGTTGTATAAATCCCTACATTTCAAGATTAAAATTGCGTGCACTTGAAACTACTATTAGAAGTGTTTTATTTGGTTAGTGCTTGCAATGGGCCTGCCTTCCCTTTGTTTTTGCTTACAGTATCACTGTAAAGTAACTTGAATATTGTCTTGTGTCTGCCAATATTTCAGTATTTCTGTCCCACATGACCACAAAACGTCACATTAAACTGATGTGAATAACTATTGAAATGTCTTTTTGAACTATATACTGTCATTTGTGTCTCTGATGAAATTCAGCCATGCTGTAAAAAAAAAAAAAAAAAAAGGTATAAGTTAAGACAGACAGGCGCCGTCTTGAAAATGTCAGGATCAGACATTACAGCTTTGAATCTGGAAGACATTGAGAGAGAGAGGTCTTTGATGACTGCAGAAACGACAGAATTAAACCAGCTCGCAGCTTTATCGGCTCATCCAGATAATTATAATTGTCTGACATTGTTACTTTCTGAAGTTGCTTGCTTTATTTAATCATTTATTCGCTCGTTGATTTAGGAAATATTAATGGAAAATTTATTTATAATTAAAAAAAAGATTGTCAAACCTCTTATTAACATAAATCTAAAATCTCCGAATGTGGCATTTTTCTAATGGCATTAAAAGATGCATTTCCGCCAACTCGCACAGGAGAGCAATGGCAGCTGCTACGATTTCACTTTTAAATCGCGTAGTATTGTTTTTTATTTAAAACCCTCAGGCCATGAGTGGATGTTTTGTGTGTTTTTCGGAAGAAAAAAGTCATACGGGTCTGGAACGACATGATGGTGAGTAAATTATGACGTTTGTTTTTGCTAGGATTAAATCGACATAAAAATGTACACACAACGTCACATGAATCCATTCAAATTGGTACTTTAAGGTTAATGGCTTTACCGGAAGCACTTTGCAGACCACCAAGTTATTCTTAAGTTAATATATTAAGTTTCTCTGAAAACACATTTCTAAGTAATAGCCTACTGCTGCATCAATTATTGCATGCAGTTTCTACAGTTTCCCATCTCTTAACAGGACTGCAGGAAAACGCTGCATTTTAAGTGACTGCAGTCATCTGGTGCACAATGGAACAATAGCTATACAATATAAAATGTCTCCATCTACTGGCAAGTTTGTGTAATTCAAGCAACTTGGTGATTTTATAAAGGAGATCTACAGTATATAAAGTCCATTCTGCAGTGCAAATTACAGTAGGCTATACGTACAATCTCCACCAAAGCCTCCTTAGTGTATCCAAAAGGATCTCACCTTACCAAACTGCCATAGATTAATAATGTACTCTTGTGCGTTTAGTAGCACTTGTAAAACATATTTATAGCTACCCATACAACTGAAAATCATTAAAGTCGGCATGAAACAGAAGTTACGAAACTCTTTTCTTCCCTATTGTGGCATATATCTGAGTGAAACAATGTCAGACGGGAATTGATTGGATGATTTAGGATCTTTTGGGAATGACAGATTGTCCTGCCCTCATGCCAGTAAACACGTCATCAGAGAAGAGATGCTGTTTTGATGAAAGATTGCAGGGGCACATGAATTAAAAAATCTGTATGCATTAACGGATAAATCATTTGTAATAAATGCTGCAATATTCCCTAAAAATCAGAATTGTCCATTTTGATTCCATAGTGACTTTAAAAATGATCTATTTGTGCATGATTATACATCTTTGCATCATGCATGTACCCAACATACAGCCTGAATCAATATTATTTACATTTCTTTTAATGCATTTGTTAAATGTGACTAATAGACGTTGCATTGTATAACAGGAAATAGATGTTTGGTGGAATAATATACCAGTCTAAAAGTAGTAAAGCTGAAAAAAAGCTAAAATGTTCAGTTGTATAAACCACCATCTGGCCATACCGGTGCTAACCATGTAATATTGTACAGCCTAATTCAAATGTACAATTAAATAGAAAACAGACCCATTTTAGTACATTTAATGTGCCATGACAAGCATTTATCCTTTCCTTTGTCTTTAGTCTGGGAAAGTTCTGCAGAGGCGTGTTTTCATATTGCAGCCGAATGTTGACAGTGATCAGGGAGTCTTCACAGAAGTGCAGGGGTCATTCTGCCAGCAGGGGCTAAACACTTCATCTCTGGGGTATGGATGAATGAGCACAGTTGCTCTGGAATGAGTGGAGTGTAACCTGTCCATATGTTTGCATATGGCAGTGGTCTGGCAGAAGTGAGATTATGAGGTTAGCCAGCAGGTGGCGCTGTAGTTTTTCCAAACATTGTATCGACATGATTTAAGTAAGGCCGAGCGTTCATGCTGATCACGGTGTTCATGCCCCATTTGTAGTCTGTATACAAGGGTAAACATTGGAGGATGCTCATTCTGATCTCATGCATTCACCAAAACCACAGACGCATTAGTAGAAATTATGTGAAGAATTAGGGAGTCATTTTGCACCTGCCACCAGTTTAGCCGAGTTTCCCCAGTCCTGCACAGATTGAATGAGAGTAATGAACACAATATCCTAACAGAAAACACCAGTAGACTGATTTAAGAAGTTTGAATCATGACACAGAAAAAGAAAAAAGCTAGATTGCATATATTGTTCCCTAACATTGTAACACAACTGTCCCCAGAAAGATAGTCTCCGTAATTTGTATTTACCTCAGTGTGCGCGCAACCGCTGACACGTTTTGAGGTGCATGTGACGACATGTTGATAAAACAGTGCTGATAAATCTTTACAAACATCTCAGTGGCTGATACATGGTCGCCAATAATTTTGTCTGCAAAATGTTGGACTCAACAAGATGTTAATTACCCGAAACATTTAACTCTTTTTTAGTAGTAAATTTATCTCGACCTGTATTTCTACTCCACTTGCTTTATTGAAGACGTGAATGCTGCTAAATATTTTAATGTCTACATGATGTTCAATGTCTAAATGTATGTTTGTATGTAATGTATTTTAAATGTACTAAATGCATTTTGTATTGCATTGATATATATATATATATCAAATGTACAATGACATTTCAGCCCTGACCCATCGAGGCATGGACTCCACTAGACCCCTGAAGGTGTGCTGTGGTATCTGGCACCAAGATGTTAGCAGCAGATCCTTTAAGTCCTGTAAGTTGCGAGGTGGGGCCTCCGTGGATCAGACTTGTTTGTTCAGCACATCCCACAGATGCTCGATTGTATTGAGATCTGGGGAATTTGGAGGCCAAGTCAACACCTCAAACTCGTTGTTGTGCTCCTCAAACCATTCCTGAACTATTTTTGCTTCGTGGCAAGGTGCATTGTCCTGCTGAAAGAGGCCACAGCCACCAGGGAATACCGTTTCCATGAAAGGGTGTACATGGTCTGCAACAATGCTTAGGTAGGTGGTACGTGTCAAAGTAACATCCACATGGATGGCAGGACCCAAGATTTCCCAGCAGAACATTGCCCAAAGCATCACACTGCCTCCACCGGCTTGCCTTCTTCCCATAGTGCATCCCGGTGCCATGTGTTCCCCAGGTAAGCAACGCACACGCACCTGGCCATCCACGTGATGTAAAAGAAAACATGATTTATCAGACCAGGCCACCTTCTTCCATTGCTCCGTGGCGCTTTCTGCAGTGAACAGGGGTCAGCATGGGCACCCTGACTGGTCTGTGGCTATGCAGCCCCATACGTAACAAACTGCGATGCACTGTGTATTCTGACACATTCCTATCAGAACCAGCATTAACTTCTTGAGCAATTTGAGCTATAGTAGCTCATCTGTTTGATCGGACCACACAGGCCAGCCTTCGCTCCCCACGTGCATCAATGAGCCTTGGCTGCCCATGACCCTGTCGCCGGTGGACCCTATCACAATTTGGTCCTTGTCAAACTCACTCAAATCCTCACGCTTGCCCATTTTTCCTGCTTCTAACACATCAACTTTGAGGACAAAATGTTCACTTGCTGCCTAATATATCCCACCCACTAACAGGTGCCGTGATGGAGAGGTAATCAGTGTTATTCACGTCGCCTGGCAGTGGTCATAATGTTATGCCTGATCGGTGTATATATATATATATATATATATATATATTTGTAACAGGGCTCCCTGCTCTGTCTCAGACTGCTGTAAATTATTAAGAGAGGCAGCTTACATGAATACTTGTTCATTTGGATGACATCTTTTGAACTTACATTGAGTTTTAAATATTACACTGCATCGATCTGTCTGTTCTGTGACCAACACTTACATCCCAGCCATGCTCATTGGCAGTGAAAAAAGGCCATTGTCCATTAATCCACATTTAACTTGAACTCCTTTCCTCCTCCTTCTTTTTCTTTCGATCATTCCTTTTCCTCCCTTTCCCTCCCCTCTCCCTCCTCTTTCATCACTCAGCACTCTTTACCTCAGCCATTGCGCCTGTACTTAGACCTCAGCGAGAAGCCAGCGAGACATAAACTGCCCCTTCAATGTTTCAAACAGGCTTTAATAGGCAGAAGCCGAAGCATGACCTTGAAATATGGCCTCCGATACAAATCCTGCAAATGGCTGCTGTGGCCGCGACGTATTTCATTCTGGGAAATTAGTGCTGTTTAGCAGCTGCGGTTATATAGTGCCTGTTCTGAGATGGCTATGAATGGTGACCTGCCCTTTGATTGATGATTTCTGCCTTCTGCCTCTATTACCTATTGGAGGACGGCAGTGAAATCGCACACTGATGGTCTAGTGCTTCCAGACTCCAGTGCAGTTGGGTTCATGAACCAGCAAGGCACTTGGAAATGCTGCATGCAGGAGAATGAAGAATCGAAATAAGTTTTCCTGACTGTGAAAAAAGGAAACCGAGGCAGGAATTATGTGAGTTCATGGTGCCATAATCAAGATTAGACTTGGATGGCTCATTAATCTAAAACAAGACTGTGGGAGCACAAAAGAAAAAAAAACATTTATTTCAGGATGGCTTGAATGGATGGGGGAGATTAACTCGGACTGCAATGATTTACGGTTTGTTAATAATACATCATGGTTATAAAACGTTATTAATCGGATAGTTTAAAAGGAATCATTACACACATTTCATTAATTAACCCAATTTATCTTTTGATTTCTATCAAAGATAAATATCATTGAAAATCACTTCATAAATCATGGAACAATTTTGTTATTTAACTGACTTGTGTGAATGAGTGATTTGCAGCTAAACTTTTGCAGGTTTTTGTGCGTGTTTAAGGGCTGAGCGATGGTGCATTGCTGGAGTTAATTAACAGAAGCCATGAGGCAGCTCTTAAGGCAGACCGGTGTGTGTTGGCTTAATTAAGACTCACTGTCAGATGTTCGTTTAGTCAATTTATAATGCTGCAGGCCTCCTTAACAATGCTCCATTCATCCTTTTTTCCCCAAAAAATCATGTCTTGTATAACAGGCCTTGTACCGATGATGCTTCAAAACATTGTTCATTGGATCGTTTTTCTTTTGAAATGACATTTTCATTTTCCCTCAGATTTCATTACTCTAATTCATTGGCATCGTCTGTCCATCAAAACCAGTGTCTATTTAGGCGAAGTTTGGGTCAAATCAGTTTAAAAGGATCTTATATCCAGGGCTCCATTGCTTCAACGAAGTTTCTTTTAATCTTATCGTGGTTTAACTTCGGTTATATTAAAAACCATTCCCATCATTTATCCATTCTGTGGATCTTAAATCCATTCTTCCTCATGGGACCCCCCGTTCAATTGTGCATACGAAATTAAGTTTGAAACTTAATACATTATTTGAAGTCGGGGGTCTCAGGAGTGGCTCCCCGCCTTAATAACATCTAATAAATTTCCACTTCTCTTCGTGTTCGATTCAGCCCACTATGTGCTTCCAGGAGAAAATTAATGAAGACTTCCATTAAACTGTCAAATGAGCCTGTTTTGGATTTATATGACCTGTTTACAACTCCACTAAGGTCTGAGACACAGCAAAAGACACTTTCACACAATCCACACGGAAGTGATCCTTTACAGCCTTATTTACAAGTATTGTTAAAGGGTATAATCCCTAAAATGACAGTGCACAAATATTTCATGATACTGTGAATAGTTATTATTATTTGTTGTTTATTTGTCTGTTTTAGTTGTATTAATGAAATTATATTTTGTTTATCTTGGCTAATTAACTATTAATCTTGACTTAACTAACTGTTCTTGCCAATAATTAAAATACGTGTAACATACAGTACAAACTATACAGTGGGGAGAACAAGTATTTGATACACTGCCGATTTTGCAGGTTTTCCTACTTACAAAGCATGTAGAGGTCTGTAATTTTTATCATAGGTACACTTCAACTGTGAGAGACGGAATCTAAAACAAAAATCCAGAAAATCACATTGTATGATTTTTAAATAATTCATTTGCATTTTATTGCATGACATAAGTATTTGATCACCTACCAACCAGTAAGAATTCCGGCTCTCACAGACCTGTTAGTTTTTCTTTAAGAAGCCCTCCTGTTCTCCACTCATTACCTGTATTAACTGCACCTGTTTGAACTCGTTACCTGTATAAAAGACACACGTCCACACACTCAATCAAACAGACTCCAACCTCTCCACAATGGCCAAGACTAGAGAGCTGTGTAAGGACATCAGGGATAAAATTGTAGACCTGCACAAGGCTGGGATGGGCTGCAGGACAATAGGCAAGCAGCTTGGTGAGAAGGCAACAACTGTTGGCGCAATTATTAGAAAATGGAAGAAGTTCAAGATGACGGTCAATCTCCCTCAGTCTGGGGCACCATGCAAGATCTCACCTCGTGGGGCATCAATGATCATGAGGAAGGTGAGGGATCAGCCCAGAACTACACAGCAGGACCTGGTCAATGACCTGAAGAGAGCTGGGACCACAGTCTCAAAGAAAACCATTAGTAACACACTACGCCATCATGGATTAAAATCCTGCAGCGCACGCAAGGTCCCCCTGCTCAAGCCAGCGCATGTCCAGGCCTGTCTGAAGTTTGCCAATGACCATCTGGATGATCCAGAGGAGGAATGGGAGAAGGTCATGTGGTCTAATGAGACAAAAATAGAGCTTTTTGGTCTAAACTCCACTCGCTGTGTTTGGAGGAAGAAGAAGGATGAGTACAACCCCAAGAACACCATCCCAACCGTGAAGCATGGAGGTGGAAACATCATTCTTTGGGGATGCTTTTCTGCAAAGGGGACAGGACGACTGCACCGTATTGAGGGGAGGATGAATGGGGCCATGTATTGCGAGATCTTGGCCAACAACCTCCTTCCCTCAGTAAGAGCATTGAAGTTGGGTCGTGGCTGGGTCTTCCAGCATGACAACGACCCGAAACACACAGCCATGGCAACTAAGGAGTGGCTCCATAAGAAGCATCTCAAGGTACTGGAGTGGCCTAGCCAGTCTCCAGACCTGAACCCAATAGAAAATCTTTGGAGGGAGCTGAAAGTCCGTATTGCCCAGCGACAGCTCCGAAACCTGAAGGATCTGGAGAAGGTCTGTATGGAGGAGTGGGGCAAAATCCCTGCTGCAGTGTGTGCAAACCTGGTCAAGAACTACAGGAAACGTATGATCTCTGTAATTGCAAACAAAGGTTTCTGTACCAAATATTAAGTTCTGCTTTTCTGATGTATCAAATACTTATGTCATGCAATAAAACGCAAATTAATTACTTAAAAATCATACAATGTGATTTTCTGGATTTTTGTTTTAGATTCCGTCACTCACAGTTGAAGAGTACCTATGATAAAAATTACAGACTTCTACATGCTTTGTAAGTGGGCAAACCTGCAAAATCAGCAGTGTATGAAATACTTGTTCTCCCCACTGTATATTCAGGTGTTTTTCGTTTCCATTTAAGATGGAAAAACAAATAAGGTTACGCTTTATTTTAAGATGTCATTGTTACAGTGTAATGAACATGTACATACTATAGGGTTAGGGTTTGGCTTAGGGTTAGTTCTATGTAATTATGCATAATTACTGTTATTACTATAGTAAGTATATGTAACGTGTAACAAGGACACTGTAAAATAAAGTGTTACCTCAAATACATTTGGATTTAATTTCAACTATCAGTATATTTCCAGGTGTTTTTTATCCAGGTGTTGCTGTGTTTAATTTCTTCATGAACTGTCTGTCGTCTGCCACTCTCTCCACGCACGGCTCAAAATATTTTCCGTTCATCCACTCTCTCTTGCTCATATGCATGTTGAGGGGTGTCAGTCGAAAACCACATTTACTTCCTCCGTGGACTTGATCTTACTCGAGATGATCCATGTATCTTTGGCAGAGCCGGTGCTGTTGTATGTTTTACTGTAGCTCCCAGTGAGAAAGACATTATTCATCACCAAACGATCTTGCCATCCTCAAACAGCCCTATAAAACACAGAGTAATGAGGCTTCTGTGGCTGCTGTCAACCCAACACTGCTTTGTAAAGGATGACACAATTATACTTTACTAGCTCTCCGAAAATGCTGACAAGCTGCAGTTCAATAAAGCACAATTTCTTTTGCTTTTCAGCAGCCGTAGCTCAAAACTGGACATCTGTAGTGTGTACAGGAATCCCCTGCCTTAGTAGAATTCTAGAAATATACAGACTGTCCTTATATCTAAACCTGCGCAGCAAATTATGCAAATGTTTAATTTTCAAAATGGCAATGTCAGCAGTGTTGCAATATTGAAAGGTAATGATGGCTAATACGGACTGTATTGTAATGGTATTTTACATGAAATCCTTCTTTAACCAAATCTCATTCTCATTTTTACACTGGAAACATCACATTAGTCTGAAGCATGCATAATGCATCTCTCTTTTTCAATGCCAGCCTTTACACTAGATTATGTGTGATAACTTAGGTTCAGATGTTCATGTTTAAAATGATATTGTCTGGCCGTACACCGTTTTCATCTGAGTAAATCATTCTGATCTTCACTCTGATTTAGGAAATTACCTGAATCCAATTGAGAACAATAAATAATATTAAGAAATGGCACAGGTACTATATAATAAATCTATAGTACAGATACAAACATAGGTGCATCAATACTGTAAAAAACAGTAATTAATACAGTAAAAATATAGTAATATTGTGAAATATATTATTACAATTTAAAATAACTAGTTTAAATACATTTTAAAATATATTTTATTCCTTAAGTTGAATTTTCAGTCTTCTGTCACATGATCCTTCAGCAATCATCTGATCAATCTGATTTGCTGCTCAAGAAACATTCCTTATTATTAATTTCTTATTATTATCAATGTTGAAAAGAGTTGTGCTGCTAAATATTTTGTGGAATCTGACTGAATTTTTTCCCAGGATTTTTAATGTAATTTTCAGGTCAATTTAATGCGTCCTTACTGAATAAATTGTTTAAACAACTTCTTTATTAAAAGTCATTGGACTACACAAAAAAATTAGCAAGACATTTCGGCGTTTATCCAAACACAATCTTCAGTTGTAAAATACAGGAAGTAACTCTGGCAAATATACACCTCATGGCATTTATTTTAGATGATTTACAATTGCTTTGTTACAGTATATGGAGCAGTTTGGTAGCCTATTCATTGGATAGCTGACTAGTCTATTTATGCTATAGGCTTCTAGCTACCTAAATCAAGTAGATCGCAATCTTTTGTGTTACACAATTCCTTACCTTGACTTTGATGTCTGCATTTCAAAGCCATCTAAACCATAATTTTCCTTCGAGAGCAATGGGCCAACCTTAAACGCTATTAGCAAAAACAACCACTCATTTGTTTTACCTACACTTTTATTCAGGTATTGTGTGTGTCAGGAGTGCTTCAATGACAGATTTATGACACAGGCTACACCGTAATTTAAACGCTGCAAACTTTAATGGACAGTAAAACAAAGTCCATTAAATATTGTATATTGTAATTCCAGGCTGGCACGGTAGCTTCTAAACAACGGCTAAACAATGGCAGAATACCCTAACTCAATTTGAGCGTTCCAAAACAAAGGCAAAGAGCGGTAACTGGTGTTACGGTGTTCTGCCTTGGTTTCTCCTGGGCTTTTGGAAGTTACTGTTAAGACAATTAGATGACAAGACATTATTTTCTCGAAAAAACAACGGAATTGACTCAAGATACTTATCCACATGATAAAGGAGGTCTTGAATGTCCCAAAAATATCAATAACTTATTTTTGACCAAAAATTAAGTTACTGCCTTTTGCCTTTGTTGGGCAGTATAATGGTGGCTTATTGCTATATAATGTACCAACATTATGATATGAGGCATTTTGATGAATCTTAATTTGAAGCTCTAACTAGTGTATTTTAGTGAATGGTAATTATGAAATCAGGGGGGTAACAGTAAAGTTGATTGAACAACATCAAATTGTAATGCTAATGGGATATGTTGCCATGCACAGTGATGCCTGAAGCTTTTGAAGGTGATAGTAACGCTGGTAAACTTGTTTATTTATTAGAGGAATCGCTCGGTTCTCACTCTCCACTATCAGTGAGGCTTGTCAGCAGCAGAGAGCAGGTGATGCATGAGCCAATATGTTCACCAGAGAGAACCCAACATCACACATCAGCATGAAAATCGGTTTCTCTTGAAAGAGCTCTGGGTTGTACATACTGTTCTAAAATCACGCTAATCGGAGGTCAAAATCTGGCAGAAGTCCTCTGGAAGATTTTCCAGCGTTGTCATCATACTCTATCCTAAAAGATGTTTTATACATTAGTTGCTTTGAGAGTAGAAACCCTAAAGGAGTATCATCGAATCAGACCATAACTGGACCAATATTACAACTAATGGTGACAGTTATCTCTACATTTAAAATCTAAAAATGATAGATAATATAAATTGATAGATAAATAAATAAATAAAATAGATAAATATTAATGTGATGTTCTGGAGTATTTTAAACCTGGCTCTCACAGAGCCAGACTTTGTACTGTTGGCATGAAATTATCCACTTTGTACTTTTTTCTGGCCAAGAACCACCCAGAAATGTGTAAAGTAAACAACGACAGTTTGTTTTTATGCTTAGTTCTTCTTAAGGGGCACCTGGAGCCATATAAACATGAATTTGTTTTCTGGCAAACTGAATTTGTTGAAACTAGTCAATCTAATTGGATCTTGCCTTTCTGAGGAAGCTCTCACCATCTTTGTAATATGTATCAGGCAATCCATTTGCGGTCTTGCTGTGAGGACATTGAGTGAGATGTTAAATTTTGTAAATCCTAAGCAGGGGTCTGTATCAGTGAGCTTATGAGCTCTTGTTTATTGGTGGCATCAAGAAGTACAGTAATTATGACTGAATGACTTTAGTCCTTGACCCAGTTCAGATTTATCATATCAGCCAGCTTAGAGTCAAGATTACGTTTAAACTTAGCGAGAAACAAGTTAAAGCCATTTGACAAATATACGGAGAACCCTTACCCTGAAGCCGTTTGGAAAGCAGTAACCCCCTGCAAGAAGAGGAACAGAACTGGCATTAAATTCTTAAATTCCTGCTCTCCAGCCATATGCCTACAGAACTGAAAACTGTTAATCGAAACCATGAACCTCTTCGGGCCTGGGGAAATCTTCTTGGAATTTCCAATCTGGATTTATTTGCTGCTAAATATGTACTGCTATCCTAAGGGTCTGATGTTTTGGAAATATAGCATAGAGGGCACACATAACATGTGCCTGGGATTTGTTCAAATTTAAAAGATGTCCTCATCATCGTTGAACTTTTCTTTGTCTCTCAATGATACAGTAGTGTGATGATATAAATATGGAGAAAAAGTAGGGATTTGTCACGATGACTTATGAGGAAGACAGACAGACTTGCAGATTAAAAGTGAAACGATGTTTAATAACCGATGAGCAGACAGGCATAACAGTGTGTAATGCAAACACAAACAACAACCGACAAAGAACTCAGGAGACAGCGGAACTTAAGTACAGACTCAAACAAGATAATTAATCAAACACAGCTGATAACAAGGAACTAATCATGACTGTAATCATGGAAACTAAAGAGTGGCAGGAAATTCAAACAAAGGAACACATGTGACTAATGAAAACAACTAAAAGTCCATGAAAATGAAACTAAGAACCAACACAACTGAATATGTGTAAACGCCTTATAGTAGGCATAACAATAGTGTTAAAATAGCTATTCTTACTCTTGCGTATGTTTCATTTTAGGTCATTTTATAGCATAGTAGAGCTTTGGTCAATTTATTACTGCATTAAGAACACACTTTTTTTGTTTTTGTACTAGGTATATACTTTTTTTGAATTTTGTGCAATCGTCACTCACTTTGAAAAACTCTCAGAAGCTCTCAGAAGAGGAGTGATAACCGTATATTTTTAGTAAAAAAAAAAAATTGACCTCAATCTTACAGTGAAACGACAGACTTCATGGTGACGAATGCCAGATTTCTCCAATCATTTAGTGTTGTTAAAGGTGGGGTAAGTGATATTTCAAAAATGCATTAGAAAAGTGTCTTGGGCCGAGTACCAAAACAAACTTGTAGCCAATCAGCAGTAAGGGGCGTGTCTACTAATGATGGGGAGAAGAGAGCGCTCAGTGCACGTCATTATAAGACAAGACACACAGGACGGACATTAGCCAAGTGATGACAGAAAAAGAGAAATGAAAGAGAGAGATGGCAGATAGATGGCAGAAAGAGAGAGATGGCAGATAAAAAACTAAAGTGGAAGATGTCTGTGGAACAAAAGAAGGCTTACGATCAGGCAAGAAGTATCAGCTTTCCAGCACTGAAGAGAACTCAAGGAGCGGGAAGGCCGAGGTTGCTTTATTTCTTCTCGATAGGCGAGTAACATTGGTTTTGTTTTGTTTCACAGAACTTATTATATGCTGGCTTTTGCTTGAATATGCTTGTGTGTCATGTTCACTTGTTTGTCCATTTGCAATCGTATTGTCGTTCACGTCAGCGATGATAAAGACCCATTCATTTCCACACCTGATAAACCTGGAGCGTCTAAACCTCCTCACTGTCTGTTTCAAGTGTCAGCTCCCAAAATGTGTCCAAAAAATAAGATAATATACTCCTAATATATATTTGTTTCCTTTGGTTCCTCTTTTCGTGATCGATATAACCCTCTAATCTTGTCATAATTGTAATATGTTCGTTAGTTGGACTGTTGTGCTCGTGCTATCGAGTTGTTCAGGAGAACTGTTTGTGTTTTTGGGATGGAAGGGATGACTTTTTCATTGAACATTCGACCTGGATTGCCATAGTAACACACAAATTCTGCCATAGTCGTTGCCTGGGTTACGTATGTGTGGGGCGGAGCTATCAAAATAGGGGCGTGTTTGTTTTGGTGATTTGAAATATCGACATCGGTTACCAGAAAGCACTTACCCCACTTTTAAGCCCCGTCCCTTTCTTACAATCAACTGTAAGCTTGCATTCAGATCTGCCTCCAGCCAGTCAACAACTAATGGTAAGAAACCAAGTCTCCACCCTACATTTTTTTCTTTTTTGATAATCCATTTCACTCAAATGTATGTCACAATACGAAAGAAAAGGAGCTGTTGTTACTTCCTTTTCATTGTGACTTTAAATAGCTATTTGGCATTACATTTTTGATGATAGAACTTTTTTTTTCTTTGAAATAACATGGACCAATGAATCATTCACAATATGACCAGGAATGTGTATTGGAAGATAAAAAGGGTTGATTTTTTACTTCAGTTTAGCAATTTATCATGAGGGAAGGTTGTCACTTGTTGTTTTAAATAGCAATTTACATATTGCACAGTAGCTTTCTTGCATGTGTAAAATGGTAGTAATGTAAAATATTCCGTAATGATCTAAAATACACGCCGTTATGCCCTAGACACTTCTGACAACTCTTCCTCATCGGCAACTTTTGTTGATACGACCAGCTCTAGAGCATAGATCTAGTGTTAAATCAATACTTCTCTTTTTCTGGCTATTTTGAAGGATGGTGCGTTCGAGCTGAAACATAGAACTCATCCAAAACATTAGCCCTGTCTAACCATCTCCAACACACATCCATTATCCAGCACCGTCCACTTCCTCAGGCTGATCTATGGAGGAAAACTGTTTTTGTTTTCATCATGCCATGAGACGAGTTTCTCTCTGCTCTTGAACAACAGGACTGGACATAAAGTGTTGTTCTTAAAGGTTAATTAGGAAAATTATCTCATCAGTTGAAGACAAATGTACCAGAGGAGCCCCTCTTCCTCCTGCCGCAGACATGCTAATCTCTGGCAGGTCTGCTCGGGGTCCACCTGTGATGTCTCTCTGTCAGAGCCGCGGATCCACTTCACTGAGTCCCTGTGACTGGGCTACTAATAAAAAGACAGGAAAGAGAGTGTGACCTGTTTGGACTCACTCACAACCACTTTGTATCCCACCTATATCTGTCTCCTCATCTCCCTTTCTCTCTCTTTCTATCCCTCACTCAGTCACTTTATCTATATGTGGCTTTTGGTCTTCACAGATCTCTCTTTTGTGGTATCCGTTCCTCGTGTGCTGCTCAGGTAATGCTGGCACAAATGAAGCAGAACGGCTTATTTTCTCTCTCCTGCATCACTCTGGCCTCTCTCCCTTGACCGTATCTTTTTTCTCTCCATCTTTTAAACTTGATCCTTTCTGTCCAAGCACTCTTTAATCTTCTCTCTCTTCTATGCCTCTCATTTTATTTTCCTCTTTTCTGCTTTCAGTCACACACATCTTTGTTCCTACTATTTTAAGGGATAGATCACCAAATCACCAAAAAAAATTTAATGTCATTATTTAATCACCATGTTATTCAGCATGCAGATAAACATGTATGCTGTTATTTTTCTCTCAATGTGATCTCATTAGTAATTCGACCACACGTGTTTTTGTAGATTTGTATAAACACATAAGCAATCCTTATTAATGTATTTACATCTAAACATTAAGCGTTTTGCATCTGAACAACTTTAGAGGTGTACAAATCATTACAAATCTTTTTACTTTCATAGAATATTAAATTCATGGAACAGGTTTATTCTTTTCTGTGTGATTTATGTGCGATTAAGGATTTCATCATTTACCCAAGGCTAAACTTTAAAATGTTCAAATGAATGAAAATTCTGTCATCATTTAATTATAACTTAATTATTTAATTTTAAATTTGTTTGCTGCGGGACAGCTGTCTAAAAAAACTGACAACCATAAAAATCATAACCGTACCATAAAAATTATAACTTTTTATTTGTGTTATGCAGTATTCCAATATATTTACACTATATATACACTCACCTAAAGGATTATTAGGAACACCATACTAATACTGTGTTTGACCCCCTTTCGCTTTCAGAACTGCCTTAATTCTACGTGGCATTGATTCAACAAGGTGCTGAAAGCATTCTTTAGAAATGTTGGCCCATATTGATAGGATAGCATCTTGCAGTTGATGGAGATTTGTGGGATGCACATCCAGGGCACGAAGCTCCCGTTCCACCACATCCCAAAGATGCTCTATTGGGTTGAGATCTGGTGACTGTGGGGGCCATTTTAGTACAGTGAACTCATTGTCATGTTCAAGAAACCAATTTGTGACATGGTGCATTATCCTGCTGGAAGTAGCCATCAGAGGATGGGTACATGGTGGTCATAAAGGGATGGACATGGTCAGAAACAATGCTCAGGTAGGCCGTGGCATTTAAACGATGCCCAATTGGCACTAAGGGGCCTAAAGTGTGCCAAGAAAACATCCCCCACACCATTACACCACCACCACCAGCCTGCACAGTGGTAACAAGGCATGATGGATCCATGTTCTCATTCTGTTTACGCCAAATTCTGACTCTACCATCTGAATGTCTCAACAGAAATCGAGACTCATCAGACCAGGCAACATTTTTCCAGTCTTCAACTGTCCAATTTTGGTGAGCTCGTGCAAATTGTAGCCTCTTTTTCCTATTTGTAGTGGAGATGAGTGGTACCCGGTGGGGTCTTCTGCTGTTGTAGCCCATCCGCCTCAAGGTTGTGCGTGTTGTGGCTTCACAAATGCTTTGCTGCATACCTCGGTTGTAACGAGTGGTTATTTCAGTCAAAGTTGCTCTTCTATCAGCTTGAATCAGTCGGCCCATTCTCCTCTGACCTCTAGCATCAACAAGGCATTTTCGCCCACAGGACTGCCGCATACTGGATGTTTTTCCCTTTTCACACCATTCTTTGTAAACTCTAGAAATGGTTGTGCGTGAAAATCCCAGTAACTGAGCAGATTGTGAAATACTCAGACCGGCCCGTCTGGCACCAACAACCATGCCACGCTCAAAATTGCTTAAATCACCTTTCTTTCCCATTCTGACATTCAGTTTGGAGTTCAGGAGATTGTCTTGACCAGGACCACACCCCTAAATGCATTGAAGCAACTGCCATGTGATTGGTTGATTAGATAATTGCATTAATGAGAAATTGAACAGATGTTCCTAATAATCCTTTAGGTGAGTGTATATATGTGTGTGTCTGTGTGTGTGTGCATACGTAAATACGTTTACAATTTAGATGCTGTGAGTACGTACAGTATATCTACATACAACATATAATCCAAATGTACAAAATTTTTTTTTTACATATTATGTGAAAATACTAATGAGGCTGTTTTCCATGAAACACAACAAGATACACAAACCAGGAGGATGACTTCAAAAAGGGCTTAAAGCTGTAAAACTGCCATAAGTGCCAAACTCATATTTAAATTCTTCTGAAGCCTTTACTAACTATCATTGTATGGAAAATACATGCTTAAAGGTTCTTCAAAAAATCCCCAATTTATACTAAGCAGAAAAATACCAGCATATGGTTCTGAGCACATAAGAATGAGTAAATGATGCCAGGATTTTCATTTTTGGATGAACTATCTCTTTAAGCTGGCTGCATGATTTCTCTCATGCTTGAAATCCCAGTAATGGTCCAGTGGACAGGAGAGTGTGGTTTACATTCCCCGCTCCAGAATGGGAGATATGAAAACCTATTATAGAGACAGTTGGGGGAATGATGGGTCAGAATAATTTTGTTTGTCTGCGTTCTTGGCTTTACGAAATAGCTTACAAAATAACTGTCCGCATATGACAGTCATGTGTGCCTCATAATAGATGCACCTTTCAAGGATGCATGAGTATTGATTTAAGCCTTGACACGTGGGTGTTTCCGCTTCTAACCTACTGACCAAATCATTGAACTATCCAATCATTAAAAGGGCTGGCCAGTAATGTCAGTCCTGTTGTTCATGAGAACCTCCGGCTCATGTCTGGCCACAGAATTACAGCTTAATTTATCATCTTTGGTGGCATTCCAAATATGATTGGCGAATATGCTTTTTGTACTTCCTTTCTCATTACTCACTGCCACATAAATGTCAATCAGCATTCGTCTCAGGAAGTGAGGCGGAAGGTAAGGTCACAACCCTCCAAACTAGTGGCTCATGAGGTCACTCACACTAACACACACTAGCAGAGCGCATGCAGTCAGATGCTTCACAACAACAGATTTCATATTCTCTGAGGACAATATGAGTGGTGGCACAAAATCTAGGGATTTTCAAAATGGGCTCCAGGGACCCCCCAGTGGGCCACAAGGGAGTGACAGGGGGTCTATGGAAAAGTCTAGAAGAAAACTTTTTTTAATATATAAAATAAATAAATAAACAAACAATAAATAATAAGATTAAAATAGAAAAACTGAAATTGTATGTTTATCTGAATTATATGTAGATAAATACATTTATAGCTTGGAATATAATTGGAATGCCTGCTTGTCATACATTTCTACAAATTCCCACCTTGAATGTTCATGTATTATGATTTGTTTAATTTGAACTAATTTAAAAATGCTTTCAGCTGCCAATAAGAGTGTGTCACTTTATCAGCTCTGTGAAATTGCCAGATTTTCCCTCAACATTAGCTCAGAAAATGTAAAAATGTCTGCAGATCGCCCAGGCCTGCCTAGACGTTCAAATACAAAAAGTTAGCATGTGTTTGAAGTGCCTCTTGATCAAGACTTCCTGCCTGTGGTGACTTCCTTCCTGTCTTCTCCTCAGGTGGATCCTGCATCCCACTGCGTCCTGCTCACTGTTTATTAATGACCGAAGCTTCAACACAGCTCTCACTCCTATGGAAATGGGGTAATCTAAATGATTGAATATGTGTCCACAGGTAGCTACAATTCATTTATTACCTTGATGTTTGTCTGATAAACAGCATTAACAGGACTTTGATGAGAGAGAAATGGGATGTCTGCATCACTAATTGTCAATAGTGCAAAAAAATAAAGAATATTGCTGCAGAGGAACGAGCAGGTTTGTTGTGAAATGCTTAAAGCTGAAGGTTTTAGCTTGACCTTCCCAAATAGAGAGTTGATGTGTAATTCATTTTAATTAAATTATTTTTATTCTCTCGTTTATTCTCTCGTTTTATTCAATTGCATTCCATGAAAAACAACATTCCTTTGTACTGTTTGTGAACAAAAATAGAACCAGAGAATTTTCTGTGCTGCTTAAAACAGAATGGAGCAGAAAATAAAACTCCTTTCCAGAGAGAATTATGATTCCTCGAACAGTGACGGTAATAAATATCTGACACTGCATTTTTATCGGTATCGCCGTGACCCTCAAAATCATGATCTCATCATTAATATGGGAGGACCAAATAATAGATCCCAGCATGCTCCACTGGAGACTCCCAGCACTAATGTTGGCCTTGGCTCGTATATCACTCTGAACATTTTTAGACACTTCTAAGGGCATTCTCATGGCGATATTTTAGGTTTGGTAAAAACAATGTTAAAACCACATCCACTGACACTAATATGTAACACTAAGGTATCAGTTATTTTGGTGCTTATCCAAACAGAGAAGTAATGGAGACCGACAAGTGTTATATTTTGTATCATCAGCTGTAAATGTGTTTTTGTTTATTGTATATTCTTATATTAATCTGCAACAAAAAAAAAATTATTTCTATTTTGCGTAAATTAGTGTGTAATTTTTTAAAAGCTGCTGTTGCGACCTGTTGTGAATAATAACACTAAAATGGTTTAAAAATAGCAGAAATTATTAATTTTACTCAAATAATTTTTGTTGTGTACTTTTTTTATATCTCTAATGTGATTGATGATTTTACCCTTCCAGCTCATTTGTTATTGGTTAAACTAATAGACTGACAGCTGAGGGCTCTTTTAAATTGATTACATTTTCATTTAAATTAATTAACTGAAAGGCTAAATATAAATAATCCTGACTTTGTAAAGTTGAAATAATCCACTCCAGTTATCGAACATATTCTACATATTGTGTAGCCGTAAGGACAATGGTCCCAGGTAGAGCCAAGGGAGGGAGGAGGCAAGGTAGAGCCGAGATGGAGCGGTGGACTTGATGGCTGGAGGTGGAGCCAGGGTATCCATTTTCCAAGGTGGAGATGTTGACCGGAAGACCTGAAGCAAATCCATGCAGCATCTTGGAATTAATTTGGAGGAACTGACAAACTGACGGGAACCAGCAGAGGAGGGGTCGAAAGACTGGCTGACTTTGGAAGAGGAGGCGGAAGAGGGAGGCTGGGTGGAAACTCTGGAGACACATGAGACTTTGAGCTGGGTGGAAACAGTAGAAACACAGGAGACTTAGAGCTGGGCGAGGCCTGCAGAGACACAGGAGACTTAGAGCTGGGCGGGACCATTGGGTATGGGAGAATCATTTCCTCAAAAAATGCAGAGGTCAGCTGCGGAAGTGTGGGCGAGGCTCCATGCAGTTTTTCTCCACGAGCAGTCCCATGGTGTTGGCGGCTCATGCACCTGGTCAGACTCTCAGTGAGGCTTTGGCTCCAGGATGATGGTTGGCTTAGTCCTCTTTACTAACTTGTGCATCACAGTGGGTTCTGGCGTTTGCTCTGTGCAGTGTGTGGGTGGTGGCTGGCTGGGCTCTGGGTTCAGAGTGGGGCTGGTGATGTCCTCCACTGGGCAGATGGTGAACATCGATCCATTGTTCACCAGCACCCACCCCACAAACGTGGCAAAATCCTCTCTGGGACGGTTCATTGTCTGGAAGCTGTGCCTGGTGTGGTTAAAAACACAGAGCGAGTGGTCCGGATAGTGAGTTAGGCATACCAGATCTAAAAAATCCCTTGTATCGTCCTCCAGTGAACAGTCCTTCTGCTCCAGGCAGAGTAGTTGGACGGTGGGTAGGTCCATTAGTGAGGGGGAGAGGAGAAAAAAAAAAATCGGCAAATAAAAATCTACTTTCGGTCCGGTACTCTGTCACATTTTGGTGGTTGTAAAGCGTGCACGACGATCAGAGATAAAAAAAGAACAGTCTTTTAATTCAATAATCCAATCACAGCAATCCACAGGAGAATTTCATGGGGAGAAAATAACAACCATATAACCTAAACGATTCCAGACAAGGGAACTAAGCAAACACAGGGCTTAAATACATGGAGAGGGTCATCAAACTGAACAGAAACAGGTGTGAGGGACTAATTACCAATCAAGGAAACTAAGGCTGGCCACACACTTTTAAGCCCGATTTTGAGCCCGATTTGCACCCCCAAGCGATAGGGGGGCGTTGCCCAATTCAATGCTTGTCGCAAACAAATTTTGTTAAAAAAATCCTCAATTGTGTGGTGTCATTACAAATGATGTTTTATTAACGTAGTTCGGGAGGAACGCGTCAAAATAAGCTACTCAAGTGTCACCAGCTGTCTACAATCAGTAATCAACAAATACTCTAGTATCACCAGCTGTCTACAGTCAGTAATCAACATATCTACCCAATCAGCATGAAGGCAAGCCATATATAATCACAGTCAAACTCACCTAAGGATTCTCTACAGTCTTCAGAACAGGTTTTCGCCTAACAGCCGCCATGTTGGAGATTCAGACAACTCTTCCCGTCCGATGACAAATCTCTTTACTCCCAGGATTTTTCGTCAAATTCAGCCACCCCAAGGAGCGCCAATACACCACCAGGTGCCGTTGCCGAGTCTCCAGCTCCAGTGCGCGGTCACCAGCCAATCCGCTCCGCTATCCATACTCCAGAACGACAAAAACAGCGCTCACCTCCACCGATGAGACGCACACCTTCTTCCTCGTCCTCATCCTCATCATCCTCCTACTCCCTGGCCCAGCCAACCATTCCCACAATCGGGAAATGGACAGTGCTGGGTCTAAGGCAAGCTTTGACCAACGCGGACGTCCATTACCCTAGACGGATGAATAAAACCGAATTATACCAATTATACACTAACCTTCAGTCAACGTGTGCCCCCTTTAAACCCACATCTCTCTCTAAGGTCTCCAATAAAGCGACAAGCAAAACCAACAAAGGTAAAAAACCACGTACCTCCCAAATCCAGTGTTCCTCCACAGCGAGACCGGACAACGGCGATCCTCAGGTAGGGGCAGTGTGCCTTCAGCGAGCCTGGGACGGGCCCCAGATTCCGCCGCCGCTAGACCACCACCTTCTCCGCCTTCTGCTCAGCATCACTCAGTGGGTTTTTCCAGCACTGTTCCCTGTTCGGAATTACCGGCTGCTAACAGTGATCGTCTTCCCTCTAGCGTGAGGCTGCCTCCGCTAGCAGGGCAGGCGCAACCTATATTTACCATCCCAAATCCTCTCCATCGTTCGTGGCCTGCGGCTCCTGACGTGAGGCTGCCTCCGCTAGAATCGCGGGCCCGGACAACTTTCCCCTGTCCTTCCCCTCCGGCTACCACTAACCCTTTTCCCCAGCCGTGGCCTACAGCAGACCCTAGCATGAGGATGCCTCCGCTAGCGGCGCAGACCCAGTCTTCTCATTTTCCACCTCAGCTTTCTCTCTCCTTCCCGGTCGCTTCCCAAGCTCCAGGGGCCGTCGCAAACACAAGACCACCTCCGTTTTCTACGTCGGCCCCGGATTGTCTCCCCCAAAACATGCTTCCTCAGGCAAAATCACCATTTTCTCTGTTTACAGCAACCCAGATGTCCATACCTCCAAACGGCATCGCTTCGGAACCGCCCCCTGTCGCCAGCAACATCCGAGCACAGATTCTATCAGGTGCGGATATTGACCTATCATCTCTCCTTTCTCTGCTTCCCCCTTCCGATTCCAATCGCCAGATCGATTGCGGCGACTTCTCAGTCACCCTTAAAAATCCAAACAACACATCATCCCCTATCCTGTCATTTTCAGAATTTAGCATCGCTTTCGCCAGATATACAGAGGTTGTCTGCGCTGTTTTTCTCCATAGGAGGCGCGAGCTCAATGACTATCTCGCAATAGTGGCAGAGCTCGCATTATCCTATGGGGGATCACATTTTTAAACGTACCACAAGCTGTTTGCAGCAAAATGCGCCGTCCGAATTGCCCAATGGAACCAGTGCCCATATTGGGGCGCGCTGGACACAGATCTCCACAATAAAATTTTGGCCGTTCTAAGTATTTCCTGCGCAGTCTGTAGGTCACTCGCCCATTCCACCACATCTTGCCCTCAAGTAAATCCATCAATTCCTCCAATTCCAGTTCCTAACCAAGAAAGATCAACTAGTTACGTTCCACGGCCAGCTACTACAAACTTCGACTCCTCCGGAAGAGCCTCCGCCTTTTCCACGAGACGTCAGGTCTGCAACCATTTCAATACAGGCGGCTGCTCAAGACAACGATGTCGGTTTCTTCACATCTGCAATTACTGTGGCGGCGCTCATGCCCGCACCGTATGCCCCATTAAGAAACACACCAATAAAAAAAAAAAAAAAAATTCTTGGCGAGAATATTTATTCCTGTGAATATTTTACGTTTGTCATCAGAACTGTCTCAGCACCCTGATCCTGAATTTACCAAATATTTGCTGTCCGGCCTCGAGCATGGTTTTGAACCAGGCCTCGAAAGCATTCCCTCACAAAATATGATTTGTGATAATCTCCTATCCGCTCTCATAAAAACTTGATTAATAAGGAAGTTAATTCAGGCTTCATGATCGGACCTTTCGATACCCCCCCTTTCGCATCAGCCCCATTGGAGTGGCTACAAGGAAATTCTCTGTTAAAAAAAAAACACAAAAAAAAACCAAACGCTTAATAATCGACCTCTCAGCCCCACACAATTCTCCGTTTCCAAGCATAAACAGCCTAATCCCGCTAGAGGAATTTTCTCTTCACTACCACGACATACTCACCAAATGTATCCGTACCCTCCGTCTAGGCTACCACTCTATTAACATAGCTCGCACACTGGACGCAATGTTCATTTTGGGTTTTTTTCGGGTTTCTCAGATGCTCCGAACTCGCCATTACCTCTAATTTTAACCCAAAAATTCACCCCACCGTTTCAGATTTATCCTTAGTAGATGACAAAACTATCTCCTACTTTATCAAACAGAGTAAGACAGACCAGTCCAAAAAAGGCCATTTTATTTACAAACCCGATTCCAAAAAAGTTGGGACACTGTACAAATTGTGAATAAAAACAGAATGCAATAATGTGGAGGTTTCAAATTTCAATATTTTATTCAGAATACAACATAGATGACATATCAAATGTTTAAACTGAGAAAATGTATCATTTTAAGGGAAAAATAAGTTGATTTTAAATTTCATGGCATCAACACATCTCAAAAAAGTTGGGACAACGCCATGTTTACCACTGTGTGGCATCCCCTCTTTTTATAACAGTCTGCAAATGTCTGGGGACTGAGGAGACAAGTTGCTCAAGTTTAGGAATAGGAATGTTGTCCCATTCTTGTCTAATACAGGCTTCTAGTTGCTCAACTGTCTTAGGTCTTCTTTGTCGCATCTTCCTCTTTATGATGCACCAAATGTTTTCTATGGGTGAAAGATCTGGACTGCAGGCTGGCCATTTCAGTACCCGGATTCTTCTTCTACGCAGCCATGATGTTGTAATTGATGCAGTATGTGGTCTGGCATTGTCATGTTGGAAAATGCAAGGTCTTCCCTGAAAGAGACGACGTCTGGATGGAGCATATGTTGTTCTAGAACTTGGATATACCTTTCAGCATTGATTGTGCCTTTCCAGATGTGTAAGCTGCCCATGCCACATGCACTCATGCAACCCCATACCATCAGAGATGCAGGCTTCTGAACTGAGCGCTGATAACAACTTGGGTTGTCCTTGTCCTCTTTAGTCCGGATGACATGGCGTCCCAGTTTTCCAAAAAGAACTTCAAATTTTGATTCGTCTGACCACAGAACAGTTTTCCACTTTGCCACAGTCCATTTTAAATGAGCCTTGGCCCAGAGAAAACGCCTGCGCTTCTGGATCATGTTTAGATATGGCTTCTTTTTTGACCTATAGAGTTTTAGCCGGCAACGGCGAATGGCACGGTGGATTGTGTTCACCGACAATGTTTTCTGGAAGTATTCCTGAGCCCATGTTGTGATTTCCATTACAGTAGCATTCCTGTATGTGATGCAGTGCCGTCTAAGGGCCCGAAGATCACTGGCATCCAGTATGGTTTTCCGGCCTTGACCCTTACGCACAGAGATTGTTCCAGATTCTCTGAATCTTTGGATGATATTATGCACTGTAGATGATGATAACTTCAAACTCTTCAATTTTTCTCTGAGAAACTCCTTTCTGATATTTCTGCTCCACTATTTTTCGCCGCAGCATTGGGGGAATTGGCGATCCTCTGCCCATCTTGACTTCTGAGAGACACTGCCACTCTGAGAGGCTCTTTTTATACCCAATCATGTTGCCAGTTGACCTAATAAGTTGCAAATTGGTCCTCCAGCTGTTCCTTTTATGTACATTTAACTTTTCCGGCCTCTTATTGCTACCTGTCCCAACTTGTTTGGAATGTGTAGCTCTCATGAAATCCAAAATGAGCCAGTATTTGGCATGACATTTCCAAATGTCTCACTTTCAACATTTGATATGTTATCTATATTCTGTTATATTCTAAATTATAAGTTTATGAGATTTGTAAATTATTGCATTCCTTTTTTATTCACAATTTGTACAGTGTCCCAACTTTTTTGTAATCGGGTTTGTATATTTTCAATCTTCATTCACCCATCCAACCTTACCAAACCCTCAAATCCTACCTCCTTTTCAGAAATTCAACAAGTAAAGACCCTTTAGACCCACTTTTTACAAACGATTCAAACCAACCAGTCACGTGCTTTGGTTTCAAAAACATAGTCCTGACACAATCTGGCATCCCAACTGAACACCTTTCAGGCCACTCTTTTCGCATAGGCGCCGCAACCACAGCCGCCCAAAAAGGACACTCACAGCAACAGATTCAAGCTCTTGGTCGTTGGTCATCCAAAGCTTTCAAAAGCTACATTAGATCTAACTGCTTCCACAAAAAAAAAAAAAAAAAGCACACCAAACCCTTATCAGCTAAACCAACTCTAACTCGTTTGATTGCCGGCGGGGCTTACCCATTCGATCGCTGTGAGTATTGAACTCCGTCGTATGGTGCGAGAGCCCTCCCAATCGGTAATAGCTAAACGTCTTCTTGTCTACATCAGCGGGGGCTTACCCGTCCGATCGCAGTGAGTATTGAACTCCCGTCGGACGCCACAAGAAGCCCTCCCAATATAAAATAACCAGATCGTCCACCTCATCGCCAATGGGGGCTTACCCGTCCGATCGCAGCGAGTATTGAACTCCCGTCGGACGCCGCAAAAAGCCCTCCCAATTTAAAATAACCGAACGTCCACCTCATCATCAGCGGGGCTTACCCGTCCGATCGCAGCGAGTATTGAACTCCCGTTGGACGCCGCAAAAGCTTTCCCAATCTAAAATAATAACTAGACATACACCTCATTGTCAGTGGTGACTTACCCGTCCGATTACAGTGAGTATTGAACTTCCATCGGATATAGAGCGAAACCTCCCGATCCAGCAATCAGCTGTCTCCTCGCAAACACCGCAACATCATTATATATTTTTGGGGGGGTACAGTTCCTAGCTGCTGTCCGAAGCTAATTTTGCATTTTTGGGGGAATACTCTGCGTTCGGGCCAATTACCAAGCTCAGAGCCCTCTCCCCGGACAGCACGCCAAATACGTTTACCAACTTAATCTATCCGACTTATTTGTAAGTGTGAACTCATGAAATTATGTTTTATTAACGTAGTTCGGGAGGAACACGTCAAAATAAGCTACTCAAGTGTCACCAGCTGTCTACAATCAGTAATCAACATATCTACCCAATCAGCACGAAGGCAAGCCATATATAATCACAGTAAAACTCACCTAAGGATTCTCTACAGTCTTCAGAATCCCTCCACCACCCCGTCTCCTCTCACTCACCAGATTACTTCCTATACCTGGGGGGGGGGGATACTCTGCGTTCGGGCCAATTACCAAGCTCAGAGCCCTCTCCCCGGACAGCACGCCAAATACGTTTACCAACTTAATCTATCCGACTTATTTGTAAGTGTGAACTCGTGAATTATTTTACTGCTTCTGATCGCGTCGGAGCCCACACATTCCCAAATCGTAAATATAAAACATGTTTGATATTTACGACTTGATTGGGCTGCCTCTGACGTGATGCTCGCGATAGCCAATGAGAGCGAGCAAGCTTCACCAACCAGATGTTGCGTGCTTTTATAGTTGAAACTTGGCAGCCACAAACATGCTATGAAAGTGGAGTATTGAGAAAGAAATCATCCATATTCTTTTTTTCTCCCTTGTTTTTCTTACTGTAAAAAAAAAATCAGACCTGGAGAGCCAGCTGACGACGTTGATCGTCCTCCATCTGTTTTTCTTCTCAAGTCACGTTTGATCTCGCAAATCTCTGTGAGATCTCGTCTCACTGTGGAAATGTTACTACAATCGACAAGTGTGTGGTCTCGCGGTCCGGACAAATCTTCTAGTGTGTGCATTTGGAGGATTATAATGCTAAAAATCGGTTGAAACTGCCCTTATGTCTGTGGTCTCCCACACTTTTAAAATCGATTACGATTTGAATATCGTCTAGTGTGTCCAAGGCCTAACTAGGAACTAAGGGTATGTTTACACAACAAACTTTTTATGTGTTTTGGCCGTTCATTTACACAACAACAGCGTTTTAGGGGCCTGAAAATGCAAGCTTTTGAAAATGGGTTTCAAAGTGCAAGGTTTTGAAAATGATACCTTTACCATCTCCATGTAAACAACAAAAACCCGAATCTATGAAAACGGTGACATCATGCGCATGCGTATTACGTGTTTGCGGGGTGTTTCTTGACAAAGTGACATCGCCAACTACTGGCCTGACATGCATAATACAGCCTTTTTAGTAATTTTCGCAGATTCGTGTGAACGGGGATCGTTTTGACAGCGTTGTCGTCTGTTTTTAGTACATCGTTGTCATGTAAGCATACCCTAAGGCAGGCAAACCAGGAACAGAACACACTGAAACAAAATCAAAACAGAACATAGGGGAGAGCGGGGCACAACCTAACGCGGGGTTAGTTGTAAGACACATGGTTTAAAACTTTCCACACATGCTAGGATGACAAAACTTTGTGTATTTACTAGTTGCCATATCAACATTATTTAGAGAAAAAATTGCGCCAAAATGAAAAAATATTTGGAAGATATCACTGAACATTTATTTAACCATAGCAAAAGTAAATGTCTTAAGTTTATTTTTCATCTCTGTTTTTTGTGTTTATTTAAAATGAGACAAATCTGATATATCATTTTAGTCTTAAATATGTTATTTAACAGTTGAGATAGTTCTTTAATGCTGATCTAACCAGCAGAAGACACGAGCCGGGTTTAAATCCCAGTTGTGCAGGTGGGGCATGTGCCCGTATTAGAACTATCCTATTCTATTCTATACTTTTATGAATTCTATTGAGAAACCACAAGAAAAAGGTGAATAATGACTGAGAGTCAATGTTCAGAAGTTATTAATTATTATGTTTTTAACTATTCTGTATAGCTGTGTTTTGCAGTGTTTGTTGTCAAACTCAAAAATGTGTATATTTTTAATGATTAAAAAATGGCATTATTTTATTTGAAAAAGTTAATAATTGTATTTTATTGACAAAATATTTTAGTTTGTCTTGTATATTTTTTTGATTAGATCAAATAACATTTTAAGCATTTGGTCATGTTACAATGTGCCTCTCACATGTTACAATGTACTCCACCTATGGGGCATGTTGTCGCATTTCACTTCCATTCTTGAGGGGTAAATCAAGAAAAAAGTATACACTGTATAAATGAAACAAAACCACATAATTGTACTAGACATGTGAAATTAATGTGGGAAAAAATAAATACTCTGAACCCCAAGTGGATTTACACAAACTGAGAAAGTCAAAAAGAGTTAGGTTGTGCCCCGCTCTCCCCTACATGTAACACATATAAGGTATGTTCGACTTCATGCAGCACTGCACAAGCCGATCGGTGTCTGACTTGAAGCAGTGCATGGCGGTAAGAAATTTTGTCTGACTTGAGACAGCACCACTGCCACGTCACTTTGACGTATGGCATCAAAGTTTCACGAGAGCGAGTCGAGAGCAGAAGGCCGACGCAGCTTCTCCGCTGCACAGACAACTGTTATGACCACGGATGACGATCAAAGGACAATGGTTCAGAATAACGGAATAACTAGAGTCTGTAGGTGTGGAAAGGTCTGTAAAGACGATAGGGGGTTAAAGATACACCAGAGTAGGATGGGCTGTTTACGATGCACAGGGCAACCTGATGAGACGGAGGAGAGGCAGGGTCAGGTGTCCGACCATAGTACCCAGAATCTCCAGGCACACAACGAAGGCGTCAGCATTCCCTCAAGTACCAACAATGTATCAGACGACCAGCTACATCAAGAAAGGCAAGCCAGCCAGGAAATAAGTCAGCAAGTTCGGGCCATTGAGGGAGAGGAAAAGAGAAAGCTAGTGCTGTGGCCAACAGCAGCAGCCAGGAAAGACTGGGAGTCTTTCGACAGGGAAATAGACCAAGTCCTGGAGTCTGTCCTCGTGGGTTACATTGGCAGGAAGATGAAGGCAATGTCCACTATCATCTGGAACATGGGAGCAGAGCGCTTTGGGATGGAGCAAAGACAGACCAAGGGCCCGCAGCATGCTTGAGAGAACAGGCGCTCAAGGGAAATTGCAAAACTCAGAGGTGACTTGAGAAGATTGAAGAAGGCTTTTCGACAGGCTCCTGAAGACAAAAAACCCTGCCCTTAAAGAGATGCGAGATAACACGAGGGAGCGCATAAAGATCTTGCGCCGAGCGGAGTGCCAGTGAAGGGATAGAAGGAGGCGGGAAAAGGAGAGGGTCAAGTTCACAAAAAAACCCTTCAAGTACTTGTCAGGGCTCCTTGGAGTTAAAAGATCAGGAGTGCTAAAGGCCCCGAAGGAGGAGGTAGAAGAGCACCTCTGTAAAGTGCACAGTGACCCAAGGCGAGAGGAAGAACTCGACCTGGAAGGAAAGCTGCACAGCCCAGAGGAGCCGACTATCCCCTTTGATGACGGAGAGCCCAGATGGAAGGAAGTCAATGACTTCATCAGAAAGGCCAGGGGAAGATCTGCACCGGGTTGCATCGAACACAACAGCGTTATCTCCAAGATTATCAAGGACGCTAAGAGGAACCAGGGAGATCTAGCAGTCCTGTGGCTCGACCTAACGAATGCTTATGGCACAGTGCCGCACAAGTTGGTAGACTACACACTTAAAGCCTATCACGTCCCCCAGAAGGTACAGCTGCTCCTCTGGAACTACTTCGAGCACTGCAAGATGCGCTTCACCTCTGGTGACTTCACCACCAACTGGCAGAGATTGGAAGTCGGAATCGTGACCGAATGTACCATCTCTGTGATTCTGTTCGCAGTGGTGATGAACCTCCTCATCAAGTCAGTGGAGAAGCCAAGATGGGGAGCTGTGCTGTTGAGTGGAGTCCAACAGGTCCCAGTCAGGGCCTTTATGGACGACTTGACAATCACGGCAAAGTCAGTCCCGGAGGGCAGATGAATCTTGGAAGATTTGGCAGAGCTCACTACAGCAGCTAGGATGGAGTTCAAACCCTCAAAATCGAGAAGCTTGGTCCTGAAGCGGGGCCATGTCTAGGACCGCTTCTGGTTTAAGATCGGTGAAGATACCATCCCAACAGTCACCGGTAAAGAGCTTAGGGAGGTGGTACAGAGCCGACCTGACTGACAAAGCAAGCGTGAAGGAGATGCTCAACCAAGCAGAAGAATGGCTGAAAGCCCTGGAGAGGAGTGGCCTGCCTGGAAAGTACAAGGTATGGGGCTATCAACACTGTATCCTTCCAAGGCTCCTGTGGCCACTGCTTGTGTACGAGGTCCCCTTGACAACAGTAGAGGCTTTGGAAAGGAGAATCAACAACTTTCTCAGGAGGTGGCTGTCTGTCCCCAAAAGCTTTTGCTCTATAGTGCTATACAGCTCCGGGAGCAAACTGCAATTGCCAATTACATCAGTCGTGGAGGAATTTAAGACAGCCAAAGTCCGGTTGGCCATGATATTGCGCGACAGTGATGATCAGGCTGTGCGACAGGCGAACATCGTAGTGAAGACGGGATGGAAGTGGAAGGCCAGCGGAGCTCTGAGGAAAGCGGAGGAGCGCTTACAACATGCAGATATCATGGGCAGGGTGACTCAGGGGAGGCTGGGCCTTGGAGTCATCACCCGAGCAAGCTGGAAGGAGGCAAGGGCAAAGGACCGGAAAGGGATGGTGCAGAAGGAGATTCGGGCTGTGGAGGAAGAGAGCAGACAAGCCAGGGCAGTAGCTATGAAACAGCAAGGCAGCTGGACCCGGTGGGAAAGTGTCCGAGGAAGATCCCTTAGTTGGAAGGACATCTGGAACATGGAGGGGCATCGGATAAACTTCCTCCTTAGCTCCGTGTACGATGTGCTGCCAACACTAACAAACCTCCAAAGATGGAGACTGACAGAGGATCCCTCCTGTGCGCAGTGCAAGAGACCAGCAAACCTGGAGCACATTCTGTTGTCCTGTCAGGCAGGCCTGACTGAAGGGAGGTTCAGGTGACGCCATGACCAGGTGCCAATGGACTAGAGAAGGAGAGGAAGTGGAAAAGGCCCAAGACAAAGGCCCCCGCTTCATTGGCTTCCTCAGGCCTGGGGAGAAGGCAGGCAAGGAGGACAGATGTTCAGGGATCCTTGGAAGTTTCTAGAGGAGATTGCTGTCACCAGTCTCCTACCAGATATCGTGCTCTGGTCCCAAGCAACAAGGCAGGTGGCCCTAATAGAGCTGACGGTACCCTGGGAGGAAAGGATCGAGGAGGCACATGAACGCAAGTTAGGGAAGTATCAGTCCCTCATCTCTGAGAGCCAGCAGAGGGGTTGGAGAGCCTGGAATCTACCGGTGGAGGTGGGTTGCAGGGGGTTCCCGGGACAGTCACTTTGGAGAGCATTGGGGATGCTTGGGGTTAGAGGGGCAACCCGCAAGAACCTGGTGAACAATATATCAAAGCAGGCAGTGACAGCATCCAGATGGCTGTGGTTAAAGAGAAGCGAGTGGTGGCTAAACCAGGCTGGCAGAGGGGGCGGGGGTCAGAGCTGAGTGGTGAAGTCCTGAATGGCCGAGGGAGCAGTTCCATGACGCTGGTTCTGCTGTCAAGCTCCATTGAGGTGTTGTGGGCTAGTTGACGAAACACAGGTGAGGTGGGATGCCCACTTGAAAACCCAGTGAAGTCCACAGGTCTAAATCATTCAGCTCTGCCCTCAGGTGAAGACGTCTGAGGGGAGCGACTTCAATGCTAGCCACCCACATAAGGAGCAGGACGTAACTCCTGCCAAGTGTGGTGGCTGCAATATACCCTATCATTTAAAGACATTCGTATGTTCGACTTCATGCAGCGCTGCACAAGCCGATCGGTGTCTGACTTGAAGCAGTGCATGGCGGTAAGAAATTTTGTCTGACTTGAGACAGCACCGCTGCCACGTTACTGTGACGTATGGCATCAAAGTTTCACGAGAGCGATTCGAGAGCAGAAGGCTGACTCAGCCGACGCAGCTTTTCCTCTGCACAAGCTCTGATGACAACACAGCTGTTCCACAATTGGCCGGATTCACCGATGACAACAATGACGTGTTTTGTGTTTATTCTGATATCTTCAATTCCTCTAATTCAATTCCTTTTTTTTATAACAGTAAAAACTCTTGTCATGTAACCATAATGTTGTATTGTGTCATGTTTATCAAAATAACTGATAAAAAATATATAGACCCATTGGTATTTAAATAGTATAGGCTTATGTTGACCTTTATTCTTGTACAGATGGCGCTGAATTAAGCAGTACATGAAAAATGTTTCTGTTGTTCATGAAAACATCTGAAACGTCGTTGTATTTGACAAATATTGCAGCTAATCCACTTCGTCTGTGATAAAGTACGCAAACACTGTGCAAGCGTCACTACGGGATCAGAAAGTGTCCGATTTGATGGCTCCGTTTTCAACTCCTCCCCGACTGCAGGTGGCAACTCGGTCTGCAGAGCGCCGCATGAAGTCGAACACACCTATATACTTAATTTGTTCGTTTGTTCCTTCCTTCCTTCCTTCCTTCATGCATCCTGTAACTACCTAGGTAGTTATAACATTAAATCATGTTTATTTAAAACGTCATAATACCAAAAATTATCATTTTTATATTTTTTGTTTGATTGATGATTTCATTGACAGCTAAAGATTTTAGCTTAAAATTTTAAATAATTTGAGTAAATGAATTAATTGAAATATTAACACTAAAATATGGTGTAAAAATAGCAGAAATTGTGAATTTTACTAAAATTATTTATGTAGTGTACATTTTTTATATTTTATATTTAAATAGCCATGACTTTTTATAATTAAAATTGTTCACACCAGTTATACACCATTTCCCGTGATGGATGCAATTATTCTTAAGAGGGCCAGTGTTTCTTCATCTTGATTATGCCACTCACATCAACACCCTTGTTAACTCATACCTTATTATCAAGTTTTTCTTCAGATGTTTCCTCTGATTGTGACGCTTTATTCCTGGCAGTATTACAAAAAAAAATGTACCAACAGCAATAACGTGCTTTCTTGTTAAACTTTCTTTTATGTTCTACCAGAGCACTTTTATCTCAAAGTGTTTTTTTTCCTCATTCCAAACTGAAATGATTGTTCTGGTTAGATCAGACATAGCTCAACTCCAACAGGTAAGCCTTTCTTACTCCGTCTCTGTCTCTCTCTCTCTCTCAGCTCGACACATGCAGGTGTCAGAAGCCGTCTCGCTGGCTTGTCAGAGCTGCTCTGCGCCATGTCTGGAGTGATTCATCTTGTTGCCAGGATCATTAACTTCTTGTTGGAAGGACTGACATAGAGAAAGTCAAAGCAGACTCGAGAAGAGCTGATGTGCCACCAAGCCTTCCATATTAATTAGATTGAAACTTTCTCTTATTTGCTTCTCTCCAACATGAGTATGTTTGTATTATGCTGCAAACAGCCATAGATATATGAGAGATAAATAGCTTGAGATAGGAGGGTATAGGAGAGACAGGACAGAGGATATGTCAAAGATAGAAATGTGCCTTTTTATGAAATCATGTAGTGTGAAGTGTTATATTGGGATAATGTGATCACAGTGAACTTGTCTAAACAAACATATTTATTGTGTTTTTAACTACAAGGAAATCATTTAGATTAAACAGACACTTGCGTCCACGGTTGTCCCATTATTAAACAGTCACTAGCGCCCTGATTGTCCCATTAGAGTAATGAGTTGCTGTCATTGATGACTAATTGCATCATTTCAGTAATGTTGCTTTTGTTTATTTTAGTCCTGACATACGTTTACAGCGATCAATTTTGCTTTTTTGAGAATTTTTTTTTAAGAATCATGCCCATCTGAAACCTTCAGTTAATTACCAATAAAATGCAAAATCTAATCAAATTAACCTTCTTTCCAGTACATTACGCTATCTCATTGAAAGTAATTATGGCAAACAAAACATCTTTTTGTATGCTCCTATATGCACCGGGTTTATTTTCTCATATTTCGTCAACAAAAAGAAAAAGTGGGTCATGTGTGTATTGTGTCACTCTATATGTCCTAAGTACTGCTTTATTTGAAGTTTGCGCCAATGATGCTGAGACTAATGGTAGAAAATGAGTGGTGGATCACCTTGTGACCTTTCACTATAGACCTCTATTGTTGTTGCCTGGTAACAAGATAATGCTTAGCTGCCCCTCAGTCTGTGACGAAGGAAATGGTGTTATTTTAAGAAATGGTTTGAAGGGAATCATACTGGACCTGGACATAAAACCATAGCGGACTTTCTATGTTGTGCTGTGATGTGTACAGTGTAAGTGTTGCTCTGGCTTCATGTGGTGTGTGGTTTTTCATATGCTGTTGAAAGAACAATAAATCCCCTGATATTGGAGAAAAGGTTATGCTTATGTAATTGAGATGCACAAACCCCGTTATGAAGGGGATGCAGTGTTATGATAGCAGTAGATACATTGATGTTAGTAGTTTTTCATGACGCTCTTACATTCTTAAGCCAAAGTAATGTGTATTTTTGGAAAAACAATAAACAACATTGCTGGAAAATAATAGTACACTAGCATACAATATGTAAATATCGGGACCCAAATAAGGGGACCCACGATGAATGTAGATAGAAATGGCTCATTCGAAGGTAATAAAAACGGTTCACTATGTAAGGTCTTTATACACCACTGAAAACATAGTTATGTATATTACATTGCATTTATGTCAATAGATCCTCATAAATATTACACACTACACCTTTAAAAAAATGTTAACCTAAAAACGTGTGTAATTATATTTCAAATCAAAATGTATTTTATTTTTGTATTGAATTTTTTTAACTTGAATGAAACCAGTTCATTTAGATGTTACCACATGAAGCATTTTTATGTTATCTGACAGCATTTATATAGTCTTGGCTTGAGGAAGTCTAGGTGCTCCTATATCTTGTATGTTTTGGCAAAAACAACTGAGATCATTGGTTGCAAAATGTCACAGACAATTGAGCCCACAAGTCCTTTGTACCTCAACACCACAATGTTGAGGTAGAAAGGTACTAAAAAAAGAGCATTGTGCAGAAAAAGAAAAAGAGGCACAGTTAACGTTATATTTCCAGTGTCTCCCCTTGATTAGTTTAACAGCTCGTTTGATCTTTCCCTGTGACTGAAGTGTTAAAGTAAAACACGCAGACGGGGGAGGGTACGCCGGCTCCCCGCTCCACCACATGCCTGTGGGGCACAAACATCTTAATGTCACACGGAAATTAAAACACTTTCCCATTACCCTGGCCCTGAATCTTAATTTGCTCTTCCACAAACTATACAAAGTAGGTGACAAGGTCAGTAAATTTTTATTGAATAGGAGGTGAATGTTGACCTTTGAAGGCAGAAGTTAAAATAAGTCTTTAATTCCTATATGTGAACACACAACAGGCTTATAGGATTGACTTTTAAGCCGAGCACATACAAATGCTTTGGACTTGAATTGTTTTTAAATTGTTTATTGATTATCATGGGAGTAAACTGAAGAGTATTACTATTACTAATTAAACCCTTGATTATTATGAATCGGCAACATTTTCAGGTTCTGAAGCAAAGTGTAAGGACGCTCTATCATGTGACGTATCTGTTGTTCTGTCCATCATCTTTTGTGCTTGACGCTCTGAGTCAAACATTAGTAAAGAAATGCACGTCAGTAACGGAACCTGGTAACTCATGAGCTCTCCAAGACACACTTCACAACACAAAACAATTTGGCACCTGTAATGCTGTGTCAATACCTACTGACAGAAGACAAATGTTGTTATTGTTTTGTCATTTCAACATTAGCAGGAGATTTGGGATCTGCGGTGCCCGTCTCAGCAGGAAAAGAATGTCAGCTAATATGAGGACACTCAGAAAAGAGCACCATATTTCTTACAACTGACAAACAGAGATGATTGATTTGGACTCCTAAAACATTGCCAATGGAAACTCTGGATGGAAGCTAACGCTAAAACAGTGAGATGATGTTTGCTTTTTAGACCAGTTTAAGTGATAGAAACATTGCTGTGCACAAATATTGAGCATGAGACATGCGCTCTATTGAACAGCCATTATGTTGAAGTACTTCAGTGTGTTGTTATTGATTAGCTTAACTGTGCACTATTGTGTGTTGTGTGTAATTGACTAACTTAACTATGCAGAAAACACACACATTCTCAAGTTGCATAATAAATTAAATGGCTCTTCGGTCCATTGTAAACAAAATGATTAGGGGTGTAAAATCTATCTATCTATCTATCTATCTATCTATCTATCTATCTATCTATCTATCTATCTATCTATCTATCTATCTATCTATCTATCTATCTGTCTATCTGTCTATCTATCTATCTAGCTCTCTTTCTCTGTCTATCTATCTATCTATCTATCTATCTATCTATCTATCTATCTATCTATCTATCTATCTATGTCGGTCTGTCTGTCTGTCTGTCTGTCTATCTATCTGTCTGTCTGTCTGTCTGTCTGTCTGTCTATCTATCTAACACATGCAATTTACTTAAATCAATAAGAAATTCAAATCTGATGTGAACTCATCGAACTGATCTGAACATTGTTTTGAGAAAAAAAATTCTCATTTGAGAATTGAGCCAACGCGATTAAGAAAAACTGTAAATACAGCTGAGGTGTGCATCAGAGGGGATTATTCAGCGATCCTCATTTAGAAACAAATCAGTCCAATTAGGTTTGCTCCAAAGTGACTTTCCCAGTCATCCATCCAGGGAATTCTGCTGTTATCAATTAGAATTGTCGCTTCTAATCTGTGACAGCCTCCCAGACACTGGTCATTTCCCATTAGAGTCATTTTCCCCAAGATCCTGCTGGCCGATAGACATCTCTGACACTCAATAGAGGGGACGTAGAGGAGACAATAATTAAAGAGGTGGCATTTACTCCCAGTCAGGCTCTCTCAGAGATCTGAATCTGCAATTACCTTCCAGAAAATAGCATTGTCAGGACAGGGCTGGCGTTAATAATGGCTCCCATCTCAGACTGGGATACTGGCCCCAATCGTTTCTACTGAAGCTGCACTTTGATTGTTTATCGCTTCACCCCAGGTTATCGTGCCACAGTACTGGAGAAAATGCTTAAAAAGAGAAAGCAAAAAAAAGGTGAGGAGAGTCTGTTTATTTCAGGATGCATATCACTAGTGTTATACTCCATATTTTTTGGAGTAAATACTGCAACGCTAGTAGTCAAAATGTAAGAAAAATGAAAACTTCCTTATTTGCTTTTCTTTCCATCTTCCATTCAGCCATTTTCTTATAGACATATACACTGTGTGTGAGAGAGAGGGAGAGCGACTCCAGGCATGCCCAAGTTTCTTGACACTTGATAAAATACAAAAGGACCATTTGCACAGAAGGCAATTAAAAGCTTTAGTGCTTCCTGCAGGCAGAGCGGTACTTTTGGAGCCCCAGTTGACACATGAGCCAGTACCTTATTGGAAAGGGCTGCCTTGTGCACTGAAATGGCACCAGTAATTTTCGCCAAAATAGGCTCCAGGTAGTAAATATGGGCCAAAAAGAAGGCATCTGCATTAATCAATATGAAATTAGCCCACATTTAATTTGCAGAGGGCAGTCGTGCACCTGCCCATAAATGTGATAAGCTGGATGTGGAGAATGGTTTTCAGGGCAGGGCAAGACTTTGGTAAAAAACTTCCACAGATAACTTATCAATGCCATTTATAAATGATACACAAGATACACTTTGTGTCCCTTGCGCAACTTTTGTCTCTTTTTGGATGAAAAACTGAGTTTTAAAAGTTGTGTTTTAAAAGTTTATGTCTATTTGTTAATGTGGTCACGGTAATACATTTAGATTTGTAGAGTATAAAAATATTTTCCTTTCATTTAAATATAAAGGCTTATGTATAATCCGTAATTGTCTCTTTGACTTTTTTAATTTGTCATTATTTAATTAATCAACTAAAATTAAATTATTGCTAAAATGCATACGTTTACATAATAATTAACATTTTACATGTAATGTTTTACATTAATGACACCTTTAAAAAAAGCTAAAGGCCAGATTTACTAACAGCTTGTGCCAGCGCAAACCCTCTTTTGGCATTAAAAAACTACTATCAGGATTTACTAAAGACACTCAGTGAAAAATTAGCGCTGAAAAGGTGTGGACAGAGTTATTTTTGCGGCTGAACTTATTGCATATGCATTTGTAGGAGTTTCCCTTTCAGAAGCAAAATTTATGGGAGGAGAGTATTTAAATGACTCATACAAGGTGATTTACTAAGGTTTGCGCTCGTCAATTTACTGGTGTTTGCGCCATTAATTACTGCCCCAAAAAAGCACGTCTTAAACTAGACACTAACTGGTAGATAGCATTGGTCATTTTGGAAATGATCCGGCTGAGTCTGTGTGCTTAAATTTGTGCATTGTCAGTAAATCACATGCAAAACTTTCCACTCCCATTGGCACTTTTTTGGAATTGCGCTAATTTGCCCTGTTTAGTAAATCTGGCCCTAAATCATTTTAAATGATGATGCATGTAGCACATTCTGCAAGAATATCCAGGGGGTATGTTGCACGAGGTAGGGGGCAGGCCCTCAATTTAGTAAAGGGGAGCATCTTCCCCCATTTCCCGCTATATGTGGCCAAAGAGTTTGTCACTTCTGTAAGTCAGTCCTTGAAAAGGTGGTATTGACAAAACTAGAAGAGGCAGTCCTGCAGCGAGAGATAAGGTTGTCCCTGAATGCCAGTACAGTATACAAAAGGCCAGATAATGAAGATGTAGTGTGGATTAATTGATCTGCATGTTTCTTGATCAATATAGTTGTTTGTCCCATTCACATACTCGGCTTGGCTTAGGCAAACTTCATCCATTCCACACTATGCTCATACTTCACAACCAGATGAATGAGTCAATTCTGTCCAGTGAGCTGGTCATTATCTCAAAATAAACCCAACAGGATCCCAGGATCCCAAGGAGAATTGGAGGGGTCTTATATCATCCTGAAGGAGATTATTTTGTTGCAGCTGATTATTCCACTTATTATCTGGCTATTTACAAACAAACAAACAATAAATAAATAAGGAATATTGTTTTATATTGATTTAAATGTTTAAATAAATAGTTTCCTAGCGAAAATGTTTCAGCGTCTCATAGCAGCTCAGTTATCAGTTAACAAAATCCATCTCTGCAAGAGTTTGCGTCTCTTATAACATGCATGTAAAAATGCAACATGCATCAACCATCTTCCCATATTTGTAATAAGGATCACTTATAAATCTGTTGTAAAACAAAAGAGAAGCTTTAAGTTCTCCCTGCAGTTTTCCATTCTTTTTTGTCCTTAGCTGATCAAATGCCTGATCTATGATAAATTTTACTCTTTATTTTGCATGTGCGAAAGTATCAATAGAAAACTAATTTACAGTGCTTTACTAAATCAATATGCCTAAATTCTCTGTAGGCCTAAACCACGGCTTCACTGGGCTTATTGCTTTTATAAAACGGTTAGACCATAAAAATATTTATTTTAATGTTTTAATTATATTTACGTTTTTAATTAATATATTAAAATTTTTAAGTTGTATAGTAGGCTACTCTTCTTTAATGCTTTAAGAAAGCTGAGATAAGCACCAACTTATGTTCTGATAAGCACAAACTTATGTTCTGGACTGTTGTTGTTTCAATTTGCCCTCAGAATAACTTTGTTTGGCTTAAAATGCCATTGGCCGCCGTAACTCGCTATCAGGAAAGGGTGCGGCGGAGACAGTCACTGACCTCTCTCTGCTGGCTGTGTCCTCCAGATCTGTCTCCTGCACTGCACAGCGGCTCCTCGTTATTCAGCTCTGCAGTCGGCTCCTGCTCTATATCACCCTCCAGGATCAGCAATCGCTCACTGACCACTCTCACATTAATGCATCCCGTCTGAAGAGCTGTCCACGGTCCTCCCAAAGCGCTGAAAATACAATAGGAAAAGTCCAATAGCTACAGTAGCTGTTGTGAAAAGGGAAGAGGACTATTTTATAAGAGAAGTCTGTCTGTGATAAGGCCAATGCTGGGCAAATTCAGCAAAGCACATTCATACATGTGAATCTGGAATTAAAGGGTAAATCTTGAAAGCTAGTGGATGTTCAAAAGTTTAGGGTTGGTAAGATTTTTTTAATGTTTTTGAAAGAAGTCTCTTATGCTCACCAAGGCTGCATTTAAAATTCAGTAAAACCAGTAATATTGTGAAATATTATTATTACAAATTTACAGTGTTATTAACTGTTTTCTATTTTCATATATATCTTAAAAAGTTATTTATTATTTTTATGGCAAAGCTGAATTTTCAGCAGTCCTGATCCTTCAGAAATCATTCTAATATGCTAATATTTGATCAAAAGAACAGCATTTATTTGAAATAGATTTTTTTTGTTTCTGATTAGTTAACCTTTATTTAACCAGGCAAGTCATTTAAGAACAAGTTCTTATTTTCAGCAACAGCCTGGCAGGAGAGTTATAGAGTTAAGACATACAAACATACATTACAATACACACACATATACATTCATTTAATACATTTACATGCTGTAATGAAAACACTCCCTAGTAGTTTTTTAAATGCAGAGATTGAAATATATGACTCTAATTTCAATGACTTTTGTAGCACATTCCAATCATTTGGGGCAGCAAAACCAAAAGCTGAACGACCATAAACAGTTTTCTTTCTTGGGATAGTTAAAAGAATATGATTAGATATGATTACAGTGTATAAGTACTGTAACTTTTGATAAATGTAATGCATCCTTGCTTAATAAAATGCATTTAAAAAAAATCGTACTGACCCCAAACTTTGAACTGCATATTTTCTAGTGGGATGATGAGACTTAATGGATTTGATGACCATTAAATTGAAATGTTTTTTTTTTTATAAAAATGTAATATTTATATGTTTTTAATACATAACCATTTTAGCAATAAGGCACTCTGGGTTTTGTGAATATATATTGAGAATATTCGTTATATACATTTTTTGCTCTTACTATATATAGCACACCTTCTCGTACTTTATTGTTAATGCTTGCTTAATTGAATTATGGAGGAATTCAGCTGAACGGCCACCATAAATTATTCAAGAGGGAAGTTATCTATTAAAGAGCATTTTAAAGGACACAACTGGACGTAAAAATGACATTATGAGAGCAAGAGAGAAAAGAACATTCCATTTCCTTTTGTCATATTATTATATCTTCATTTTCTCTCCAAAGCAAATTAAGGGCAGAAGTGATTCTTACTCTTACCTGCTCAGCATCGAGTAGCAGCAAACGATAAACAGCATTGTGGCATGCACACTTTAAGCTGCCCCTTTTCGCCTCGCTCCAGGGTGGAAATACAGATTTAGACACAAATAAAATACAGGCTCTGAGCTAACCTGTCATAGTGTGAGATTAGAGGGAGAGAGGAGCCGACAGGAGCTTGTCAGAGTGTAGTCAGCCTAGCAGAAAGCAGCTACATGAGTCAGGCCAGAAGAAAGGAACGTTATCTCTCGGCTCCTTCTTAAGTAATAAAATGTACACCTGCCATGGCTTTGATATACCATCTTCTCCTCTCAAACCGCTCACATTCCTGCTCCCCGAAGTGCGGGAATGTGGAGAGACTTTCAATTTTCAAGATGGCTAACTAACTACCACCACCAGAGGGAAATTTCCCATCTTTGTGAAACAGTAAATTAATTGTCGGATTTAATGTTTTTATCTCTTTGAATTTGATTAAGAGATAATGGATGGTTAAATTAAATTTCAAGGTAGTCATGTTGCTTGTTAAAGAAAAATTGTAATAGTTACATTTCAAATCCTTTGGTGTTTAACCTAGATCTCCTACATCTTTAAAAATCCTGTATGCATCTAAATGCAAAACATTTTATAGTGACATTGGACATCTGTAAATTAATTTTCCTTAATTTCAACTAATTTGACAAACATTTTTTATTTTTTTATTTTGCTGAAGTATGCAGTACTTCTCTGATAATATGAACTGGGAAAACATTCTCTTTTTTCTGCATTCTAGTAAAATTAGAACCTAATTTCCATATGAAGCAGCTCTATTAATAATAGGGAGCAATATGTGCAATTTCTCTCATCATTCTATGGGAAATGAGCTATGAAAAATGATTGTAATTGTCAGTGGACATCTCATCGTGATAGAGCATCTGCTCTGGCTCTTCATGCAGCCCTGTTATAGCCCAAAAGAGCTAAAAGGTTGACAGGGGAGAAATGCAGAGAAAACGGTTTGTGAAACACAAGAGGACAACAGCATTTCTTAAATATAAGTAATACAACCTCTTTTTTTTTTCAAATTCCCATTTAAATTTTGAAAAATTGTGCTATTTCCGGCAACTGCATGGAGTCTTTTGTGTCAAAACCAGCAGATTTCTGCTGAAAAAGAACACCACTGAATGCACAATCCATGCAATCATTGTTTACAGTGAAATCCAATTATTATTTAACATGACAAGGGTCATTTTCAAAGGTGCAATGTACAAATTAATCTAGTGAAATTCAGGTTATGTGCACAGTTCTCTGTGATTGCAGTGCATTATGATTGCTAAAGTCTGTGTTCATCCATCCAATTTTTTTAAATGTGTATTTGTACACACCTTTGTATTTGCTCACTGTTTAAAATGACATCTGTTTGTTCAGTGGCTTAAGCACTAGATTTGGTGGAATCTGTAAATGTTGCCTGGGTTCAACCGAGGAGTCGGTGGATTAGGGAGAGAAGGAACACTCAGATGATCTGAACACTGGGCCAGTCTCTGCCATGCTTCGACGCAGCCAGCACAGTTGTTAAAGAGATTAAAGGGGCTGCATGCACAGACTCTGGAAATGATAGATTTAGCAGGATCAAGCTCATTATACATGCAGAGAGCTGTTAGTATGTGTGTGTGTAGCTCTGCTAGCTTGAGTGTGAAATGTTCTGTGTGGCTCTGAGAGGCTGCAAGGCTCCCACTGATCCAGCTGTGCACATCACTGCCTGTCCACACTGAAAAAGAAACATATTGCTGCTTTATTTGCATATAATGATGGATGCATGGAGACTATGATCTAAATTAGATGTGTGTGCATTGGATAAATATATCAGCTGTTTCATTTTTTTCCTCTAACAAAGACTAAACTGTTTGTGTCCTTCATCTTTAGTATTTTTTAACTGAGTTTTGAAACTTCCCTTAAATGCATTTAAATTAAATTCAACTTAGACTTTCAAAGGGAAATTGGAGAAGTCAAGGACAATGAAATGTTCCATCCAATAAGCAGAACAACTCATTTTCCTGTAAGGTTAGTCTGGAGTCGCAGATGTACTGTATAGATGTACTGTAATGAAAGTTTTATACTAATTTTAGGGCTGTCAATATATAACAGTTTTAATGACATGATAGGCAGATTAATTAATCAAATAATTTGCATAGACCTATATTTGCTGTGAAAATCCCCCAAATGATGATAATTCAAAGAAATAAGTTGCTTTGCAAAAAAACAAAAAAAAACCCAGAAAAACACTGTAAAAATGCTTCATTAAAACCAACTGGTTAAGAATTGGTTACTGAATACTGTAAACTGTTAAATGGTTTACTGTCATATTTGTGGTTTTTGGAGTAAAAGCTATGAATTATCATATAAATTATGGTGGAAAAACAGTAAAAGGACATTCCCAGAAGTCCCTTGGTGACAAATAACATATTACTTAAATAGTTTTGTTTCTTCTCATTTTGTTACCAGTAAAGTTTTGTGTTGCATTTTCTGTTATTTAGTTAATGTTTATTGCATTATGTTAGTGTCATGAATGATGTTTTTTGTTTTTTCTGTGTATATGACCCTGTGCACTGTCTATATGCACATATTGGGCTTGTTTTATGGACTTACAGTTGACTCTGATTCATCATGTGGCTTTTTATTGTACCACCATTATTATTATATTGGTTAACAGTGCATTTAAAGGGATAGTTCGCCCAAAAAAGGCTTCAAAATATCTTCTTTTGTGTTCAGCAGAAGAAAGAAATTCATACAGGTTTGGAAATTCTGACTGAATTTTCATTTTTGGGTGAGCTAACTCTTTAAGGTAAAAAGCAGACTTGTTACATCAAGTAGGAGTAGCAGTAGTAGTAGTATTGTTTTTTTTATGAATAACTGAAAGTATTCCTCGTGACACATGGGAGATTACAAATATAAAAAAGGCAGAGAGAGAAAAAGCATTCAGAGTTCATCAATGTTCATTCAGCTGGCTTAGAGAACTGATAGAAAGTCTGTATTTTGCTGTCACCTGACGTCTGTCAGTGGCCTGATTAGGTCAGTCCTGGGTCAGCTGGTCACAGTACTCTTATTTTCCATGGCCATCATTACATATGTCTTGCCATTCAGCCTGAAAATGACTTTTTGCTACATATCAAAAATAATAATAGCAATGTCTTGATAGCACTGACATCTAGTTTAGCTGTGGCACAGATGTTAGGTGTACTTTTTATTTAGAGTTGTCATTCTAAATATCTTTCAGTGAATGTGTTTCTCACCTAAAACATGGCCTGTCTGCCATACAGTGGTGAATTAATATAAATCACTTATAGCAGAAGAGGAAAAACACTTTGAAAAAAATATTATATTTGGATTTGGTAATACTTGCGTTATTACTAGTGGGTTACATTATCTTCACTTTAGAATACTGATCAAAGTAATTAGTAATTCCTTTAGAAAGATGTAGTAACACTTAAGTCATTACTATCCAAAACCTTACAAAACCCTCAAAATCTTACAATGACTTCAGTCATTACTAGGGAGTTATCATGCTTTTCATTTTAGAATACTGATCCAAATAATTACTAATTACTTCTGAAGGATTTGGTAATACTTGAGTCATTACTATGATCGTCACTTTAGAATTAATTATACATTATGCATTATTCACATTAATTATGAACCTGTGTAGTATAGTAGTTCTTTGTAGTCCTCTATAGGAGGTATGAAAAAAAATAAGTTATTGATTAGCTAATAGTGAACTACTAATACTACTAAGTGCTTCTTGTTAGTTCATAGTAGTTACTAGATGTTAATATTGCATTACTCATTTGTTCCTGTGTAGTTATTCATTAATGACGGAACAGTATTCTACCATATATTCAAATAGAAAACTTTTTTTAAATTGTAAAAATATTTCATACTGTATTTTTTTATAAATAAATTTAGCATGGTGAGCATATAGACTTCTTTCAAAAACATTAAAATATATATTGATTTGTTGGTTGAACTGCTGAAAGGTCCACTCAAAACCTCTGTTGACTGTATATTATGTTTTAAACTAGCAGCTCCAGTATACAGGTTACTTTCCTTGTCTTAGGCTGTAATTACCACAGCACAAGTTTAAAGCAACATCCAAGAATAAGACAGACAATTAGACACTTCAGTGCCTGTCAAACTGTATAATGATCATTTAACTGTATTCACATCCATTGTGACCTTGGCCCTTGTAAGCAGAAGATCTTTATTTTAAACTTCAAAAAAAAAAAAAAAAAAATGTTGAAAAGAGAATGGCTGATCTGTACAATTAAGACATTATTCTTCATTTCTATTGCTCTGATTTGCACTTGTTTTCAGTTTGCAACTTTACAGTATTTGTGGATATTGAGATAACCATCATATTCTGGAGGTGTTGATGAATGCAAAATGCTTTTCTCTCTTCCATGTCTTTTAAAGAATATTTAATGTTCACAGGCAATGTAATGTGCACTATACAGTATTTCAATTTTCTTTATGAAATGTGGAATCAATTTTTCAAAGACTTTGCAGTCAGCTGGTGTAGGGCTTTGTCCAGCTTATGGTGAAATGTAGAACAGACATCTCTAACTTTTGGCTCACTCTCACAATGTAATGTAAGTTAACGAAGAACTTGTCTCATGATGAAGGCATATTAACCGTGAAACACTAGCTGTGGAGACCATGAGACCCATGTGAAAATGGTGTATCATTTCAGCAGTGAGACACTTCCATGCTGATGTAAATGTGAATTAGTTATCACAGGCCTCCAGGGTATAATCACAGCACATTGTTTGCGAGTGTCTTACTCAAAGCTCCTTTTTGTTTGTCAGGAGAATGACATCAGAGCACTGCGGAGGACAGCGTGAGAGAAGAGTCATCTGCACTCAACTACTGCCAATCAAAGGAGAGCTTGCCACACAAGAAGAGATTATTTATGTTGCTTGTTTTGCTTTCAACACAGATGATACATGTTCTCAAGGATATTATGAATATTTATGATATATATAGGGGCTGGACAAAAAAATCTGAATGGCTGGGGAATGGGCAATTTCTTTATCAAGGTGTTTTACCAAAATTTGCCTTATTAGAATAGATTAATACAACTTTTGAATAGCAGTTGAATGTTATATCGGAGCATCTGCCAGTTGCTTCAGAGATGTTGAAGGAGGGAATCTGCTTCTCACTCTCACTCTCTCCAAAACTGCCCATAGTTCAATAATATTCAAGTTAGGTGATTAAGCTGACCAGGGCTGTGTTTCCTAAAAGCATTGTAAGCCTAAATTGATCATAGAGACCACTGGTAACAATTGTTCTATGATCAACTTCAGCTTACGATGCTTTTGGGAAAACGCAGCCCTGGGCAGTTGATGAAGTTCATCTTGGTGCTCCAGCTGTCCAGGTTTTTATGATCATAATCATCTATTTTACATTTTAGTAATGGTGTCGGAGATAAAAAAAATTTAGCAATTGCAGCTCTTTCATAGATGTTGGCTTAGTGAAGTTTTCTGTGGTCAGTTTTTGTGGAAACATGGTCTTCAGGGTGAATATCGAGGTTTGCTGTCACTTTGCTGCAGTTGTTTTGTGTTGTTTGGACACAATCCTTCTTAGTGTTCCACAGTCCTTATCATTCACTTTTGGTTTTTGCCCTCTATTCTTCGCTGATGAAGTCTTACCATGCTTTCTGTACACAGTCATAATCATCAAGACTGTTGTTCTTAAAACACACAACAGTTGGGCGGTTAAGGTTACATATGCTCTTGCTAAACGGGCTCCGATGATTTTCCCTTTTGGACGTCCCACACAAGTCGCCCACATTTCACACATGGCTTGTAGGCTACTAAACACTGCTGAAAACCACTTATTCTGCATTCATATACAAGAGAATATAAACAACAAAAAGATAAATAAAAGATAATCACAATGTTTGTTTTTTCATTGTAGCCTACACAAATGATATTATAATGGGTGTTCAGATTATTTTGTCCAACCCTATAGGCCTATAAGCTATCATTATATATAATATCCAAAATTGTGCAATAGTTGCAGTTCCACAAATCATTTGTGTCTTATAATTGCGTTTGTGACAATTTACCCAATATAGTGTGACAATGTGCTGCACCATTGGGGCATAGATTTACATAGCCTACATAAATGTAGGCCTATATGGGGAAATAAGTCTTTGCAGAAGTTCAACAGTAGGCTATCCCTGCCCAAAAAAGAAAAGAATATTAAGTTTGTAAAATAAGAAAGCTGTGGAATTTTAAATAGTCCTTTGTTACCCTTTTCATCGCTTTCCATTTGGAGCCAATCACAATAAACCAAAAGCAAAGCGCTAAGAAATATTTCTAAGTTGTGTATACCATTTTTTTAACAATTTTTTTAACAAACTTTATATACGCTTCCACAATATTTATTTATTTAAGGACCGATATATACAATAAATTGGAAATATCCCTGCTCTTTGGCTTGAGTATTACAGTAATTAGCCTAATATCTGGTTTGTTTGGCCAAGGCGCGCCCCCGCTTGGCGGAATTACGTACAGCCACAGGATGACTTGAGCGCGGCCCTGTCTGCTCACACTCCTGTGCTTTCGCTTCCTTCACTGGCAGGATAAGCAGCACACTGCAAGCTACTGTGATGGGCTGCTTTTGAAAAGACAAAAATACACTTCAATCTCAAATAGTGGCGATTAAACTTAGCAGAGCCACAAGGACCGTCCGAACCTTGTATTTAACAGTATTTACAGAATGGCGAGGAAAGGTTTGTGCTTTAACTGATCTACTTTTGTCAGTGTTGTGGATATAGTTTAGCCTGCTAACAACATAGCCAACTAGCCGACAAGAATCTGACTAGCTCAAACAAAAGACTTGATTCCTTTTGTCCCTGTAAGACTAGATTGTTTAATTTATACACTAGGTTTTCAGTTAATGATATTTAGCTAATATAGAATTAAACAATAGAAGCTGACCACACAGTGATTTTAATTAGATTTGGTGTTTGCACCAAGGCTAACCAGTTTCTTTTGCCACATTGACCAAGCCCAGAAAACAATATGACATTTAAAAACAAATGCCCAAAACACAGAAAAAAATCTGTTATTCGTGTACTAAACATTTTAATTTTAATGGCCTGAATTAAATTGGTTGTCAACTCAATTTTAGGAGCAGTCAATCCGGATTTGAACTCACTCAATTTAAGTTAAATTGTAAATAGCGTAATGAAGTTTATAGACAGTCCGGTCCAGAGTTCAGTTCATGTTTTTTTCAGAAATCATATAGCTGTGGATGCTGGATATGTTTCATTATATATTTTGTATTAAATGTGATTTCAGTCATTAGCAGTGTTGATAATGTCATGATGATGTACTGATCTTCTTTTAATTAGTGCCTGATAAATGATTATGAGTGGATTAAAATGGCAAAGTTTATCGTATGAAAGATATGTATTTATTTATATTTACAGGTTGGGATGAGGAGCCTTTGGATCATGCTGTAATGTCACAGTAAATCTTAAGCTTGTTTCTGCAGTGTTTACCTGATACATGTGTACAATGGCATCAAGAAATGAAATTCAAGATATTTACTAAAGCTTAGGTGAGTTGGAAGGTGGTGTGCAGTCATTATTTCAACTTGAATTTGGTTCTGTAAAGTCAAAATAGTTTGGTTAAAAGTGAAATATAGTCAGGTGGATTTGTCCGTTGGTTTACCAAAATGCAACTAATGTGCCCTTGACTATACCTTGTCAACAAGGGCAAGTTCAGACCTGCCTATCAGGCCTGTGCCAACAAGCCATTTAGGCACTACATTGGACTTAACTTATTCAGATGTTTTTCATCAAGCAAAGCTATATATAGAGTGATGGTTTCTCGTAAGCATTTTCATGGATTTAAAACACATTTTTGTGGTGATGTTCTGTCACACTACAGACTGGATTGTGATATTGCACGCTTCCGGTGTTAAAGGTTTTCATAAAGCTCATTCTTTCATTTCCTTCCTCCACGTTTGATAGATTTTGTGCCCTGAGTTGGGGTTAGCGATGACTCTCATTTGAACACAAAATGGCTTGCTGATGGCAAAGTCAAAGATTTGTTATTTTCAGGTCAGGAGCAGAGGCAGAAATTGCTGCTGTTTATTTTTCTTATATGATGCCATTGCTCTGTGTTTCCATAAAGGTCAAGTGGTGAAAGCTTTAGGACCGTCAGCGCTTCTTGTAGTGGGGAGTGAGCTGGCGATGTCAGGGGTCCCAACCCCTCCTCCTCCAGGGGAGATGTCCAGCGGGCCTGTGGCAGAGAGCTGGTGCTATACCCAGGTGAGATGGGCTCATATACAGACTTTGCTGAAGAATTTTGGAAGCTGCTTGATTGTTTACATCATCACATAATGTAGACTGTATTGCACAGAAGTTGAATATATATACAACTTTATCCCTATACATACTGTACACTCACGTAAAGCTATATAGCAAATCTCAACTGTCTGATTTTCTTTTTTGTAGCAAATTGTAACTATATTATATTATCGCTCAGGTCTTAATATAAATTTGGACGTATAGTATATCCAACTTTATCCGTATACGTGCAGTATATTCACGCAGGGCATTATATACTCTATAGCATATCAACTACTTCATTGCTTGTATCATTTCAAAATATGAACTATATTATCGCCCGGCTCTAATCTGCTAAATGCGACTATAAAACCGTGTCCTAACCAGACGTGGCACTGCAACACCCGGTAAAAGGTATCTTTTCCATGTTAATCAGATTTTTTTTTTTAACTGTCAATTCAATGTAAACAAACAAGTCTATTCTATGGCAAAGATTGTTTTAGTCTCAGTATGTATTAGTAATATTATAATGGTGTGGCCATTTCATTGCGAGTACAGTGCGCTTGCAGAGAGGGCCTACCCCCCCCCCCCCCCACGCTCTTCTGGTTGGCTGTGAATTTTTGTATTTTTTATTTTTTATTTTGTTGCATCTGGTAGTCGTGTCTTGTCTGGTGTGGACAGACAAAATGCTTTTCACTGGAATTGTATGGCATCGCGTTGGTTAAGATGGTGTAAGGCATAAAGATATTAAAAACATTAACATCATGATTTTCTGTAAAGCTGCTTTGAAACAATGTGTATTGTATAATACACAATATTGTGCTATACAATATTTCGCTATACAAATAAATTAGAAATTTGACCATTTCTTTCATTTTTTTTTATTTTAATATGACTCTTAAATGACGTGTAGCTTGAGCAAATGCATATGTTTTGATCTCTTGCTTGTTACGGCGCTGTGCACAGTTTGATCTAATGAAGGGTAATCAGTGCATTAAAGTAGATAGTGACACTTTATTGTGCAAGTGATAATGAAACTCAAGCAGTCATCATAATGTGGTCATGCTGGTTTATCAGATACGGTAAAATGATACCCGTCGGAAATTTGTCTCAGTAAGACTTAACCTCAGGCTAATGCAATGCAAAGTTGAATAGGAGCTGTTTAGTTGCTTAGGAAGTGAATCAGATGTTGGTAAAAACATTTGAAGTTGAAGTGCATGTGTTCTCATAGCATTCTATGTGTTGTCGATTAGGAATGACTGCACATTGGTATGTGTGTTGACAGTTATCCTTTTACACTGATGGTAATCTTTGGTGATCTTGTAGGTCAAGGTAGTGAAATTTTCCTACATGTGGACCATAAACAACTTCAGCTTCTGTCGAGAAGAGATGGGTGAAGTTTTAAAGAGCTCTACCTTCTCCTCAGGGCCTAATGATAAGATGAAATGGTGAGGAGCCCTATTAATGTGTTTGTGTGTGTTATCACTTATCATGCTGTCATGCTCATAAGACATCTCAATCTCTCTGCATCTTTGTCTATCTTCAGGTGCCTGCGGGTCAATCCGAAAGGACTCGATGATGAAAGTAAAGATTATCTCTCGCTATATTTGCTATTAGTTAGTTGTCCAAAAAGTGAAGTCAGAGCCAAGTTCAAATTTTCTTTACTGAACGCTAAACGAGAGGAGACAAAAGCTATGGGTAAGAACTTTGAGCTTTAATTAGAGATTTTTTATTTTTTTATTATTGGAGTCCTGTTGTTTTAAATGCTACTTAGATTTGTAATCTGGTATCAGCTGATTGCTTTTGGTGCTCTTGAACAGAACGTTTCTAACTTAGCTGTTACTTCTTTTCCCAATGCAGAAAGCCAAAGAGCCTATCGGTTTGTCCAAGGCAAAGACTGGGGCTTCAAAAAATTTATTAGGAGAGATTTTCTGCTTGATGAAGCAAATGGGCTGCTACCAGATGATAAACTCACATTATTTTGTGAGGCAAGTATGCATTTACTTCATAATCTGTTCAGTACCTCAGATTCAGACCTCCATGCATGAAAGTATTAGTTTGGGTCAGCTGCACCTGATTAATCTTTTTAAAATTGTATTTCCCTTTAAAGCATTTTGCAGTTATGCACTGATTCAAGTGAAACATTTTTTGAATGTATGTCATTTTATGTTTTAAATTTCTAAAAATTCAAAAATGTAAGTGATGTAACTAAATAATTTAATGGTGTCAGCATATATATATATCATCAACAATTCAGGAAAAATCAAGCATTCATATGATTTTAAAGATTACATGTCTTAAACTTGACACTTGCTTTTTTAGACTAGATTTTAAACAAATTCTCCTTTTATCAATTTAGATATTCTTATTTGTCTTTGACCTATTTGCAGGACAAATTTTTTGACACTTTCTTGATTGTATTTTTTTCAGTCTGATCCTTGGGGTGATTTATTATTGATTTTTCATAAAACATGGAAATGTGGAACTTGCAAAATGTTAGGCTTTTCTCCTGTAAGTAGATTGCAGATTGAATTTCCTCCACGCTCTGATCCGTTTGTATGAATATGCTAGTAGCCGTTTGACAGATCACCCTTCTCTTCAGAACGTAGCAGGATAGAGACATCACCTAGAGCGGCAAATGAAATGGGTTGTCAAATGAATTTACTGTAACACAATTATGAGTCTTGCTTGAAAAATAGTCGACATGCCTGTTGAGATCTGCTGCAGGGTTTAATATTTGCAGGGAAATTGGCAATATCACAAGGCAAAGTTGAAACGAAATGCAAATTGCAGATAATATGTTTCCCTCATTAATTGGACGGTTTTTGTAGATGATTATTGCCAGAAAAACTATTAAACAACTGCAGGATGCTTTCATCAGCGGTGTTTCTGATAGCTGCAGTTGTTTTTCATTTTGCATGAAAGGTTTTTTTCTTTTTTTCTTGCGTTCACCTTCATTTTTATCAACACTCTGGAATATTTTCGAAGCGGGCTAGATTGCTAGTACTCTAAATGAGTCAACAATTTATACAGAGAAAGTATAAATAGGAGCACTTAGTCAATTAGTACTTAATTAATAGGACCTGCATTTTCCCTGTCCAGTCTCCATTGCTGTTGCAATCACATAATTAAAGGAATAGTTCACTCGAAACAATTCCTTTGAGCAGTGTAGCATTTGAGGTCATGTTTCGTCATGGATGACATCATAGCTTTGATTTGGTTGCAGTCAAATAAATTTACCAGAACACACTACCTCGGGTGCTCTGTTGCATTTACACGGTTCTAAGAAATAAATGAATACTGCCAAGTAACATGCATTAAAATATGCTTTTAACATGTTGTTATAATAAAATAGAACAGGACAGTGTAAAGGCTTTTCAGTACATCACATTGCATTACCAGAACAAGTGGTTTAATTGAATGTGTGTTAATTAGGTAAGTGTTGTCCAGGACTCCGTGAACATCTCTGGACAGTCCAACATGAACATGTTGAAGGTTCCGGAGTGCCAGCTTTCTGATGACCTGGGTAACTTGTGGGAATGCTCACGCTTCACGGACTGCACTCTATATGTGGGGGGGCAGGAGTTCAAAGCCCACAAATCCATCCTGGCAGGTGAGTCTAATCCAGACCCCCAGCCCTGCTGACAACATCACCTCCATGTCCTCCTCTCATCCCAGCGACGCTAGCTCAGCACCCACCCTTCTGAGGGGTTGTGTATCAGTTTGTGTGACCTTGGCGGTATTTATTTTATTTTTTTTTCTTTCTGAGGTCGTAATTCTTCAATATGACAGATTTAGATTCATCATTGAAAATCCAGAGTGTGATCCACTGCTAATGTTCTCAAAGGACGACTGGGTTCATGATGTAACTTCTGCAATTTGTTTTTGTTTTGTTTTTTTTGCCTGTGTAGATTATTCCAGACCTGTGAGTCAATCTAATAAAAACTGGACTCTTGTGTCATTTGTTTTTGACTGTGACCATCGAAAGATGCTCATATAATGTGACTGACAGATTTATTGCTTTCTTCACAGCGAGATCACCGGTCTTTAATGCCATGTTTGAACATGAAATGGAGGAGAGTAAAAAGGTTTGCATTTGATGCTCCTCTTATGTTGCAATGTTGTTTCAGATACTTTTGCTGTTATACTGCATATGAGTTCATAAGCTGCTTTGTTTTCTTGCAGAACCGAGTGGACATCAGCGATGTTGAACCAGAGGTTTTTAAAGAAATGATGGGCTTCATATACACAGGAAAAGCACCAAATTTAGAGAAAATGGCTGATAGTTTATTAGCTGCAGCTGATAAAGTAAGTATGGGTGTTTTATGAACTTGATAATGTTAGATGCATATATTTTATTTTTAACCATCTCCTAGTGTAGTAAGAGAAATTTTTGCCATCAGGGCATATACTACCATTCAAAAGTATGGAGTCAGTAAGATATATATATATTTTTTTTATGAAAGAAATGAATATTTTTAACACCTCAAAAAGGTGATGGTGTGGATGCATTTGTACTGGTAAAATAAATGCTGTTCTTTTGAACTTTATATTCATCAAAGAATCCTGAAAAAAATTATCATGGTTTACACAAATATTTAGCAGTACAACTTTTTTTTTTAACATTGATAATAATAAGAAACGTTACTTGTACATCAAATCAGCATATTAGAATGATTTATGAAGGATCATGTGACACTAAAGACTGGAGTAGTGCTGAAAATTCAGCTTTACCTTCACGGGGCTAAATTACATTTTAAAATGTATTCAAATAGAAAACGGTTATAAATTGTAATATTTCACAGTGTGCACATTGTTTTTATGTTTTTATTGTGTTTTTTTGTGGTCATAATTTAATAACATTTGGAAAAATCTTACTGCAACCAAACTTTTGAACTGTAGTTATGGCACGAGCACCAATGGTGCGAGGAATTGCTCCATTTATATATGTATGTATATGTATGTGTGTGTGTATTTTGAAAACCAAAGTGGTAATTATGTGGGTTACCTTTTTTGTGAAACTGGCAGAAGATAAAAAAGGATCAGGAAACAAACCGTTTGTGTAAAAGAATAGTTCAACGAGAAGTGAAACTGTCATCATTTACGCACCCTTATGTTGTATCAAACCCATATGACTTTCTTCTGTGGGAAGAAATTTTGATCTGATCACTAAAGCCAAGTCAGCATATTATCAATTTAGTTACATACTAAATTATTTAGTTACATACTCAAAAGAACAATTTAAGCATCACTACTACTTTCATGAATGCATCATGGTGAGCTAGGGAGAAAATTAAGAGTGAATAAACTTATAGTTTGTCTCAAAATATAGTCATATTGACTATTTAAGTGATATTTTTGTTTTGGAGCTTTTTCCTTTTTGAAGCTTGAAAGCTTCAGAATATTGACCAGTACATGATTACAAATGTATTATTTTGTGTTTCATAGATGGAAGAAAGTCATACAGGTTTGGAACAACATGAGGGTGAATAAATGATGCCAGAATAGTCATTTTTGGGTGAGCTGATGCTTAAAATGGCACCAAAAACCTTTGAGTTTTGTTCAGTGTAAGTCATGTGTGTCATTCTCTCAGTACGCTCTGGAGCGCTTAAAGGTCATGTGTGAGGAAGCCCTCTGCAACAGCCTCTCGGTGGAAAACGTGGCAGACACCCTCATCCTGGCCGACTTGCACAGCGCCGAGCAGCTAAAAGCACAGGCCATAGATTTTATCAACAGGCAAGCGCCGCCAAAGAAACTCTGCTTGATAAATTCCTGCTGCCATGGCTGTTTACCAGCCTGAGAATGAGTGTTTTTCTTCTATCTTATCCATAGGTGCAGTGTCCTCCGACAGCTGGGCTGTAAAGATGGGAAAAACTGGAATAGCAAGTATGTAATTAGCTGATATGTGTGACACAAGATTAATACCAAGCTCTTATCTGCTTTCTTAGATGCATTAGAATTCATTGTTTTAGGTTCTGGGCAGCCCGAGCTGCTTGGCTGGTACCCACAGCCCGCATATCTCCTGATACCGGTTATTAATAGACTCTGACTGTCTGAAACGTCAAGGAAGGGAACATTTCTGCATTATAAACATATCACAAAGTCTCTATTATAAGATCCCTGGCACCCTGCTGATCGCACTCTTCAGAACGGCAATAACTCCTGCATTAGTGCATGCTCATTTGGAGGAAAACGGCCTTTCGTATAAATAGAGTTGCTTGTATCTCCCATATGCACCATTTAATTGAGCCTCTCGATTTTTAATGTGTCTTGTGCTAATACTGAATGTCTTCACCCTCTCCTGACAGTCATGCCACGGACATAATGGAGACCGCGGGCTGGAAGTCAATGATCCAGTCTCATCCTCACTTAGTGGCGGAGGCTTTCCGTGCTCTTGCGTCGGCACAGTGCCCCCACTTCGGCCTGCCCAGGAAGCGCCTAAAACAGTCGTGACAACGTTCCTGCTGCTCTCTTGGGCCTGTCCTGGGGCAAAAGCCAGAAAACTGCAGAGTTTCGACTCTATCCCATTGTCATCTGACCTGACGGCACGTGACTGGGACAGGCTGGCTTCTAAACGACAGCGAAAGCTGTTCACACCATTCTCGAGCAATGGGTTCGGCATCTGAGCTTTATTTTGCGAATCTTTCTGTCACTTCAAACAGCCTTAAACTATCTGCCATGACTCTTGTGTGGAGTATTTGAATTCTCTCAGTTCTACTCTGTGCCTGCCTTGTCCCACGAGACCAGGCCTCTTCCCTGTTGCACTAGTTCCCAAAGTCTTGCTGTTTTGATATGGAGCTCTCTAGGAATGTGTCAGGAGTTTGATCCACAGGAAATAGTATATATTCCTAATGTTTAGTTGTGCGACTAGACATTAAATAAACGTTAACACGATGAGTGCAAGGTCATTTCTTTACACTTTTTGAAAAGATAGCTATGCCCCATATTGATGGCACGATTTCTATGTAAAGACACAGTTTAACCACGTGGGGAGGAGAAAATACTAGTACTATTCCATATTATCGGAAAATGAAATGCATTTCAGATATTTGTATTGATATGTGTAACAAAATGAATTACTGTTTGTGTCCTGCCCCTTAACCTGTGAAAACCATCTAGTCACAATTTTACAAACAACTACATTTTTAGACTCAATAGTGTTGCTTCCCTTGAATTGGTCTACCATACACAGACAAGTAGTTTAAAGTTGTCTGGCCCATAATGCATTTGTGTAACCTGATTGAACTAGTCAAGACAATCCATCTCCGAACACGCTGTCCTCTGTGATCAGGAAATATTTGGATGCTGAGCATCAGTGTGGCATTGCTATGTATGTCATATGGATGGATTGATGAATGTGTGAGTGGAAAATAGATTGATTGTCATTGATCTATCACGGTTTTGTTTTGAGCTGTGGTGTTAGTCAAACTGACAGTGATTTGGAGCAGTCTGTACATTGTGTCATGCTATACTGACTTGTTCTGTTAAAGGACATGTTTTGTGAAGATTCTGGAATTTGTTCCATCTTTTAAAAAAATATATTGTATGCGAGAATGCCTGCATTAACTCATTAAAAAGTTTTTCAGCATTCAGTGGTGTTTTATGTATTATTTATATTCTATACTTCTCCATTCAAAAGTTTGGGGTGCGTAAGACAAGTCTCTTATGCTAACCAAGGCTGCATTTATTAGACTGAAAATAAATACGTTGTGAAATATTACGCTTCCTATTTTAATATATTTTTAAATAGTATTTCTGTGATGGCAAAGCTGAATTTTTAGCATCATTATTCCAGTCTTCAGTGTTACATGATCCTTCAGAAATATGCTGATTTGGTGCTCAAAAGACATTTCTTATATCAATGTTGAAAGCAGTTGTGCTGCTTAATATTTTTGTGGAAACTATGATCAATTTTTTTTTTTAGGATTCTTTGAGTTGAAAATGTATTTGATAGAAATCTTTTGTAACATTATAAATGTTTTTGTGACTTATTTTGTTTAATGCATCCTTGATGAATAAAAGTATTAATTTTTTCTCTTTTTTAAAAAAAATCTTACTGAACCCAAACTTTAGAACAGTATAGATATTATGGTTGCACTTTATTTTACAGTAGGCTACATGATGCACTTAGTACTGGTTAATATAAGGTAACTAGTACATAAGGTAAGGTTTAGGGGTCGTACCTAGTTTTTACCCATAACTATAGCAACTATAAGAAGTATATAGTATATGGGGAACAGGAATGTAAAATAAAGTGCTACCAATATTATGTCAAATATATGTTTATAATTAAGTCATTTCTAGATTTGCAGTAGCACTTTCTTAATAACTGACAGTCTGATTTTTTTTTTTCACTCTGTTTGGATTATGTACAAGTAGGTGCTCAGTTCAGTCCTGTCCTTATACGATTTCCTTCAATAAGAACTGTGTATTATTTCATGATCTCATCCTGAGTAGCTTATTAAGTTTTGCTGGAAGTGAAATGCCATCTGCAATATGACTAATGTTTTGACATTTTGGTTTGGTTATTTGTGAATAGCACATTTCAAAAAGGTGATGGAATGGTCAAAAAGAACCATATAAAGACAACCGGCCATCCAGCTGTATTCCAGATTGCATTTTGCTAAACATAATAGTCATTTTGCGATTGATTAAACATTGCAGTGTTATGCTAGGCTCTGTAATGCAGCGCAAGTTGTGATGCCATGACCACTGTGATCTCTGCAGCAGTCTCAACGTATTGCTCTCGCACCCTCCATGATGGGGAAATCAGGGCTAATTAAAGTGAACAGCATGCAGTCCGTAATCTGAGCTATCAAACACACATCTTTTTCCCGTGCCAACATGCCGCTTCATGCCGCCCGTTTTCCGCGGCTCCTAGGGAACTGTGATAACATCTCACTATTAGAAACTCTCTCTCCCACTCCTGTCTGTCTGGAAGACAATTTTTAAGTGCACCACTGAGCTAATGAGACGTTGCGGATTCTTTTTTTCCCATCATAGGACAATTCAGTTTTGTCTTTTGTTCTTTTCTTTTCTTCTGTGTGAATCGGGTGGTAGGAGGCCGTCTATGTTCAAAGCCAAAAACATGACAATCCATTCTGAAAGAAACAAAAGGTTAACACTTGAGGAAGAATCCATCGTTTGCATGTGCATATAAACTAATGTAACACGGGTCTACACATCAGAAAGCTTTTTATTGAATATGATCATGTATTTAAAGCTTAAAGAAACGAAGCACATATCACAGGATGTAACGGTTTTATCCAGAGGTAATGTGCACGATTTTTTACTGATTGAAGAATCAGTGTTTAATGTGGTCATAAAAATGACGGAGAATATATGCATATGTTTCACTACAAATCTCACATATACTGTCTGGATATGCTTCATGGTTTTCTTTGTGACAGTCATATTGAATAAAAGCTAAAAGAAAGCTGGCAGCTCAGGTATTTTCCTTGAGCGTTTTTTTTATATATAGCCTATATATATATATATATATTACAGATACTGAGGACAAACATAAAGCGTACAATTTGCAGTTGTGAAAAATAAAGCTGTGACAAGCCAGATGACTAAAATCTACATCTACTTGTTTATGCATATAATTGTTTATGCTGTATTGAGAGAATAAAGAAACTAATTCATCATTAAAAGGCAAAATACACACGGTTTTATAGTCACATTTATACACTATTCACAAAATTGCACACAGGATTATAAACTAAATACAATTATAAACAGCTATCTCTGTATCGACATGTTCTTGATGCTAATGTTCATGTGGCAAGACAATTAGAGTATCGGTACAATTAATAATCCATCTGATTCTTCACTTCGAGCAGAACTGTGATCCAGATCAGTCGCTCTGATATGAGAAGAATGAAATAAACGGCCATAATCTGTTTGGCACGCACACACACGCACACACACACACACACACACACACATATGGAACCTGAGAATTCCAGTTCTGATTATCAGACTATGGCATTTCAACTGGTTCATTGTGACACACTGACATTTAGACTATAATGTGCAAACAAAAAATGATTCCTTCAATTGATCTCCAGGTACTGTTTTAAATGATGAAAGACTCAGTACAAGGCAGACTCACATGTATTTCATGTGCGTTTGCATAAATGTCTGTATTTACTCCCGATCTTCACTTTTCGAGGAACAGAGGACACGAAAGAGTGTGATTCCAGTCCAAAGTCACTGGCATGAATAGAGGTTTTCTACATGACTGACATGCTAAATTTCAGTTTTTGGCTTCGGTCCCCTCTGTCATGGTTTGTAAGTGAAATTTCCCACTATAATTAATGTTAATTAGAGCCTGGAAATGTGGATCTCTGTGGCGAGACCATGACAAAGGGTTGTTAACTGGCTGCCAGATTCACTAAATCCACCTGTCCAATGAATTGTGCTCTCGTGAGACATCGCAAATTACTCTTTGAAATTATACACAAATCTCAATTCACACATAGATCTTTTGTGAAATGCAAAAATCACTCAGAGAAATTTGTATGTGATGTCTTTGCTGTATGATTTAACCCGTTCGCACCTCATACCATATCTGCTTTCCACAATTTAGCGTCAAACACATTGCTCAATAAAACACACACACACTAACACACACATAAACCTCACAATAAAAAGGTGTTTCACGTATATCCTCTGTAGGTCTGTGATTTATTAGCTTGACAAATAGCGAATGGTGTTTTCGGGAAAACTTCCCAACAGAACTCAAACCACGGGATGGGATGTGGGACGTTTAAAGCCAAAAACAAAAATGTTGATCAGTTATTTTGCCATCAAACGTCGGACTGCCGTATCACAAAAGGTAAAGGCAGAGGTTGAAGCACATGCCAGTAATGTAGCCTAATGCGAAACATCTGGATTTATTTTAATTGCTTCTAAATCAGATGAAACACATGGGGAAAATAAGGTTGACCATTCTCACTGTGGAGGAGGGACTGGATCTTAACCCGTGGAAGCGTACGGCGTGTCACTGTGGTAGTTGTAATCTGGGCATATTTTCTGCACCAGCTTATAGTCAGTGCTGTAAAAGGCGATGTAGATGCATATGACTTTGAAGGGCTTTGAGCAGAGCCAGGACACGTGGCTCTGGGTGGACTCTTGGTAACACACGTTAGATGGGTCATAGCTGCAGTGTGAAGTCTTTTTGCTCCGGTCTGTTTTCTGGTACTCGATACGGCAGTTGAAAGATTTTGAGTCTTTCGTCTCCAGGGTGGACTGCTGGGCGATCTCAAACTCCACCACCTTGGAAGGTGGCACCAGGCTTACGGAGACGTTCCCCAGCCCTGTGGAATTATGACGAAAGTAAACGCTGAACGTGCCGTTGCCGTGGTCCACTATCTTGCCTGTAATGAGGAGATTTAGTTTCACAGTCTTGATGTTGGAGTTGAAGTCACCCCAGCCGAACATTTTTTTAAACTTGCCCGTTTTCACGATGGGTCTGCGTTTAGTCCTGCTCTGCGACTCTCTGACATCTGTCTGGTTAGATAACCAGTCCCAGGAGTCCTCAATGTTTTCCAAATATGTAATCTCCCTCCTGTTGCTCTTGAACCCAGGGGATCCCCGGGCGAACAGGCGCAGGGGGTTGAGAACACGTGGGCTGGCACTTTTGGGGGAGGGGTGCTCCTCGTTTTCCCCCCAGTCCACAAGCCCCACCTCTGGAATATGGACTCTTCTGCATGTGACCTTCCAACAACACTGAGAAAAACACAAACACACAATCATGAGAATCCATCATTTTATATGTATATGTAATATTAACCTGTACTCTAATATTATAATCTTTATTATAATATCAGCTGCCTTGGTTTAATTATTTTTCCCATTCCGTTTTCCCATAGGGATTATAAAAAAGTCTTTAAGAGTATAAACCGTTATAAACCAACCAGCTACGAAAGTGAATTGCATCATTACAAACTTTGATTTGAAGCGAAAAGTATTTGAAGATTGAGAGAAAAAGACAAGACTGTGTACTTTGGAGACCACGTAATGGCTTTAATGTGGGAAAGAACTACAATCCCGTGAAGAATTGCGAATAAAAAACAATGCATAAATATAAAGTTTAATTTAAATAAAATGTAAAGATGTTGATTATATAGAAGCAATATATTTTGCATACCATAGTGTATAGGGACACTGATATGATATGTGATGATTGTCTTGGTAATATATGTGTTTTAAAAAACATTCAAATGATCTGCAAAGCATATTCGAAAGTGTAAACACTAAATTATTTCTGCAATACACTGCAGTGCTGATCCTATGTGCCAAATAACCTTTTTGCTCCAGGATTGAGTTCTGGTCCACTTAAGATAAAGTCTTAATAATTTGTAGAAATAAGCCAAACTAGTTTCGCTGGTAATTAGCGCAGGCTGCCATCCTGAGGCACGGCTGAGAGGATCATTTGCTGAAGCAGATGTGAAAGTAGGGCTGTTTGAAATTGCACAGACGAGCAACCCTGTATTTTCTCTATAATTACTAATTTTGCTGTAAGCTTAACAGAAGCATATGAGAACCATCTAAAATGGTCCAGAGCATATTAGTATTTTAGAGGCTGTGCTTTATCAAATATGGTTAAAATTCTACGTAAACAAAACATTTCTGATTGTCTATGTAAACTTTTAGATGGGTATGAAATGTTGTTGTCAAATAGCGTAATGGCTGTAGAGAACATCATGCACAACATTATAAATGATGCAAACAGCCAGTAATAGCCCAGTAATTTAAAAGTTCCCTGTATAATGTGAAATCAATGTGTCTCCCATGGATTGGGGGGTTTGTTCATCTATCATTCTTCACAAAACTTAATTAAGACAATACCTTCACGTAAAAACAGAGAGAGAGAGAACACAGTGTAAATTTCCATAATGAATTTAGGGGCTGTAGGTGAAACTTTCCAGCATCTTCTGAAAGTCCAATGTACAAAGATGGAAGATAACCCTCAATGGAAATGAGAAAAAAGAGATAGAGATTTTTGTCTGTGATGAAACATTTATTCACTTTTGAGTCCCCCTGGTATTGTGCGATGTTCGGTAAACTAGAGCGCTCATATCTCTGTTCTTGCATTTGGTTGTGAGTCACTTCATTTTTCATTTTGCAGACCTCAATGACTTGACAAGGGAAGATGAATACCATTCACATTTAGAGAAAATGTGGTGAGAGACAACTTCAGGTGAAGCAGGAAGGAGATTATAATGCTAATGTAGAAGCAGTTAAAGGATGATGAACAACTGGGGAAATTGCTGTGACAAGTGGAGGGATCACAGGCAAAATAAAACGCTTTACTGCCTTTAGAGGATAACTTAAAAGGTTGTGCTGACAATCGGTCCCAATCCTTTCCCTCTCTACCTCACTCATGCTCTCTCTCTTTCCTACACGTAGGGTGGTAATTCACATATTTTGGTAGTATGTTTGATGTCTAACTCAAGGAAAGGACTGAAGCTGTGACTTTGGTAGAGGTAAGGCATACATGGTTTGCTAAGGGGAAAATCTAAGGACGTTAATTAAGACTTTAACTACAGTACTGTCCTGCTGGCTATAGACTCAGAGTAATAGACAGATATTTACCTTTAATTTAATTCAGAAACAGCAGTTATATACAGTTATTAGCCTCAACTTCATACAAGTGTCCTATCAGAATAACCACAGTGTTTTGGGGTAGGGTTAGATGATAGAATATACAGTTTGCACAGTATAAAATCATTTTGACTAAAAGACCCCATAAAATATGAAAACCCAATGTGTGTGTGTGTGTGTGTGTGTGTGTGTTTGGTAAACCCCACATTATGGGGACAAAAAGTTCCCACAAGGATGGCAATAGCAGAAATCTTTGACCTTGGCTTGTGGAGACATCTTTCGGTCCCCATGAGGAAAACAGCTTATAAATCATGCAAAGTTAGGTTTTTTGAAAATGTAAAATGCAGTTTTCTGTGATGGGTAAGTTTAGGGGTAGGTTTAGGTTTAGAGGATACAATATACAGTCCCCATAAAACATGGAAACCCAACGTGTGTGTGTGTGTACAAAACTTTGGGGTCGGTAAGATTTTTTAAAGGGGTCAAGAACTGCATTTTTTTAAACTTTATAATGTTCTATGAGGTCCACTTATAATGTTATCAAGATTTTTACATAAAAAAACATCCTAATTTAGAAGTAATAAGCTATTTACTATCCTGTTTTGACCCTCTCTTTCTAACACTGCATTTTGATAGGTGTGACGCATTCAAGACTTGGAAGTAAACGCCCACTGCTATGATTGGGTAACAGTTTTGCATCTTACAATAATTTCCAACGTCCCCGCCATTTACACGTGTGGAATTACATATGCTTTATAAGTATTGGTTGTGGTAAATAAAGTTTAAGTACTTGGAGTTACCACAGTTATAATTGACAAAAGATTACTTACGGTGTTTCTTGAAACCGGAATTATGAATGAATGTACCATCGTTTGTCACACTGTCATTCTCATAGGCTATTCATAGTTCATCCCCTTCGATAAAATGAAAAACGTATAAATTGTCATTTGCAGTTTCGTGTTTTAAATGAAACGAAATGTGATGACAAAACAGAAGATGTCACTCACTGAACCTTTTACTCAGGATTACAGCGAATGTTTTAGATCAAAGCAAAAACAAAACCAGCGTTCTCTACGTGCTACGTGTATTTGATAATCCAACGCATTAACCCCATTAATGCCGAACTATCACAACTATTCAGTTCGACAGCATGACAGGGTGTGCAAATGCTGCTCAAAACGCCATGTTCCTCACCAAATGAATTTTTAGTCTAGATAAAGGGCTAGTAGGATTGTAAAATGAGTCGATGTGATTGATCATTTAATTAAATTACTTATTTAATAATCAAATAGGCTATAACAACTAATACAACGTGTCACCAAGGTCGCCTCAGATGAGTGTTATTCAGAATGTGTGGACGCGCTCTTCCTGGAACAACACGCTGAAAACGCCAACTAAACCCAATGAATTCACAACGATTTATTAAAATAGTGTTCTCATTAGTGTAATGTAATATGACAGTCCCAAGTTATTATTAGCCGTGCGTTGCTGTTTGAGCGCACGCGCTGAATGAACACCGGTAAATGGGACCACTTTGCTAGCGCGTTATTTATCTCAAAGAAATGCTTCCTATGTTAGATTAATCAGACATATACAAAATAAACATAATATTACAAATTATATCTGCAAAAAATCAAGCGAATGCACAAGTGAACTTGAACTAAGCTATTCACAATGTGTGCCAGTTCTAGGCATGGGCAGGGGTGGGCTGAGCCCATCCAATCATAATTTAGGAACAGATAGTGTTAATCTGTTTTTACGATTTGTGCATTGATTAAAAACAATCTGAGGTGGACTCTGTGTTCATAGTTTTGATGAAGGGCTGTAGAATGCCTCAAACAATCACAAAAATAACACCAGAAATTTGCAGTATTTTTTCCTTTATTAACTGAAAGTAACGGCGCGGCGCGTTACTCGCGCGCTTCAGTTTGAAGCAGAAAATCGAGGCTGACAATCACACGAGCGAAAACGGGCAGAAATATTTGCGTGCTATTAAGGTGTGAATTACGAGGAGTTGTATTCGTGGATATGTATCTTGTAAATGCTAATATACAACTCTGATTCGATTTTCGATTCATGACAAGTTGAAATTAGCTAAAAAAAAATAAATAAATGAAAAATTAAAAAACTCGCTCATTTAAGAACATGCATTTATTGTATGGACAGAGCTAGAACAATGTATGTGTTTAAAACGCATTATGCTTAGTTCAGTACTTCAGTTGAAACCTTGGCTTCTTTGGCTTGCTCTGCTGTTAAACAATGTACGAGGCAAACTGTCTGCTTAAATAACAGCACTTAAATAACAATGCGCTGTTTATCTTTTAATCAGGTTAGGGCCATTCACACAGGACGTGTTTTTGCGGTTAAAAACGCGAGACGCAGCTCAGTGCATGTCTAGAGACGCGTTTTTTAAAAGTTATTTTTTAATTTGAGTGCCCAGTTTATAAAGCCGCGTCATGCACGATACTCTGCAAAAGTATGGACGTGAGATGCGAGCGCAACAGTTAAACACGTCTAGGGTGATGTTTACATTAAAAACTATAGAAAAGTATGTGTAATGGGATGAAAAAACACATTCTGTGTAGCATTTAATTGTCCCTTTCCACGCAATTAAAGTAGCATTCATTGCTATAGTAACATGTAGGCTTCCATTCTGTTTTCTTTCCAAATTATCACTGGACAGTAAAAAAAAATGAAAATGTTAGCATTTTATTTAAAAGTGAAAATAAGAAAAAAAATGTCATGTTGCGGTGTGTTATAAAATGTTATAAATAAAGTTAATAATATAAGAATAATAATAAGAATATCTATCTATCTATCTATCTATCTATCTATCTATCTATCTAGTGTATACCCTCCCCCCCAACACACACACACACACACCAAAAAAAAAAAAAGGGAAAAAAAAGGCCCACCTAGGATATCTGCCAGCCCACCTTTCTATAGGTGCCTGATTAGTATGCATATTAGGATATTGTCTGTTTATTATTACTTATACTTCTAAAGCAAATATTAATGCCTTATTCTGCATGACCATATTGTACATTCCTTAATCATACAATGTAGGCAGGTTTATAATCACTGAGATCCCAAATGTGAGGTAGTTAGGGGGAACATTTTGATTTGTATTATCTTCATATGTGCATTTTAAGGTGTTCTGAAGGCCAAAAAATTAGATAACAGTAGCTTGAAAACCATGTCAGTGGGCAGATATGACTGATATTTTTTTTCCATTTTCGTCAGTGAAGAAAGTAAACATATGGTTAACTGATATTTATATGTTTTATGAATCATTTTCGTAGACACGTTAATTTACTGAAGGCTACCAGGAAAGCTAGGTAACTAAGTTTATTAAATGAATTCACAACATGCACACATTCATTACTAATCTTATGCCCAATACAGGCTGAAAAAACTGTGCTTTTTTTAAATTTACTGAAGGCTAAAAATGGAATTATATTAATTTACAATATGCACACATTCATTATTAATCTTATGCCTAATCTGAAGAAAACGGCTTTGTTAATATTTCTTGTTTATTACATTATAAATCACATTACATAGGCCTATTTTCAATTCAAAATGGCGAAAGTAGACAAAAGTTTATTAATTTGCCTGAATATTTTTGTCATTTGTTTAACATTTCTGACTTAAAGAAGCAGCTGTCAAATATGAAATGTTTAGTTTAGCTACTTACATATATCACACTTTACGTCAAATCGTGCTGCTAAAATTCGCGCTCATCCTCAGCAGCTTCTGTGTGAACATAAAGCCCGCCTACTCTGATTTGATTGGTTTTCTCAAATATTTTGACATTGACAAGCGGTGACAGACCAATGAGGCTCAGATGAACGCACACACCTCTGTTTCTGACTTGCGCTCTGCTCGGCGCCGCTGCGGATTGAAGAACACGCTGATTAACGCAGACTAAAAGGCGGGATGAAGCCGAAGCCTCCCGCCAGTTTAATATGTTAATCACATATTTTTTAGGGGGGCTGGACATAAGTTTAGGGGTGAAGCCCCCCTAAAAAGGGCCTAGTGACGCCCATGTCTCATACTCACCAAGGCTGCATTTATTTGATCAAAAATACAGTAAAAACAGTAATATTGTGAAATATTATTACAATTTAAAATGTGTAAACTGTTTTCTATTTTAATATATTTTTAAAATCAATGTAATTCATTCCTGCGATGGAAAAGCTGAATTTTTAGCATCATTACTTGTTACACAATCCTCCAGAAATCCTTATGATATGCTGATTTTGTGCTCAAGAAACATTTATTATTATTATCAATGTTGCAAAAAGTTGCAGCTTAATATTTTTAGTTGAAACTGTGATGTGAACTTTTTTCAGTATTCTTTGATGAATAGAAAGTTCAAAAGAACAGCATTTATTTGAAATATATATTGTAACTTTTGATCAATTTAATGCATCCTTGCTGAATTAAAGTTAGTATATATATATGAACAGATAGATACAAACCCAATTCCAAAAAAGTTGGGACACTGTACAAATTGTGAATAAAAACAGAACGCAATGATGTGGAAGTTTCAAATTTCAATATTTTATTCAGAATACAACATAGATGACATATCAAATGTTTAAACTGAGAAAATGTATCATTTTAAGGGAAAAATAAGTTGATTTTAAATTTCATGGCATCAACACATCTCAAAAAAGTTGGGACAAGGCCATGTTTCCCACTGTGTGGCATCCCCTCTTCTTTTTATAACAGTCTGCAAACGTCTGGGGACTGAGGAGACAAGTTGCTCAAGTTTAGGAATAGGAATGTTGTCCCATTCTTGTCTAATACAGGCTTCTAGTTGCTCAACTGTCTTAGGTCTTCTTTGTCACATCTTCCTCTTTATGATGCGCCAAATGTTTTCTATGGGTGAAAGATCTGGACTGCAGGCTGGCCATTTCAGTACCCGGATCCTCCTTCTACGCAGCCATGATGTTGTAATTGATGCAGTATGTGGTCTGGCATTGTCATGTTGGAAAATACAAGGTCTTCCCTGAAAGAGACGACGTCTGGATGGGAGCATATGTTGTTCTAGAACTTGGATATACCTTTCAGCATTGATGGTGCCTTTCCAGATGTGTAAGCTGCCCATGCCACACACACTCATGCAACCCCATACCATCAGAGATGCAGGCTTCTGAACTGAGCGCTGATGACAACTTGGGTTGTCCTTGTCCTCTTTAGTCCGGATGACATGGCGTCCCAGTTTTCCAAAAAGAACTTCAAATTTTGATTCGTCTGACCACAGAACAGTTTTCCTCTTTGCCACAGTCCATTTTAAATGAGCCTTGGCCCAGAGAAAACGCCTGCGCTTCTGGATCATGTTTAGATATGGCTTCTTTTTTGACCTATAGAGTTTTAGCCGGCAACGGCGAATGGCACGGTGGATTGTGTTCACCGACAATGTTTTCTGGAAGTATTCCTGAGCCCATGTTGTGATTTCCATTACAGTAGCATTCCTGTATGTGATGCAGTGCCGTCTAAGGGCCCGAAGATCACAAGCATCCAGTATGGTTTTCCGGCCTTGACCCTTACGCACAGAGATTGTTCCAGATTCTCTGAATCTTTGGATGATATTATGCACTGTAGATGATGATAACTTCAAACTCTTTGCAATTTTTCTCTGAGAAACTCCTTTCTGATATTGCTCCACTATTTTTCGCCGCAGCATTGGGGGAATTGGTGATCCTCTGCCCATCTTGACTTCTGAGAGACACTGCCACTCTGAGAGGCTCTTTTTATACCCAATCATGTTGCCAATTGACCTAATAAGTTGCAAATTGGTCCTCCAGCTGTTCCTTATATGTACATTTAACTTTTCCGGCCTCTTATTGCTACCTGTCCCAACTTTTTTGGAATGTGTAGCTCTCATGAAATCCAAAATGAGCCAATATTTGGCATGACATTTCAAAATGTCTCACTTTCAACATTTGATATGTTATCTATATTCTATTGTGAATAAAATATAAGTTTATGAGATTTGTAAATTATTGCATTCCTTTTTTATTCACAATTTGTACAGTGTCCCAACTTTTTCGGAATCGGGTTTGTAGATAGATAGATATAGATATATAGATATCTTTATCATAAAAGCATACATTAAATAGTTTAAACCTCTGATATATATCTGTAATTTGGTAATGTATTGTACAATGTGTCAGTCACCCACACGATAGCTGGCCCATTTTCGTAGTGACAGCATCATAATATGACATCCACAAAGTGAGAAAAGAATCAGTCTAGACGTTCATCTGTAATGAGCATTATGGAGCAAGCTGTCTGCCAGTCCCTGGGGTGGACATATCTTTTACAGCTTGACATAAAGGTAATTGCCGTGGTGACCAGAACTAGCCCTCTAGAAAGTTATTAAGAAGTCAGGGACATCTCAGTGGCGGATCATGGATGAGGATGCTGTTAAAATGCATTTGCTTCGTCTGCCAGTAGCACACCTCTGATGGCTCTGATGGCTCTCCAGCCCGGGGCATGAATCTGTTTGGATGTCAGACCTGCACCTTCTTGTCATTTTCCGTCCATTTCTCTTTCTTGTGCTGTCTCCCTATTTCTCAGCCCCATATAGACTGTTTGTTCAGCATGGTAGTGCAGCTGTGATTTGTACCTCATTTTGAGAATTTACTTCCTTGAAATCTACATTCTGCCTTATTTTAAAGATATAGTTCACCCAAAAGTGAAAATTGACTTTACTTAAGGCTGGAATACACTACACGACTTCTGCCCAGATGTTTGCCCTGCTTTGCAGTCTGGATGAGCAGATGCCAGTTGCTGAAAGTCAGAGCCAATCTGCAGCTATTGGACAGTAAGAGTTGACAGATTTCACAGTAAATCATTGAGACTCATATTTTTAAATTTCGGACTATGAATCCGTCCAATCAGAGGATATGTTACTGATATTTTGAGCTGATTTCAGAACAAATTGTTTTTAATGAGACACAATTTTCTGCGTGGGTTAGTTATGTTTGGGGATGATTTAAAAGTCGGGTAGCATGTGATCCTCAGTTGTTTATATCTAAGTTTTAAAGTTATAAAAGCCAAGTGGTTTTTAATCTGCTCAGACCAGTGTATTCCAGCTCATCCTTGCTTACCCTCATGTAATTTCATTCCACCTGTATAGTGTTTTTTCATGGAAAAGGATTTTTTTTTAGATTACAGTTTATAGTGACCATGGCTGTCAAGTTCCAAAAAAGGACAATGAACATAAGACATATGCACTATATTTCATGTTTTCATATGATAGTTTTGTGTGAGAAACTGATGTTTGAGTCACTACACTAACAATAGTTCTCTCAAAAGTCTGGGCCATGTTCATGTCCAGAACTCAAAAAATGCGGCCATTTTAAATCTAGATGCAAACGCATTTCCGTCTGATCCTTGCACATAGCTATTGTATGGATTCAGTAGTGGAATATAGTTTTATTTATTTATGTATGTCCCTTTTTTGTTGTTGTTTTAATGCATAGTCCAAATGGGATAACCGTTTATTTTATTTATAGGCTTTTTTTTCTCTATAGGACAGTAAAGAACCGACAAAAAAAGGGAGAGAGGGGGTGATAGGATTTGATTCAAACCTGAATGATTATTGTGTGTCATTAGCATGTGGACTATACACAAGTGGGTCAACCATCTAAGATCACCTACTCTGATGTTCTATAATAAAAAAATTATATCTTTTACATTATATCTATATAATTATATCTTATACAACACATATAAGAGTATTTGTTTTAGCCAAGTCACCCATTCAATTGAACTGCAATTTCTTGAACAGTACTGAACACGGCAGCAGCTGCCTCTCCATTACAGCTGTCCAGCCCCATGTTCCTCCCCAAAGTCTCTGTCGTTTTATCCCTATCTTTGTCTCTCTCTCTCTTCATCTCCCCACTGTTTCTCCTGTATGGTGTTACAGGGCATTTCATTTGTAATGATTCACACAAAGAGCAGTTTCAAGAGAAGGCCCCAAAGGCCTGGAGGAGGCAGGTGGGGTCCTGAGTCTACACACAGCCGCAGAATAGATTGCTACCCTGATGGGTGAAACAGCCGCAAACCTGAAACCCATCACTCTTAATCAAGAGCCGGCCTGCTAACAAATGGCAGGTTTTCAGTGGAGAGGATCAAAGAGAGAAAGCCTCACCCTCAGCCGGGACTGATCGCTGAACTGTACGCTGTGCTGCATGTCTAATGCCATATAATCCCCGCTGTCATTAGCACCTGACCCTTACAGAGCCAAACGCTCATGCATGGCTGCCTTAGTCACCGGACCCTTAAATCATCCGGTCAGACCTGTAGCCAATCAGAGGTACGGTCGCTTTCAATGACTTCCAATTAAAGTGATGTGAGGCCAATGAAATGCATGCTTAAACATTTGTATGTAACTCTGCATTTAAATTTTTATTCTGAACAGTCAAAACTCTAATATATACATGCGCTTTAGATCAGATAATTAAAAAAAAAAAAAAATTAGAAAACCTAAACGTGCTATTAGTATTTCAGTACTTTCACTTTTCTCTGCTTGGTAATATAGTAAGGGAGTAATGTTGTGATTTTGCATGATAACTAAAAAGTATCTGATAAAATTATATATATTATATACATTTAATCTTTTTAGTAACAGCAACTAAATGTCTAAATGTCTGTATAATGATAATGATAAAGATATAGTTCTAAATATCGTTCTAAATATAAAAGTGTCCACACCACAATGAAAATGGCACAGAGAAACAACATCGTTGGAATCACTTTCAGAAGGTTTTTTTTTTTTTTCAGCTGATGAACGATAGAAACGCTGACAAACAATCAGAATCCATCCTGCTTTAAAGAGCTCAAGCTTTTCAAGTGGCAGACGACAAAATTACAGCGCACGCTTATAATACATAGAGCGATATTGTGTGATGGTGTGGACTCTAATATCTTATATAGTTATCTTTATAGTTATTGTTCTTGGTGTGAACGGCCCTTAAGTGTCCTAGGGCAGTGGTTCTCAACCAGGGGGCTGGGGCCCATAGGGGGCCTAAGAAAACATCCAAGGGAAGAGACAAAACAAGTTTTAAAATACACTAAAACAACTGAAATTCAAGATATTATTTTAATTCACTTCCTAAACAACATTTAGTTTTCTTTGAAGAATCAGGGTTCCTGTGGTCTAACTGTAAACTTTAATTGTAGCTTAATTTTAAAAGCGTTATTTCTAGACCTGGAAACATCAATAAATCAATACAAATGCCATAGGCATTTTTATAAAGAAAAATGTTTTCTTGTTATGCCAAGCTCTATTTCTATAATTTATTTGGTGGAAATTGTCTATTAAATATTTTTTTAAAAGTGATGTAAAAGTCATGTAAATGAATTGGTTAAAAAGAGTGAATTCAGCTCTTAAAACATCTAGAATTATGACATTTTAATTGGTTTAGTTACTTATTTTTATATATAACAAAATAAGACTTTGGAGTGCAGGCATGTGGTTGACATTAACAGAATGAAACAGTTATAATTTCAAATTGAATTGTGTTAACATGCCCTACATATAAGTCAACAACTGTGGGATAAAGCTGAAGAAAAATATGTGAAAAAGCATTAAGGACCAACATAAAGACACTGTACATCATAATCTGTTAAGAAGTTCAGGACTGTTAGGTGAGAAGTGATTCTTGTTCTTTCCCCTTCAATACCTGTCGGTTTGCTCCACACTCTGCTGGTGTACTAACTAACATCCCATCAACACCTCTACAATCCCATTATACCCATCTGTCTGGTCTTTGTTCCTACAAATGTGTCTGACATTTTCTCAGCAAGAATAACAGCTATGATCACAAGTTTCACATGCAAGGACAACACTGAAGAGAAAGTATCAGGAAAAAACGTACATTAAAAAGGTACGCAACACTTCAAACTTCCTGATTGGGAGAACTTCTGATGTTCCATTTGTTCACCTTCTAAATTTCCCTCTTTGCTTTGGATGAAGATCATAAAAATATAAATAGTGAGAAGCATGCTTGTGAAGCATATGCAGCCAGCCCTTCCTATCTGTCAGCACAGCGTTAGAACTGACAGTACAGATGTCTCTGTTCTTTGATTAGGACGAATCCTAACTGTTTTCAGACATACCAGTCTCTTTTAAATACAATGAAGCAGCAGAAAAAAAGAAGCTTCTTATAAATATGATAGGTTCTTCATAGAAGCGGGGCTCCACATCAGAGTGACAACGGGATGAATTAAAAAATTAAGGTAAAGAAAATATGATGGAGATGGTGAAATAGCTGAAAGCTCAAATGTTGATTCATTAAAAGGAGAAAAACTATTCAATCTTATAACATGAATAACAAATACTAAATCTGCACACTTAAAGAGATAGTTCACCCAAAACGAAAAAGAAAAATCTGTCATCATTTAATCTCCCTCATGTCGTTCCAAACCTGTATGATTTCTTCTTTGTAGCACAAATTAAAAATGTCTTTTGTTTTGTATATCCGTACATTGAAAGCTAAAGAGCGTTCTTCAAAATGCCGTCTTTTGCATTCTGCAGAAGAAAGAAAGTCATAATACAGGTTTGGAAGGTCATAGGACAGAGATGCTACACAACACATCTATCATGATATAAAGCCTGAAATATACAGGCCTGTCCTTCAGCTCTGGAACACTCCGAAATCACAGTTTCCAGTCCATAAGTGGAAAAGCATTGATTTTATATCTCAGGTAATGGATGACACTGGCATTACATCCATGGCAAAAATAAAAGTCAGAACTTTGACAAACGACATTAACATAAACTGTCTAATGTGTGAGACACAAATTTAAGATTGCATTTGTAAACCTTTTAGAGTAACTATCTTCAGTTGATAGTGACTAATGAGCCAAAACAACATTTTAAGATTTTTTTAGTAATTCATTTTAAGAGAGATTTCCAAGGCCAACAATTTCACTGCAGGCTAATTCTTGCAGTCTATCTAAAGCAATAATAATAATAATAATAATAATAATAATTATTATTATTATTATTATTATTATTATTATCATCATCACTGGAGTGGTGAGAAACTGCCATCCTAAAATCACAATGTTTGATCACGTTTCCATATATCAGAATGTTCTGTCAAGCTAATATAATTAAATCCAACATGTCTGTCATTATTCATTAACAATAATTGTGTCTAGATGAAAAGTAGACAACTTATGAAAACCAACAGCAAACTAAAAATGATGGCAACGTGTAAATGGAAAATGCTCTTGGGTGTGACGTTTATTTCCTGTATTTTTCCACATGAAATTAACAAACATAAGAAAGCGCACACCACCCAGCATCACTGCTTAGAACGGTAAATGTCACAGACAACATTGTTTATGAGGGATTACTGAGGCCAAGCTTCTGGAAAGCAACAATGACCCCAATATAGACACAGATACACATCACTGGTGTATAAGCCCAGCACTGATAATGCCAATCTAGAGAGAAACGCTCATATTTACAGACGCACTCACTGAAACCCTCATGTAATCTCTCTAGCAGGAATTTCTGGGTTACTGGACCTACAAACACATTTTACGATTCCATTCTGGCACTGCTTTTTCCTCTCATTTGGTGTCCTCAGCCCAATTCTGAGAGCCCGATGTACGTTCTCCCCTCACATGGCAAATCCAGTGAGGGCTTGATGTGAAGACTCGGGCTGCAGCAGGTTCTGAAGAATATAAACAGCGTTTTTATTGTCCGGAGGGACGGGTGTGTGAAAGAGACGAGGGCCTTATCACAGCCCAGCAGCTCTGTAATTCGCCTCCGTGATACAGCACCAGAGCGGAGAACCTTACACGGCTGGCACAATCCAAAGACGGATTAGTTTTTCTGACATAAGCTTCCTGAAAAACTAATCAATCAGGCCACGCGGCATTATCAGAGGCATAAGATTAAAGCATGGCTCCTAATCCGAGCACTGTAAATTTTTAGTAAATTCTCCACCGCTAGTTTTCCTCCAGTAAATAAATAATGAAATCAAAACTAATTGCACACAAAGACAGCAGAAGAGCTGGACGACCTCACGATAGGGAATTCACTGCGAATCATTATTCCGGCTTTAAATTTGCTCTCCATAAACCATTGAAGTCTGCGTATTCAAATGCGCCCTCTGAGTTGAGATTTCGGCTGAGGCAGAGTTTCATATTGAAATAACTGTGAGGACTGTGGTATTCTTACAGACCAACATCATATGAGTGTTTGAGTGAACAAACATCTGTGTGCTGTTGGAGTTAGTTGTATGGACATCACACACCACCGCCTTCCTAAATTACTCATCTCTTCTTTCAATCAACAAAGCTGTGCTCTGGAAAATCTTGAGCACAGATTGAGAGCTGTTATGCTTCTTATGTATGAACAAGAGCAAAGCACAACAGAGGGCAACAGAGGGGGTGCTGAAGAGAGCGGCGCTCTGGCAGCAAAGGCCAACTGCGCTGAACTTCTGCCATGCAGAGAACAATCATCATACAATGATGAGGAATGAAATGGAATGTGTCTAAACAATAGAGTTGTGCCGTTGTGCTCAAGTGGATTTAGTGCTGATCACATTGTTCAGTGTCCTGCTCTCAGAGGTTGACTGCAGCAGATGTCATGGAATGAATAGTTACTAGTGTGTAGGCTCTGACCCTCCTATCTGTCCCCAGGGAGCCGCACAGATGCTGGGCTACTTCTCCGGTATCTGAATCACTGTGTGTGTGTATGTGTGTGTAACAGAGAGAGAGAAAGAGAGAGAGAGAGACTGTAGGGACTCTAATCCATTGGGACGCTGCCTTTGGAGGATTGTACAAAAGTGGATGTACTCATAGACAGAAGCCATTCCCACAGGTACAGCCAAATGCTACGGTCAGCCAAATCTTAAAAATGATTATGTGCATGGTTGGATTTCTTCATAAATACAACTAACTGAAAATGACGTTTGTGTGCAGTTCTGTGACACTGATGATTTTGAAGTGTTTTAGAAACTCTGTATTACCCGTCAGAGTTTTACATAATAAAATGTCTAAATTTTTTTTCTCCAAAAGTGCATGTGACTACCCTTCTAATCACAATCTGCTTGTTCCTAAAATAAAAATGACAAAAAATTGAAGAATGAATAATAGGCTACACAATAATATACATCTTTGCTTTTTCTCTATAAATAGAAAATATTTAATGTGTAAAGTTACACTCAGTCAAGAATAAGATGGTTTATGAGCTACCTGTAAATAACACTTCTTTTGTTTTATCTGCTATACATCCACACTTGCATCCTGGACATATTTCTTCCAATATTTTTGCTATTTTTTCTCAGTAACAAAAAGCATTCAAAGCGGTCCTAAGTAATTCAACATTCCTATACTTTTATAGTTGACACATTCAGAATAAAATCCTTGCTTTATGTAGTTGATATTTATTTTCATCATTGTATTGTCTTCATTGCATAGTTAAATAAAAGTAATGTCTATCACCTCAGCTGAAACAAAAGTATGCTGTTATTTGATTCCAATATCTGAATTTTAATGCGACAGTATGCATGAGAGAAATAAAATAAAAAAAGGTTGGTAAATGTGTCTTTCTACTTTCTACCAGGAAAACCAAATAGAAAAGAGATTAAAAAGACTATGGATAATGATTGACTCATCCACCAGAATGATGCATATACTATTATTTTATTTAAATGAACTAGTTTAACTGAAATATTCTATAAGTATACTGTTCTTAACAATACATTTGCTTAAAGTTTGCACATAATTGCATACAGTTTTCATATAGGCTATGTGTAAATGGAAAGGATGGTACTCACCTTGTGCAAACAGAGCAGGAGCAAAACAGCCAAAACAATCTGCATCTTGACTACAGAAAATTGTCTTTGGCTCTTACTTGAGGTGGGAGAAGCAAATATCCAGTTCACAGGGTTTACAAGAAGGTGCCATTGCTCTCAACTACCTGAATTAGAAAATGATACGAAAATGAATGCGTTTATCAGAAAGATTACTGTCTGAAGAGTTGAATGGCATCATATTCCATAAAGCAAAGTGTTTGCTTACCCTTGGCAAAAGGTGTTGATCATGTTGAAAAGTGACGGTGACCAGCGGGGTTTATGACGGCACAGCTGGAGAAGGTCCCACAGGCGTCAGTGATACTGATAAATGTGCTCGGGACAGGAAAGGCTGCTTTAAAATAGATTTTTATTGGAAAGTAGTGTCCGAGTCTCTATTCGATAGATCGACGGAACGCAGCGATGACTTACGAAACGCGCCGAGTCCGATCAGTGCGAAGATGTGAAGCCTCTCAGCATTTTGCGTGATTGATGCGAGTGCTCGCTCGCGCAGTCTGCCTCGTGTCTTCTTGTTTATGGCAGTTTGTTCTGATTAAAGTTTCATACAGCCCCAAAGTAGAGTCGATATTTTATCAGAAGCTCAATATCTTAGTTGGTTCGTCTGTAGTTTGATTTGTGAATGTGTATGTGTGTAGTGATGTGAATCCCTCTTTGAAGTGCTCTTCAGATTTAGCGCCTGTGAGGGACTCTCAACTGAGAGACGTCAACTGATTAACCCATTGTAGACACGTGTCTGTTTTTTCTTGTCTTTATCTGAGGTAAGAGCTTCATAAAAACAGAAAATCATACTGTGAGCATTACTAATTTATTCGCATATAAGTTAGTTAGGCGTAGCCTATTATGTTTTAAAAGTTCTTGAAAGATTCCGAGAATGTAGGCTATTTGAGGTGACGAAGAAAGCCAGTGCCCTGCTCAGGTAGGCTAGACTGGAAAACCATAAAGTAATTATAGTAAGCTTGTAGTCTTGTTTAATAGGTTTATTGTTTAATGAATATGTTACTGAAGGCTGCATAAGCCATGGCAATAATAGCATTAGAGAAAAGCAGAGAGAGAAGGGTAGCCTATAGAGTCAGACTTATTGATGCGTTTTACCCGAGGTGAAATATAGTGCAAAAACAACATTAGAGCTACACCCACACATTATATTAAAATGTTGACATTGCAAAAATTGTTAGTGGGGAATGAGTGTGTCTGGAGTACTGGAGTTGTATGCAGTTAAACCGTGTGCAGTGCAACTGTAACATGCAGGTAACACAATCTAGTTAGTACAGTCCTATAGCGCCACCATGTGTGTAAACTGCCTCAAAATGATATAGTGCTGTAATATTGTAGGCTCATTTTCAATTAGGCTAGATATGAATGTAAAGAATATTATTATATATTAAATATTATTTATATTTAAGTGCCAAATGTATTTTAATTGAATTGAAGTAGGCTATTTAAATGTCAGGCCTATTCAAACCAAAAATTAAATAAGAGTGAAATTAAAATGTTTCCATTTAATTTTAACTAGTGTGTATAGTATTCAAAAGTATAAACTAAACGCATTTTCTTAGCTTTTGAAAGTGGCAATCGAAGAGACGGGGGAGATTTTACCATCAAAGTAACCATTGAAGTCTGTACAGCAAACCTGTTCAGTGTTTTCTCAGTGTCTTATGATTAGGGTAGAGTGGGGGAAAACGCCCCCATACTGTTTTTCCCAAAATAACTACTAGATAAAATCAAGATACGTTTTTGTTGTTGCTATGGACTACGTTGACCAGAGTGATGTAGAAGTTTTCACCGCGAAGCTTACACTGGTGAAGTAGCTACCTGAGAGAAAACGGATTTCACGTTAAGTGATATAATTTTTAACAGTAAGAAAAAAAAGTGTTTTAAAGCTTGTTATTTTGCAGAACATCACAGTTTTATATGATATGAGAAGAGCAAGGCGTGTAGTAAGGGAATACTTGTTATTTAAGGAAAATGTAATTATATTTTAAGAATGACAATTTTTTTCCCAAACCTAGTCTGTGGGGTAAAACGCCCCAAACCACTTAGGGTAAAGCGCCCCCAGTATCCCACTATTCCCCTTATCATAATTACTGTAGTTACCATGTTCTGAACATCACATTCTTTGTTTTTCCATCAAATGTAATCTAACTAGGTGGTTGAATAAAAATATTTGGACTTTATATTTAAAAATTACCTCACATTAGCATTAGCTAGCTAGTTAGCCAGAAAGTTAGCATCAGCTAACAATATTTTTCAAAAAGGTTGATTTTTAAAATGGTTCATTAATAAATATTCATATCTATCTACTGTTATTTTGGCTGGTCTTTTTAATTTTAAGCTAAAACATGCTTGTACTCTGATTTTGCTGTAAACGTATAAAGCAAATTGCTTTGTCAGACGTGGGGCAATTTACCCCACCTGTGGGGTAAAACGCCCCCTTAGTACAAATTTTATTTTTGTTAAAAATCTAAAAACATGAAAATTCTGGACATTTTTCATACTTGGTTTATAATTTATGTCATTGTCACTGAAAACTAGGATAATTATTCTAGATTCTACCTTTTGTTTCACAGAAAAAGTTACACAGTCCTCACTCTGATGGCACTACGGTGGGACGTCCATCGTACTTGCTTCCGATAAGTACCATTGAAACTTATCTCTCAATGGGTCAAACTGCTAGAAACATTGCTAAGTTGTTTGGTGTCTGTGAAAGAACTATCCGGCCGCCATTTACTTTGAAAACTCTCCTCTATCGCTTAGCTGGTCTGACGATTCTATGCGTGAACTCTCAACCAATGATGTACTGAAGCTACACAAGGACCGCCCTCCTCATTTCCATGTTGCACACGGAAAAGTAAAATTAAATGAATCAATTATTATAAAAATAAATACATGTGGGAATAAATAAATCTAAAAATAAATGAATGCATAAATAAATCTAAAAATAAATGTAAAAATAATTAACAAATAAATAAAAGTTAAAAATATTGTTTTTTTCAAAATGTATAAAAGCAGAAAATAATAAATTAAGGGAAAGATAATACAAAATTTAATTTGATTAAAAATGAATCATTTATTTATCAAGTCGTTTATTCTGTTATTTATTTTCCTATTATCACATTTATCTATTTATTCATTTACATATTTGTATATTTATTTATTTATTCATTCATTCATTCATTTATTTACTTATTCATTCATTCATTTATTTATTTTTAATTTCTGCAGGTTTGGTCCTCCATACAGTTCAACCATTTCAGTTAAATACTTACTTCAGTTACAAACAAACAATAAACGGTCACAGTAGTACATACCGTCAGACAGTTGTTAGCTGGAAATATGTCGCAAATAAACTAAACACATATCTTTTATAGTTTTATAACATTATGGTGTTTGGAATTCTGCTCCACCATGACCTTACAATAAATTATTATCAGTTTCACACAGTTTTACACAGTTTCATGTTGACTGAAAATCTTTAGAATACTTTTTTCATCATATAGTTTTGGCAACAGTACAATCAGAGCATAATGCTTTTTGTCAGATAACCATACTGTATTGCAAAACATTTCAAACAGTTTGGCTCCATGCAGTGCAAGCATGACTATGCACATTCTAAAGATAGTATGTAGTGGATATTATGGTGACCGATGTGCTTTGAAAGACTTGTCAAGCAGGTCACAGGTAAATGAGTCCAGACAGAAAAGAGTGAGAGGTTTTAGGGGGCTTTGTCATCTTGACTGGAGTAGTCATATCAGCTCAAAGTCCACCCTCTGCCTGAAAGGGGTTTTAGTTACAGTCTACAAGCTTTTAAAATGGAAGGGAAAGGGGCCCATCCGTAAACATTAAAATACACTGTTTTTAATACATAGACACAAGACACGAACAATATGCGTGTTAACATGCTTTAATGTGAAAAAATCGCTTAATTTTCTGTCAAGTTAGGCTATATCTATTGTACAATTTTGTTGCCATGGCATGACAGAATATCAAAAACCCTACAACTAGGCTATAAATTAATGACTTTTACAACTAAAATCATTATTGGTGTAAGTGCTTTATAAAATTAAAATAATAAAATATAGATTTAAATTAAATGCCCTTAAAATCGGCCCAAATAATTCCATTGAGTGCCTCATTTGAGTAACCTTAAAAAATGCGAGTTGAAAATACAAAAACAGGCTTCTGAAAAATGCTCACTGTAACAAAAAAAAAAAAAAATTAAATAAATAAAAAACTGTGTTAAAGTTCGTCTATACATGGGCTTTATCTTTGTTGTTTCATGCATAGTGATGCACAAAGGAGCCACATCTTTGTTGAAGGTAGCCTGTACACCTCTTTGCAGCTTTCGCCTCATTTTTTACACTCTTTTAGTAGGCTTTGTTGGTCATTTTCTTCAGTTCAGTTCTGGCTCTCCATTCATTCCGCTTTATTGCTTCAAAGCAACTCAAGTATAGGCTATTACACAGAAATAAAACAGCGTCCATTTTAGGAATCAGAATTTTAATAATTTCAATAATAAAAATAACTTCAGTTTATAATGCATTATGCCGCTCTATTCATGTTTTCACTCTGTCTAACTCTGACCTCGACGGACCGAGAGAAGAAGAAATGAATGAGAAGGTGGAGCCCTCAGAGCACTCCCGCCTATTACGTCATCGTCATTGGCCAATGGCAGTTCGAATGTGTTTATCAGCCGCAAAGTTTGGTCCTCCATACAGTTCAACCATTTCAGTTAAATACTTACTTCAGTTACAAACAAACAATAAACGGTCACAGTAGTACATACCGTCAGACAGTTGTTAGCTGGAAATATGTCGCAAATAAACTAAACACATATCTTTTATAGTTTTATAACATTATGGTGTTTGGAATTCTGCTCCACCATGACCTTACAATAAATTATTATCAGTTTCACACAGTTTTACACAGTTTCATGTTGACTGAAAATCTTTAGAATACTTTTTTCATTTTTCAGTTTATAATGCATTATGCCGCTCTATTCATGTTTTCACTCTGTCTAACTCTGACCTCGACGGACCGAGAGAAGAAGAAATGAATGAGAAGGTGGAGCCCTCAGAGCACTCCCGCCTATTACGTCATCGTCATTGGCCAATGGCAGTTCGAATGTGTTTATCAGCCGCAAAGTTTTTTTGTTTGTTCTTCGATTTCGCTTGCAGTATATCGGGACGGGACCTGCTGAGGGTGTGGTTTTCCGCGGATGAGTGGAAGGCAGTTTACATTCTTTTGAGGCCCTACCTTCTTTGTTGGCTGTAGAAACATCCCTTTTAGAATAAAAACCTCTGCCTTGGAAGTGCAAATTCAAAAGTGCCTTACAGCAATTCAAAACAGCCAATCTTGCCAATACTACCAGCTCATATACTTGTAATTATTGCTGATTATGAATGATATGATTGTTAGAATGGTTGCTTCTGTATTGCTCTTGTATCTTTTCTGCCTGGGATCAGCAGAGGCTGGGAAGTTATTGGTGATTCCAGCATATGGCAGCCACTGGACAGGCATGAGGCCTTTGGTAGAGGAGCTTGGCCGCAGAGGAAACCAGGTGGTGGTTGTCATCCCAGAGGAAAGTCTGAACATGGGTCCAGCACAGCACACCACCACTTTGACGTATCCAGTACCCTACACCAAGACCCAGGTACAAGAGAGCATGAATGCAGGTATTAATGAAATGTTGAGTGCAGATGTATCTACAGATCTGGCCAGGTTCCAGAGTTTTATCAACACTGTGGATCTGCTTAAAGTTATTATAACCCGCAATGCTAAGGGGTTTGCTCTCCAACAAGGACTTGATGAAGAAGCTGCAAGACTACAACTTTAATGCTATTCTCACAGATCCGTTTGAGGCTGTTGGAGTTATTGCTGCCGAATATCTCTCAGTTCCAGCCATTTATATGCAAACAAGCCATCCTTATGGTGTTGACGCTCTTGCCAGCCAATGTCCAGTTCCAGCCTCTTATGTTCCACAGCCTTTAACTCACTTTACTGACCGCATGAATCTTTGGCAAAGAAGTGTGAACCTGGTAAGGACTCTGCTGCAGCCCATGGCTTGCGGACGTATGTTTGCCCGTGCAGATGAGATCGCTTCACATGTACTGCAGAGAAAAACATCGATGGTGGAAATAATGAGCCGTGCAGCTCTCTGGTTTATGCATTTTGACTTTGCCTTTGAATCACCTCGTCCATTGATGCCTAACATAATCATAATTGGAGGAATGGACAGCAAGAAAGCAGGACCTTTGTCACAAGTAAGTCTTTCTAATAGCTGTCATTTTACACTACTGCTAATTTTGCCTTTGTTGTCTACCAGCAAAGTTTCTCTAAATTTGGCCACGGAAGAAAAGTGCAGCCTCAATTTTGTTCAACACCTGAAAAACTGTACATGTCACCATAAACACATTGCCCTTTTCTTGCTCAATTTGTAATTGTAATCAATATTTTCAATCATACAGTGCATTTTATTATTTATACATTTATCAAATATTTCATCTAACTGTACACAGTAATTCCACTGGAGTACAGTGTGTCATTCACTTTCCCATGTACAAACTCACTCTAACTATAACTGATGCAGTTCCTGAAGTTTCTTGAGAGGGAAGTCACAAATTCATCATGATTTGTAGTATTTACTGGTAAAAATTGTTTCCATCTCTATAATCACACATATAGAGGCTGGTTTTATTTGAGTTTGATCTTAACTTCACTCTCTGTTTAAAATACATGGGCAAAGAGCACACGTCTTCGGTCTGGATTACTGGAGATATATGCAGTTAAAGTCCCCATGAAAAGTTTTTTGGCTTTTAGTATAAATATGTAAGCCTTACTGTTATCTATAAGCTTGTGTGCTCCAAAAACAATGACAAAATTTGCATTTAGAAGATATAAGCATTCAAAACTTAGAGTCTCTCACTTCCACCAATATGGATAAATGATTTAGATAACATCACTCTGCACTTCTCATCAGATTTTCTGTCCAATCAAATGCTCTCTAGAATCTAAAGTGTTCCATCCCCTACATTATAAATAGACACTGAAGCTGCGGCTAAAATCAGTCACTTGTTCACACATTTACTATTTTCTACATGGTGAATGGCATATAGTGATAGGGGATAGGGAATAATTCAAACGGTGTAAATATGCTTTCCATTGGGGCGAATGAAGTCTGGTTTCATGTGAACTGCCGCAGTGTGGACAGAGGGAGCATTTTCAGTTCATTCCTATGGAAGTTGAGCTTTATGCTCACGTGAAGCTGGACTTCCATAGGAATTAATTGAAAACACTCCCTCTGCTCTGCGTCAGTGGACACGCATAGTTAGAGATTAGGAGGAAACTGTGGCTTTACCGAGCTCAACGGCTCTGGCTGAGCTGTGATATAAACTAAACGCTATTGGCTATTTTAAAAAAGGGGAGGGGCTATTCGATATGTCCCACCCTGTCTTCCTGTTTCAGTGGAAATTATGTCAACACACTGAGTAATGCTGTGCGTTTTAAGTCCCTTTATTGGGCCTTAAAACTGTGAGCAGTGCAACTTCAATGCAGTGAACAGTTCATATGGACAAATGTGTCAATAGCGCCACTGCGTGTGTAAAAAGCGAAACTATTTAGAGTGCTATTTTGTAGCCTGTTCTTTTAGATATCAACTATAGTAAATACATAAATGACCATTGCACTTTAAATGATGGATATTATGGTGTTTAATAGTCAAACTATCTAGCCAGAAATGAACTTGTAAAAATATCAAATGTTACTTTCTATACTGGATTATGCTTTTGAAATTGGCAATCAAAGTGGACATTTTCCCATCTAACTTTTGAAGTTTTTAAAGCTACCTGTGTTTAGTCACTATTTTCTCAGTGTCGTGACTATGTAAGGTAGAAAACACCATATGTTAACTACATTTACATTTCTTCATTTTGTAGATGTTTTCATCACATACACTCACCTAAAGGATTATTAGGAACACCATACTAATACTGTGTTTGACCCCCTTTCGCCTTCAGAACTGCCTTAATTCTACGTGGCATTGATTCAACAAGGTGCTGAAAGCATTCTTTAGAAATGTTGGCCCATATTGATAGGATAGCATCTTGCAGTTGATGGAGATTTGTGGGATGCACATCCAGGGCACGAAGCTCCCGTTCCACCACATCCCAAAGATGCTCTATTGGGTTAAGATCTGGTGACTGTGGGGGCCATTTTAGTACAGTGAACTCATTGTCATGTTCAAGAAACCAATTTGAAATGATTCGAGCTTTGTGACATGGTGCATTATCCTGCTGGAAGTAGCCATCAGAGGATGGGTACATGGTGGTCATAAAGGGATGGACATGGTCAGAAACAATGCTCAGGTAGGCCGTGGCATTTAAACGATGCCCAATTGGCACTAAGGGGCCTAAAGTGTGCCAAGAAAACATCCCCCACACCATTACACCACCACCACCAGCCTGCACAGTGGTAACAAGGCATGATGGATCCATGTTCTCATTCTGTTTACGCCAAAATGAATGTCTCAACAGAAATCGAGACTCATCAGACCAGGCAACATTTTTCCAGTCTTCAACTGTCCAATTTTGGTGAGCTCGTGCAAATTGTAGCCTCTTTTTCCTATTTGTAGTGGAGATGAGTGGTACCCGGTGGGGTCTTCTGCTGTTGTAGCCCATCCGCCTCAAGGTTGTGCGTGTTGTGGCTTCACAAATGCTTTGCTGCATACCTCGGTTGTAACGAGTGGTTATTTCAGTCAAAGTTGCTCTTCTATCAGCTTGAATCAGTCGGCCCATTCTCCTCTGACCTTTAGCATCAACAAGGCATTTTCGCCCACAGGACTGCCGCATACTGGATGTTTTTCCCTTTTCACACCATTCTTTGTAAACTCTAGAAATGGTTGTGCGTGAAAATCCCAGTAACTGAGCAGATTGTGAAATACTCAGACCGGCCCGTCTGGCACCAACAACCATGCCACGCTCAAAATTGCTTAAATCACCTTTCTTTTCCATTCTGACATTCAGTTTGGAGTTCAGGAGATTGTCTTGACCAGGACCACACCCCTAAATGCATTGAAGCAACTGCCATGTGATTGGTTGATTAGATAATTGCATTAATGAGAAATTGAACAGGTGTTCCTAATAATCCTTTAGGTGAGTGTATGTTTAATAAACAGCAGTATAGTAGTTTAACAATTTCAGTTTTTAAACTACAATACTGGTAAATTAAATTTTTTTTTTTTTTTCTGCAACCAAGAAAAACTCAACTCAACAAATGCATGTTACATGAAGATAATCAGGAACACTTCTTTTATATTCCCTTTTCCTGCATCATACCTGTGCTATCAGAGCATCAAGAGAAGAAGCCTTTTGTCATATAACCATATTCCAAAACATTTCACGCAGTTTGGATCCCCACTGCAGTACAAGTATGAGCATGCACATTCTAATAGAGATAAGTAAGCTTCAAGCGGTCAATGTACTTTGTAAAAATGTTGATGAGCTCGGTTTATGTGCTTTGATAGCTAGAGTTGACATTAGAGTACTCATATCAGCTCAAAGTCTACCTTCTGTCTGAAAGGGGTCTTTATAAAAAGTTTTATAGTTTTTTATTTTTTTTCCTCTTAAATATATCAAGAAAAAACTACTTGATTATTTTGCAGGCTGTGCAGAAGAAAATTAGGTGAGAAAATGGAGATGTATTAATGGCTAAAGTCTTAAGGTTTAAAATCAGTAAAACAAGCAATTTACAGAATCCATACAGTAGCACCAAAAAGTATTTGGAGACTGTTTACATTTCATCATTGCATTTTTTTTCACAAGAAATTCAATATAATAGCTGTTATTTTGCCCTTGCTGCATGTCGTCAACTTCAAATGTGAAGAAAACCAGCATGTCCTTGGTCTTGTTGTGAATGATTTACTAGTGCATGTTGTCTCAAAGAAAGAAGGAAAAAAAACGTGCCTTCATAATCTTTAGCCAAATTGTAATAACTTTATTTTAAAAAAGTAAAAAATGGTTAAAAATATCACTCAGCTTTATTAATTTATGTGATCTGGATATATTTCTCACTCTGCTACTAAGGACATGCTTTGCCGCTAAAGAATCGAGATTGTCAACTTTTCAGGCCCAGCCTACTTTTGATTGTTGAAACTCCCCTTTCAGGATAAAAGCCTGTGTCGGGAAGTGCAAATTCAAAAGTGCTTCCAGACTTACAAGACAATCTTCTTACCAATACTACTAGCTCATATGCTTGTAATTATTGCTGATTATGTATGATAGGATTGTTAGAATGGCTGCTTCTGTATTGTTCTTGAGTCTTTTCTGCCTGGGATCAGCAGAGGCTGGGAAGTTATTAGTAGTTCCTTCAGATGGCAGCCACTGGACAGGCATGAGGCCTTTGGTGGAGGAGCTTGGCCGTAGAGGAAACCAGGTGGTGGTCGTCATCCCAGAAGCAAGTCTGAGCATGGGTCCGTCACAACACACCACTACTCTGACATATCCAGTACCCTACACCAAGACCCAGCTACAAGAGCATGTAAATGCAGGAGTTACTACTCTGACAAGTGCAGATGTATCTACAGATCTGGCCAGGTTTCAGAATTTCATCAACACTATGGATATGCTTAATGTTCTTATAACCCAGAATACAGAGGGTTTGCTCTTCAACAAGGACTTGATGAAGAAACTGCAAGACTACAACTTTGATGCTATTCTCACAGATCCATTTGAGCCTGTCGGACCCATAGTTGGTGAATATCTCTCAATTCCAGCCATTTCTATACAAACAAGCCATCCTTGTGGTGTTGACGCTCTTGCCAGCCAGTGTCCAGTTCCAGCTTCTTATGTTCCACAAGGTTTTACTCACTTTACTGACCGCATGAATCTTTGGCAAAGAAGTGTGAACCTGGTAAGGGCTCTGCTGCAGCCCATGGCTTGCAGACGTATGTTTACTCTTGCAGATGAGATCGCTTCACGTGTACTTCAGAGAAAAACATCGATGGTGGAAATCATGAGCCGTGCAGCTCTTCGGTTTGTGCATTCAGACTTTGCTTTCGAATTTCCACGTCCGTTGATGCCAAACATGATCATAGTCGGAGGAATGGACAGCAAGAAAGCAAAACCTTTGTCGCAGGTAAGTATTCTAATAGCTCGTATTTTGCCACTACTACTGATTTTCCGTGAGCTGTTTTCTATTATCATCCTCAAATGTGAAGAGAATTTGCCAATATCACAGTTTAAAAAGAAAGACACTTCAGAAATAAAATAAACGCACCCATTTATGCTGCTGGAATGAAAGCTCTCAATAGGTCTTTTCATTATCAGTCAGCAGTTTTATTTTTTATTTTTGAGAGATTTTAGGTAATTTGTGAAAATTGCAATAGTAAGTGGGATCAAGTAATTCATGGATCAAGATGTTGGGAGGAGGGAGAACCTCTTTGAGCCTTTTCACAGGTCTGTGTAAGAACAGGAAAAAATAGTTCTAAAATATGTTTGACTGTTTCTGGAACAAACTAGTTATTCAGTTTCTGTGTACAAAACCTCCTTTCATGTTGGTTGGAGATAGAGATAAATAGATTTGTTTTACTCTGGTCATTTAAATGTAGGATAAGCTGACAGCGGTGGGGTGGGTTGGGTTGTAACACATCTTTAAAAAGTGTTACAACCAGAAGGACAGGTCAGTCAGATCAGTTGCGAAAAAAATTATTAAAGCCAGTGGTGCAGATTCTGAGACCTCAGACAATGAAAACTTTTATGCTGTCTGTATGGAGCCATTTGGAAGCTCTGAGCCAAAGGAAGTGTGGGTAAATTGTGCCCTATGCAGTCTCTGGGCCCACCAAGCCTGCACTCCAGGGTTAACAACATTGATTTCTGACCATTGTTACTCTTATTGAGAATATTCACACTTAGAGACACAATTCAAAATTCTTTAACACGTTAAAATAATTTAACGCAAGTAAATTACTGAAGCACGGGAAATTGCATCATTAAAATAATTTACATCACGCAGTTACTGTACATGATCTTAGAAGTCAGGAGTTTATCACACTGAACATCTACAATGGCGCAAGCACCTAAAACTGTCACGTGATCAGTCTGTTTTGCTTGTGTTTGATTTGTTCCTTTGTTCAGTTTCCCGCCACTCCTTGTTTCCATGGTCACCGTTATTATGAGTTAATTTAGTTCAGCTGTGTCTGTTTAACTTGTGTTCACTATTTAAGTTCCTCTTGTTCACTCAGTCTTTGTCTAGTCACTGTTATGTTGGAGTGTGGTTCCCTGCCTTTCTGTTTGTTCCTGAGCGTCATTATTAAAGTTTAAGTTTGTATTGATCTGAGTCTTTAGCCTGTTCCTGGTTCACCAACCGTTACAATAACCCTGGTAGGTAGAAATTTCTATTCTAACCCTTCAAATGGATAGTTCACACAAAAATGAAAATTCTGTCATTAATTATTCACCCCGATATCGTTCCAAACCTGTAAGACTTTCGTTCATCTTTGGAACTCAAATGAAGATCTTTTTGATGAAATCTGGGAGCTTTCTGTCCCTCCACTGACAGCTATGACAACTGCCACTTTGACGCTTCAAAAAGTTAATAAAGAGATTGTAAAACTAATCCATATAAATTGAGAGGTTTAGTCCAATTTTTCTGAAGAGACTCGATCGTTTTATTTGAACAGGTTGATTTTAGGCTTTTATTCACTTACAAACATTCATCAACTCACACATCAGTTGTGGTAAAGGGAAGGTCAAGCAGGTTCGCCTGATGTGCAAGAAGATCCAATGTGATTCAATCTCATGTGTTACACAGCACGTTTGAGCTTCCTCAAGAGCCAATGAGGTTTGTTCTCACACGTCAAGCAGGTTCAGTTGAGCTGTTTATGTTCGCTGATCAATGTTTATCAGCAAACAGAAGCTAAGCATTATAAGTGCAATGCTACTTAAAGTCAACAGAATATGTTAAAAGGACCATCAAAATAATGTGAAACCAAGTTTTGTCATTTTTTTTTTTCTTTGGTGTGCATGCACTTATGAATTATATGAACTCCTTATATCATTTGGTGTCCTTTTGGATTCTCCAAGTGTCCTTTTTTGGAAAGACACCTAAATTTACCTTGAAAAAAGCTTGCAAAAAATAGTTTTGTGAGAATCACCCTTCAATCTGATAGTTTACTGCTGAATAGAGCAAATTATGACAAAATAAACGTGTTAAACAAGATAAATGTATGCTTACTTTCACAAGTATGCAATTAATCGTGATTAACTGCACAAAAGGGTGCGATTAATCACAATAAAAAAAAACAATCTATTGACAATCCTATTTAATATGTAACAACACGCAGAGCATGCATGAGAGCGGTTTCTTCACAGTACAGTGCAGTGAGTTTAACAACCTTCTCAAGGTGGATCACAGTTCATATCAGGACCAGAGGAAGCGTGTTTCAAATTTTTTTTTTATGCACGCATTGTATTAAATTCCTTATATATTTGTATGGGTAGCATTTCTATGTGTGTATTACATAGTTGTGCACGTACTGCGCGCGGACAGCAGTTCTGTCATCGCGGTCTTTGTTTACTTTCAGTTTCGTTTTCTGTCTCCATCTTCTACGAGTAGTAAATGTGCGTGCATGAAGTTCATTCATCTTTGTATTTATCTGTTAATGCCGCGATATATTAACCCTTTCATGTCGTGACTGTATATCTGATCATTGTTACTCTGTTAATATCGTGGTTAATGTGTTTGGAGGCGTGTGATGCACAGCTTTCAGGTGCATATGTTTAGCGCCATTTACCGTGCGCTGTAGACAATATTAACGTATATAGATGATGTAGACGGAGGTAAATGTTTATGCTACTGTATGCAGACAGATTATGATATATTTTATTTGTTTATTGCAGACTAAACCACATTTTACCACTTCTGTTATCCTAATGGCTGTATAATGCTGGACATGTAAATTGACATCCTGAAGAGATATAAATGGTTAAAAGATCTTCTGTCTCTTGTTACACTTCTTGCCGGAGTTCTGTAGTGGACCAGCATTCCACCTAACTTCAGAGAATAGTAGTCCTTTACATGCATATTTCATAATGTCTTCTTCAAATGAAATATGTATGTGCAAATAAGGACAATAATATTATTATTATTATTATTATTATTATTATTATTATTATTATTATATTAAAATTATATTTATATTATTTTAAATGTCCTTCTGCATTTTTTGATATAGACCAATAGCTCTGCAAAGTTATAATGCTGATTTGTTGATATTTCTAAGAATAATTTAAAATGTATTTGATTTGTTCATGATAGTTGTTAGTATTCTCTTTGTGAATTTGTTGTCATAGGGTTAAACAGTTTTTTTTTTTTTTTTTTTTTAATAAATTAAGGTGCCTCTAACTTTTTTTTTTTCTGTTTTTTTGTTTTTGTTTTCTCTGCTAATTTTTTTATTATTCATTTGTCTTTATAATGAGTATTGTTGTTGGTCTGTGTTTTATTGGTTGTTGTTCCCTTTCAGTCGGTCACGTTCGACGTACGTCAGAACTGACCGACGAATTGGGGATCATTTTCAGAGACCAATCTACTTCGAGTGTATAAAAACGAGCCAATAACGTTGGCATGCGGTCCACGCACCACCCCGCAGCGCGGGTATAAATACGGAAGTGGAATACCGCATCCTCGCTTTCAACTTTGGAGCCGAACGGTTTGCAGTTCAAGCTGTTGCTGTTTCTACGAAAAGTGTTTTGTTACGAGCCTTTTGAGGAAGATCGCTCTCTTACCTGGTGCTGGCGTGACGGTGCGATTCAGCGAGTGGCCGCTGCAACGTGCACTGTTCCTGTGTTGGTTGGCTGGGCGTTTCCGTTTGTTGAGTGCTCACACGCGGGCTTGCATTATCGGACCGCTGTGAGCCGCGGCCATCTCCCTGAGTGCCTCAGCACTCCTAAAAGAGCATTTCCCTTCCTAAGAGAGCAACACGGTTTGACCCTGCGTCTTTTTCAAGATGCCATTCAAACCGTGTGTTTCTGGATGCCGTCGTTTTCTGTCCCCAGTTGACGGTCATGATCGCTGTCTCATGTGTTTGGGCGTTCAGCACGCTGAGGCGGCGTTCGTGAATGACTCATGTTCCCACTGCGGGAACATGACCATCGCAGTTCTACGGTCTAGGCTCGAATACCTCAGAAGGGGTGGAGTCCCATTGCGCATCCCCCGATCTAGTGGTCCTCCCGCTGCAAAGCAGAGGGCTGCTACTTTGGCTGATGCCTTTAGTGGAGACCTGAGGGTGACTGTGAGGCCTTCCCCGACGGGCCAACAAGCCCCTTGGGCCCCTCCCCCCTCCGCTGCACCGGTGGAGCTTCCGGAAGAGCAGCCCGGTCCTTCCCATGGGCTCTGGAGATGAGGATTCGGCTGCGTTGCCCCCTTCGGGTGTGGTAGCGTTGCCCGAGTCAGATCCAGAACTTACGGCTATGCTTTCCCGGGCCGCCGCGAGTGTCGGCCTCGAGTGGAACCCTCCACCGTGTCCCGAACCCTCGCGGCTGGACGATTGGTTTCTCGGGACGGCCCGTGCTGGTTCTCAGCGCCCCACCCCGGTACCATTCTTTCCGGAAGTGCATCAGGAGCTCACGAAGTCGTGGACAGCGCCCTATAGCGCCAGAAAACGATCTAGTGACTCCTCCGTCCTCACTACCCTCGATGGTGGCGCGGCTAAGGGATGCGTGGGGATTCCCCCAGTCGAGCAGTCCGTGGCGATGCAACTGTGTCCCAGGGCCGCTGCGGACTGGCAGGCTAACCCACGTCTCCCCTCCCGGGCGTGTAAGTTCTCGTCCAACCTAACGGGCAAGGCTTACACAGCCTGCGGGGAATCTGCATCTCTGCATGCCACAGCGCTCCTGCAGGTCTACCAGGCCAAAGCGCTAAAGGATCTGCACGAGGGTAGTTCCGACTCAGGCGTTATGCAGGAACTGCGCACAGCGACGGACCTCGCCCTCTGGGCGACGAAAGTCACTGCGCGCTCCCTGGGTCGGGCGATGTCCACTCTGGTGGTCCAGGAGCGCCACCTGTGGCTGAACCTGGCAGATATGCGTGAGTCCGACAAGGTTCGGTTCTTCGACGCCCCTTGTCTGCCAGGCCTGCCTCTTCGGCGACGCCATCGAGAGCTTCGCCCAGCAGTTCTCGGTGGCCCAGAAGCAGACGGAGGCGATCAAAAATATCCTGCCCCAGCGACCAGCTGCTGCCTCCACCCCTTCGCCAGCTGCAGCGGCTCTGCCTGCTCGTTGCCGAGGGCGTCCCCCTGCATCTGCCTCCGCCCCTGCCAGCAGCCTCCACCCGGGAAGCAGGGCGCCGGACGCAAGGGTGCCGCCCAGCCCGCTCAGGGTCCCGCGAAGTCGGCCGATAAATGGAAGGGTAAGCGGCCCTGAGACGGGCAGCCCAGGGACGGATGGGTCTGCTCGGAGGGAGATGGTGGAGGACCGGGGGGCCAACATCACTCTGCCGCTGGCTCTTCGGAGTGCAGCGGTACCCACATTGTCAATAAAAGAGCAGTTTCCGTTGTCCCTGGGCCCCAAGAGGGCCAAGCCGGCTGGGTCCCCGAACTCACACTCCTCTCGACAGCCCCTCCCTGGCCGATTCCCCTGAGGAAGGACCTGCTTTCTCAGGGACGGGGCACTCTATGGCACCTGCGTCCAGACCTCTGGAAACTCCATGTCTGGTCCCTGGACGGGCCGCGGAGTTTCTAGGTGGCCTGCCACAAGCGGTGGCAGACACCATCGCTTCTGCTAGAGCCCCCTCTACGATGCGCATCTATGCCCTGAAGTGGAACCTGTTCGTTGAGTGGTGCTCTTCCCGCCGGGAAGACCCCCGAAGGTGTTCGGTTAGCGTTGTGCTTTCTTCCCTGCAAGATGGGCTGGAGCGACGGCTGTCTCCCTCCACCCTCAAAGTGTACGTCGCAGCAATAGCGGCGTATCACGATGCAGTTGAAGGTAAGTCCTTAGGGAAGCATGACCTAATCGTCAGGTTCCTCAGAGGTGCGAGGAGGCTAAATCCTCCTCGTCCACACTCGATACCCTCTTGGGATTTAACTCTGGTGCTCACAGCACTTCAGAGCCCTCCCTTTGAGCCTTTGCAGTCTGTAGAGTTAAAAATTCTGTCCATAAAGACAGTACTCCTGACTGCATTGGCCTCCATCAAGAGGGTAAGGGACCTGCACACACTTTCGGTCAACGAATCGTGCCTAGAGTTCGGGCCGGCCAACTCTCACGTCGTCCTGAGACCCCGGGTTCCCTTCCGGGACCAGGTGGTGAACCTGCAAGCGCTGCCCTCGGAGGAGGCAGACCCAGCCCTGGCTTTGTTATGTCCCGTCCGCGCTCTTCGCTCTTACGTTGACCAAACTCAAAGCTTTAGGACCTCAGAGCAGCTCTTCGTCTGTTACGGAGGCCAGCAGAAGGGAAAGGCTGTCTCCAAGCAGAGGTTAGCCCACTGGATAGTGGATGCTATCGTCTTAGCGTACCAATCGCAAGACGTGCCTTGCCCGTTCGGGTTGCGAGCACACTCAACCAGGAGTGTGGCTTCCTCCTGGGCGCTGGCTCAAGGCACCTCGCTGACAGATATATGTAGAGCTGCGGGCTGGGCGACACCTAACATATTCGCTAGATTTTATAGCCTCCGTGTAGAGCCGGTTTCTTCCCATGTACTCGCCCCCAGTGGCCGGTAGGCGCGAAGTGCCCGTTCTTGTGTCGGCTTGCAACGCCACTCCCGCCCGCTGGGCCGGATACGTGCGTTTATTGTCTCTAGTTGTGTTCCCCAGAAATGGCCTGTTGTGTCGAAACCCTGTCGAGTTCCTCCGTCACCCCTGCGGTGTCAGACGTTGCGGCCGTCTGACGCCAGGCCTGCACCCGTATGCTTGTGGAACGTGTGTGTAGGCTGGGTTCCATATGTAGCGGTCCCTACGGCGACCCCATATGTGTATTCTCCACGGTACCCGCTACCCAACTCGGCTAGCCCTGTGTCTTTCCCTTGACTGAGCTCGCTTTGTCGTCTCTGGTGGTGTTCTTTCCCCCCTGGGACCAGGTTGGATCCACCCCAGAGGCTGCCATATGTTGCACTACCCTGCTAGGTTAGTCCTTATAAGTATTCCACCTCTCCTCCCCTGGAGGACGTGGCTCCACAGCGTTCCATCTCCCTGAGACGGGCACGCTTTCCCAGTGTTATCCAATAGTCACACTGAGTGGGTCTTGCAGAAACAGCAGTGACGGACCTTCCCTGCTTGGAGCCCTGACTCCTGCTCCAACCTAGGAGCACTCCAGCGAGCTCAAGCAGGGCGCTGGAAGGGCCAGCCTCCCTGGCGTGTTGGTAGGGATCCCCAATTCGTCGGTCAGTTCCGACGTACGTTGAACGTGACCGACTGAAAGGGAACGTCTCGGTTACGTATGTAACCCTCGTTTCCTGAAGGAGGGAACGGAGACGTACGTCCCGTCGCCAGGTGCTGTGCTTCCGCTGAAGGGCTGAGTCACTTTTTCGGCTCCTCAGTTGGAAAAGCAAGGATGCGGTATTCCACTTCCGTATTTATACCCGCACTGCGGGGCGGTGCGTGGACCGCATGCCAACGTTATTGGCTCGTTTTTATACACTCGAAGTAGATTGGTCTCTGAAAATGATCCCCAATTCGTCGGTCAGTTCCGACGTACGTCTCCGTTCCCTCCTTCAGGGAACGAGGGTTACATACGTAACCGAGACGTTTTCCCTCTTCCCACCCGCTACACTTCCACAGCTTTACACTCCCATTTTTTGAGTCTTTTTCTGAGGTGTGAATTAGCAGTGTTAAAACGGGGGTTTCTTGACACTTTAACATGTTAAGATGAAATTACATACATTTTTATATATATATATATATATATATATATATATATATATATATATATATATATATATATATATATATACATACAGTGGGGAGAACAAGTATTTGATACACTGCCGATTTTGCAGGTTTTTCCTACTTACAAAGCATGTAGAGGTCTGTAATTTTTATCATAGTTACACTTCAACTGTGAGAGACAGAATCTAAAACAAAAATCCAGAAAATCACATTGTATGATTTTTAAATAATTAATTTGCATTTTATTGCATGACATAAGTATTTGATCACCTACCAGCCAGTAAGAATTCCGGCTCTCACAGACCTGTTAGTTTTTCTTTAAGAAGCTCTCCTGTTCTCCACTCATTACCTGTATTAACTGCACCTGTTTGAACTCGTTACCTGTATAAAAGACACCTGTCCACACACTCAATCAAACAGACTCCAACCTCTCCACAATGGCCAAGACCAGAGAGCTGTGTAAGGAGATCAGGGATAAAATTGTAGACCTGCACAAGGCTGGGATGGGCTACAGGACGATAGGCAAGCAGCTTGGTGAGAAGGCAACAACTGTTGGCGCAATTATTAGAAAATGGAAGAAGTTCAAGATGACGGTCAATCTCCCTCGGTCTGGGGCACCATGCAAGATCTCACCTCGTGGGGCATCAATGATCATGAGGAAGGTGAGGGATCAGCCCAGAACTACACGGCAGGACCTGGTCAATGACCTGAAGAGAGCTGGGACCACAGTCTCAAAGAAAACCATTAGTAACACACTATGCCGTCATGGATTAAAATCCTGCAGCGCACGCAAGGTCCCCCTGCTCAAGCCAGCGCATGTCCAGGCCCGTCTGAAGTTTGCCAATGACCATCTGGATGATCCAGAGGAGGAATGGGAGAAGGTCATGTGGTCTGATGAGACAAAAATAGAGCTTTTTGGTCTAAACTCCACTCGCCGTGTTTGGAGGAAGAAGGATGAGTACAACCCCAAGAACACCATCCCAACCGTGAAGCATGGAGGTGGAAACATCATTCTTTGGGGATGCTTTTCTGCTAAGGGGACAGGACGACTGCACCGTATTGAGGGGAGGATGGATGGGGCCATGTATCGCGAGATCTTGGCCAACAACCTCCTTCCCTCAGTAAGAGCATTGAAGATGGGTCGTGGCTAGGTCTTCCAGCATGACAACGACCCAAAACACACAGCCAGGGCAACTAAGGAGTGGCTCCGTAAGAAGCATCTCAAGGTCCTGGAGTGGCCTAGCCAGTCTCCAGACCTGAACCCAATAGAAAATCTTTGGAGGGAGCTGAAAGTCCGTATTGCCCAGCGACAGCCCCGAAACCTGAAGGATTTGGAGAAGGTCTGTATGGAGGAGTGGGCCAAAATCCCTGCTGCAGTGTGTGCAAACCTGGTCAAGAACTACAGGAAACGTATGATCTCTGTAATTGCAAACAAAGGTTTCTGTACCAAATATTAAGTTCTGCTTTTCTGATGTATCAAATACTTATGTCATGCAATAAAATGCAAATTAATTACTTAAAAATCATACAATGTGATTTTCTGGATTTTTGTTTTAGATTCCGTCACTCACAGTTGAAGAGTACCTATGATAAAAATTACAGACCTCTACATGCTTTGTAAGTGGGCAAACCTGCAAAATCGGCAGTGTATCAAATACTTGTTCTCCCCACTGTATATTAATCTTAAATATATTTCATCAAAATATATAGGTGTTTCTTATGTTTTGAAAAGGTACACTTGGCTTTGCTGTGCGTGCTTTCAGTCGAGATCCAATAGAATCGAACTGCAGAGCCGCAGCACCATATGTCATGGAAGTTTCAGGCATATCGGACTGGAAGTTAGGGTGGAAATTATAGCCTCATTAAGGTTAGGGTTGGTGTTGGGGGTGGGTTAGGTGATCGTCAGCTCTGTCCTATCTACCGGTCTGAGACAACACCTGTCTTGCGCGGCTGTCCTGAATCGCTGTCACATAATGGCATGTCTTGTGTATGTTTGGAAGCGTTTTATGCAGATAGTTAATGCTGCTGCGTGTTTCCAATGCAAGGGCTGAGGGACTGATGACAAATTTAACATCTTTCTCTCTTCTGACCTGTTGTATTTTATTAGAAGTTTTCCGCTTCTGAGAACGTCTGAAATGTGAAAAGGATCTATTATCTGGAGCCTTGTTCCCACAGCGGAATCAGAGCTATGTTGTCATTCGAAATAACACTCTTGGTCGAGTGATATAAAAAGTAGATTTTTCTAAAATAACCACATTCTTTCATATAGACAAAACAGCAAACCAATTTTAGTATCAAACTGATTAGAACATTAATAGCTGAATTCCTAAGGGCTTACAGTATTAATAAGCATTTGATATTGATGGCATTTAGGCATTAGATTCAAATTCAGTGTATAATAAGATTTGTGTAACGGATAACCAGTGAGAAAGAGAGACATTAGATTTGATGTTAAGTAGGGTGTGTGGATGCGTTCTAATCTATACTGTATGCTAGTATCTCTTTGAGTATACATGACAAGAAGTACATTTTAAGAGACCTGGTAAAGCCACTGTTTCCACCTGCATTATGAAAGTGCTGTTAGATGTTAGATAACTCATGCTGAATTGCTCTGAAACTAGTGTAGGCTTTCAGATTCAGATATGTTAGACCTTTTGTCATTTCTATAAATTCATTAGAATTTTAATCAAACACTCTCATTTGCTTTAGACTTTGTTTAAACATAAATTTTCATCTGTTGTAGGTACTTTAACTATGAAATAATGATTAAGTGGCAAACAATGTAAAAACATGTGGTCTGTAATCTTTTTCTCAGCACTTTCTTTCATTCAGACTAGTGTGCTTTTGACCACTTTAGCCCCCCATGACACCGCACCTTGTATGTGAGAGTTCATGTTTTTGTGTGACTGTCTTGCGTTCCTGTCGGTTTAGAGAGTTGGCGTGATATGCGAGGCAATACTGACAGACCATAGTGACTTGCAGAATTGTTAAGTCAAAAGGTAAAGATAAAAGCAGTAACTTTAACCTCTAACAAACTCTGTACTTATGAACCAGAAAAGTGACTTTTTTCATTCTTAAATTATTCAATGATTTATAGATTTATAAACAATTGTGAGGAGAAAAAAAACCTTGGAAAATATTGGTTTTGCTTGATTCAGTTTGTTAATATTACTTTTATCATTTAAAAATGCAATTCATATACAATGACTTGACTACACTGAATACACCTCTTCTATGATTATGATGTTTTAAATGTTTAAGTTAAAATTAATTTTGATATTTTAGGCAAAATTGTCAGGGTGATACAACTGTCCTGATATAATGAAGAAAAAAGATTGGTAAGAATGAAATTCTTAAAAGTTAGGTTTGGTTTAATCTTTTTTTAATAGTTCTGAGACAGTACATATACATTCAGAAATAAAAACATCAAAACAGGAAATTATATCATAAAGATGACCCCTGCAGACAAAGGTCAAAAAGTATCTTTGAAAAAATCCTTTTTATGACAAGGTTCATGTGGTATCTGTATATGTAGAAATTATCTTTACCTAATGCTTTAACTAATGTTAACATGACAAATGTGTTACCAATATATTAACCTGTTGCAGACATTTAGTCCTCTTGTATGAACAAACCTATCTTTAGAACTGTGAAAGTTCTTAATGCTCATACGTTCTTAAAATAATTAATCCAGAGCTACATTTAACCCACTTATTAGACTTTAAAACTGTAGTGCAGTGGCGTAGCTTAAAAGACTGAGCTGATGCAGCCAAAGACCTATCAACATTCACTCCCCTTTTGTCTGGTTTAGAGGCACCTCCTCTTTTAAAAACATTACCAGGCTTCTTAAACGTATCTCTGTATGCTTTCTACTGTACGAACGTTAGAAGAATGGTGAGAGCACTGAGTATTCCCGCTCTGGGGCTTCTAGCCTGGCTATGCTTGTTCTCCTCGGAGCCTGTTCAGGCTGGAAAGGTGCTTGTCATGCCGGTGGATGGCAGCCACTGGCTGAGCATGAAGATCCTGGTGGAAGAGCTGTCTCAGAGGGGTCATGAGATGGTGGTCCTGATCCCTGAAACCAGTGTTCTGATAAGGGCGTCTGACAATTACATCACTAAGTTTGCGGTTTCCGTTTGAACATTTGATTTATCATTTGCAATGTCCATTTGAGCATTTGATTTGCCCTTTTCGATGTTGGTTTGAGCATTTGATTTATAATTTGAGCGTTTGATTATAGATTTAATTATGACAGGTTTATACTGGGTTGATAATGAAAATTAAAAATCAAATACAAATGAGTTTTAATTTGATTTGACACAGTTCATGCTTCCCCAAATGAGGAAATGAAATTGCATTTGAGCATTTGATTTATAATTTGAGCAGCCGTTTTGAGAGTTTGATTTATTATTTAATAATTTGAGCATTTGATTTATCAATTGAGCAGCTGTTTTGAGACTTTGATTTATTATTAGACTTTTTTTAAGCATTTGAATTTCATTTTAATTTTGTTAGGAAAAAACTTCCATACTATTTCGTCTGTGGTTTTAAACCGGAGATACATAATAGCGCCCCCTTCCGTATAACAGTGAAAACATGGATAGCCGGAAAATTCAGTCAATGGCGGGGAAAGAGAAAAGTAGATTTAAAGTAAATTCCTATGTACACTACCAGTCAGGACTAGCCTACACAAATATTCTGATACTCGGAATTAGGAACATATCTGTTTTCTTTATAAATGAATATTTTCAAACAATGTAAGTTTATAAGACACAAGACAGTAAAACTATTTTGAAAAAAAGTATTTAATATGCTACTCAATCAAAAGATTAAATACAACTACAAGCCAAGTATACTTAAACTTAATTATACGTTTAAGTATATCTTGATCAAAAGATTGAGTACAGGTATAGGCCAAATATACTAGCCTATACTGTGTATATATATATATATATATATATATATATATATATATATATATATATATATATATATATATATATATATATATATATATATATATATATATATATATATATATTAGGCCTATAGACGTTTCTGTCAGTTTAAGTCAGGTATACTTGTGCAATTTTAAGTTTATTTCTGAGAAGTACATAAAAAGTAGACTGATAGTATAGCTTACTTTCTTAATTTTAGTTTAAAAGAAGTATAGCACACTTGAATAAACTTTTTTTTATAAGGGATGACATTACAAGCCATATGCATTTGTCTCTATTTAATTTTTGCATGACATAGCATATTTCTGAACTTTCACCCCAATTGGTTGCTTCACCTCCATATATCCCTATATATAAAGTCCCACCCACCTGATAGGATCTCCACCTCTGCTAACATAAATCAGACTCATTGAGAGATATTGGAGTAATTTAAGCTACACATTCTCGTTGACCTCTCCTCCAGCTGGCAAAAGCCAGAGTGAGAGAATTATTATTATTTTTTTTTTTTTAACACCATTGATAGAATTGATAGAATGGCTGGCGTGTGGTTGCTCCTGAGTCTCTTCTTCTTGGGTTCAGCTGAAGCTGGGAAACTGTTGGTTATTCCATCAGATGGCAGTCATTGGTCAGGGATGAAGCCTATTGTGGAGGAGCTGGGGAGGAGAGGAAACCAGGTGGTGGTTGTCATCCCAGAGGCGAGTCTGAGTATGGGTCCTTCACAGAATACCACCACTCTGACATATCCAGTGAACTACACCAAGGCTGAACTACATGCGTTATTAGAAGGCAATTTAACTACATTTATGAGTAAGGACCTTTCTTCTCACCAGTCCAAGTTTCTGCTTTTCTTCTATCAATTGAACTTTCTTCAAAGGTTCATAGTGAGGAACGCAGAGGGTCTGCTCTTCAACAAGGACTTGATGAAGAAGCTTCAAGACTACAGCTTTGATGCTATTCTCACTGACCCTTTTGAGCCTGTTGGGGTTATTGTTAGTGAATATCTCTCCATTCCAGCTATTTATATGCAAGTAAACCTTCCTTGTGGCGTCGACACTCTTGCCAGCCAATGTCCAAGTCCTCCCTCTTATGTTCCACAACGTACTACCCACTTTACAGACCAGATGAATTTGTGGCAGAGGTGTGTCAACCTGGTAAGGACTCTCCTGCAACCCATGGCTTGCAGATCCATGCATACTTACGCAGATGAGATCGCCTCACGTGTACTGCAGAGAAAAACATCGATCGTGGAGATCATGAGCCGTGCAGCTCTCTGGTTTATGCGCTTTGACTTTGCCTTTGAATTTCCACGACCATTGATGCCTAACATGGTCATGATTGGAGGAATGTCAACAAGGAAGCCAAAACCATTGTCACAAGTAAGCTCCCATAATTACATTTGCATGTAATTGAATATACATTTGCACTAACATTATCAGTGCCATTGCTCTCTATCCCTCTATCCTGTTGCTTTTCTCTATGCTTGTCTGTCATTAACTCATCGTCATGGACTGTGAAAATAGCCAGCAAATGCACGAGCAAACCTCAAACCAGCATCTATACCATATAGTCCATATTTTGTCTAAATTAATGGTGTCTAATGGGCTGAGAAAGAGCAAGAAACTGTTTGGGTCTTTTTTTTTCAGAGCATGTCTATAAGAGGACAGAATCACTCCAGAAATATGCTTCTCTTGAAACATCTCTGCTTTAACAACAATATGAAAAAGTTTATCTATCTCTTGTCACTGAGGCAAAGAACCTTTGTTGAAGGTTGACATCCTCCTTCCACACTAAAATACACTGATATTTAACTATTTTCTCCCTGATCGCATATTATCATGATAGCTGATATATTGATTTAGATGGGCAAGCTTGAGTGGGAAATATTAAAGGTCATAATGTTTTTTTTTATACCCGATAGCCCAAAGGTTTTTTTTTTTTTTTTTTTTTTTTACAGTCCAGTGTTGTTAGATATTTTTGTCATTATAATTGCTATAATCTGTTTCCTAATAGATCAGCATTTGTACAAACTGATACTGTTTCATATTTAGGCATCTAAATTTCTTGTTTTCTCTCTTTAAAAGAGCTAGTTAAACCAAAAGGCTTAAGACTGAGCATCATATTTAATATATTGTAAGCTTGCTTTCACTTTGGTTGGAGATAGAAATAAATAGATTTCTTTTATTCTGGTCATTTAAACATAGACAAGTCAGTCAGACAAGTCAGTCAGATCAGTTGCACATGAAATTGTGAAAGCCAGTGGTGCAGATTCTTCAAGACTTCAGACAATGAAAACTTTTATTTTGTCTGCATGGAGCCATTTGGCAGCTCTAAGCCAAAGGAACTGTGGGTAAATTGTGCCCTATGCAGTCTCTGGGACCACCAAGCCTGCACTCCAGGGTTAACAACATAGATCTGTCACCATTGTGACTCTGATTGAGAATATTCACATATAGACACACAATCTCACACACATTTTTTTTTTGTTGGAAATGTTAAAAGGGTCTATTATCTGCAGCCTTGTTCCCACAGCGGAATCAGAGCCGTGTTGTCATTCGTAATAACACTCTTGGTCGAGTGATATAAAAAGTAGTTTTTTATAAAGTATATAAAAACAACCACATTCTTTCATATTTCATATAGACGAAACAGCAAACCAATTTTAGAATCAAACTGATTAGAGCATTAATAGCTGAATTCATACAGGCTTACAGTATTCATAAACATTTGATATTGATGGCATTTAGGTATTAGATTTGAATTCAGTGTATAATAAGATTTGTGTGACAGATAACCAGTGAGAAAGAGAGACATTAGATTTGATGTTAAGTAGGGTGTGTGGATGCGTTCTAATCTATACTGTATGCTAGTGTCTCTATACATGATAACCTTTAAAAGTACATTTTAAGTACTTTTTAAGAGACCTACTATAAAAGCCACTGTTTCCACCTGCATCATTAAAGTGCTTTGTGAGATTGGCTCTTGTAGGATGTTTTAACAATATGTTTAATCATGTTAGATTTACTCGTGCTGAATTGCTCTGAAACCAGTGCAGGCTTTTAGATTCAGATATGTTTGGCTTTAGACCTTTTGTTATTCCTATAAATTCATTAAAATGTTAATCAAATACTCTCATTTGCTTAAGGGTTTGTTTAAACATAAATTGTTTTCATCTGTTGTAGGTATTTTAATGATGACATAATGATTAAGTTGCGAACAGGTCATCATGTGTAAAAACATGTGGTCTGATCTTTTTCTCAGCACTTTCTTTCATTCAGAGTAGTGTGCTTTTGACCACTTAAGCACCTCATGACACCGCACCTTGTATGTGAGAGTTCATGTTTTTGCGTGACTGTCTTGTGTTCCTGTGGGTTTAGAGAGTCTGCATGATATATGAGGTAATCCTATACTGACAGACCATAGTGACTTGCAGAATTTTTCTTGTTTTTGAATGATTGTTCTTGAATGATTTATGGATTTATAAACAATTGTGAGGGGGAAAAAACTATTGGTTATGCTTGATTCTGTTTGTTAATATTACTATCAGTGACCTGACGTTTATTTTGTTTGAGCAATTAAATGACTTGAATAGACCTCTTCTATGATTATGATGTTTTTACATTTTTAGTTAAAATTAATTTAGATATTTTTAGGCATAAAGTAAAAAATTGTCAGATAGGATGATACAACTGCATTGATATCATAATGAAGAAAAATAATTAAATTCTTAAATTAATCATTAAGTAGATTGGCTTAATCTTTTTTTTTTTTAATAGTTCTGAGACAATAAATACACATGCAGAAACTGTTACACCACATGAACCAAACTAACTTTGCCTTGTCATAAAAAGGTCAAATTACCTGATATTTTAAGATTCTTTTTCACCTTTGTCTGCAGGGGTCATCTTTATGATATAATTTCCTGTTTTATGTTTTTATTTCTGCATGTATATTTATTGTCTCAGAACTATTAAAAAAAGGAACCCACTTTATATTAGGTGGCCTTAACACTAACATTTAATTATTTATTTTTTTATACAATGCACTTATTGTGTACATACATGTTTTTACATTGTACTTACATTTAACAAATTACCTGCATGTAATTACATCTGTAATTAATTTCTGTAATTACATTTATAATTACACTATTGACACTTCCTTTACACCTAACCCTACCCTTAAACTTACCTATACCACCACACCTGTCCCTAACTTTACCTGTATCCCACCTCAATATCAGCAAAAGTGTTTTGCAATACAATATGAACACAATAAGTACATTGTACTTATTTTTTTGATGTACAGTGGGGAGAACAAGTATTTGATACACTGCCGATTTTGCAGGTTTTCCTACTTACAAAGCATGTAGATCATAGATAGACACGGCAGGACCTGGTCAATGACCTGAAGAGAGCTGGGACCACAGTCTCAAAGAAAACCATTAGTAACACACTACGCCGTCATGGATTAAAATCCTGCAGCGCACGCAAGGTCCCCCTGCTCAAGCCAGCGCAGGTCCAGGCCCGTCTGAAGTTTGCCATTGACCATCTGGATGATCCAGAGGAGGAATGGGAGAAGGTCATGTGGTCTGATGAGACAAAAATAGAGCTTTTTGGTCTAAACTCCACTCGCCGTGTTTGGAGGAAGAAGGATGAGTACAACCCCAAGAACACCATAACCGTGAAGCATGGAGGTGGAATTATATACTTCACACTTCAGTACAAGTGACAAAATAGATTTTTTAATGGTATAATAGTGTTTTGGTGTCTAAAAATAAATTCAAAAACAAAACTAGGCTATATTAGGGAGTGGAAATGGCTAATGAGCCAATAAGTGCTCCTCTGCCGCCATCCACTGGTTATAGTGGTAATTCCATGTCTATTTTTTTTTAGATTTTAAAAAGTGTTTGTTCCCTTTCGAGGGAACTCGTGCTGCATCAGAGTAATGATGTAAAATCAGTCCAATGGCATGACGGAACATCATAAGGGGCTTTCACACCGGGTAGTTCTAATAACTTAGTTCTAGGAACTAGCCACCAGGGTGGTTCCCCGAGAACTAAAAGTTCCCCTAGGGCCATTTTCCTAGTTGCATTCGCACTGCCAGTAGGAACTCTGAATTGACGTAAGCCGTGCTTGTTGTTGTGACTTTTATTTTGACGGCGCCTGAGCACATAGCTCTCCCATTCTCTGTCTTCATTCGTTTACGATCTGTTTAACAGTCCTGTCTAATACGTTATTAGATATACTGTCTACTTTCTTTGTATAACAGTTCTATGAAAAAGTATTAGCGTTTGCCGTGTGGTTGATGTCCAACGTCGCTAGCTGAGCAGAAATACTCATGTTTCGCTTGGTCCCTTCAAAGTTGTGTTGGATTTTCTCTTTAGCATAAAGGTTGAGATCCATCTATCGCTGTTTTCCATGTTTTGTAGAGTTAGTTTAATAAGTAAGTGGAGTAGAACTGTGATTATAGGATTATAGATTATAATAGATTATAGGCTGTAATCTGTGTGTATGTAGACATCTTTTTTTTTTTTAATTGGCGGGTGCTGGTGTTTCTCGTGCGTTCAGCCAATCAGCGTACACTTACATCACTGGTAGTTCCTAGGCTGCGATCCACTCCACTTTTAGACATGCACTTGCAAACTTCCCTAAGCACTTCCCCTCGGGGGAATCCCTGCCACCATTTTGAAGTGTGTTCCACTTCGTGAAGTGAATGAGGGAAGTTTATATGGACAGACCCCCGCTTCCTCAATTTTGACCGAGGGAGTGAGTCTACTTCATATGTACACTTCAGGCAGCTCCATATACCACAATGCAACACGATTGTGACGTCACCGCATTTCACGTTTAATTTACACCACCACAAACAACTCTATGATGTATTAATTATTTTTAAATATTTAAAACAACCCAAACACACCTATATACATATAGAATGCTGCATTAAACAACTTCGTAAGGGAGAAAAATAAATAATAAATCAACTCCATAGTGGATTCCAAGTGATCAAGGGCTTAGGACGTTCCAGTTCAGCCCATTGCAAAGGTTCCACCAGTAGTGGGAACTCATGCAACATACAGTGGGGAGAACAAGTATTTGATACACTGCCGTTTTTCCAGGTTTGCCCACTTACAAAGCATGTAGAGGTCTGTAATTTTTATCATAGGTACTCTTCAACTGTGAGAGACGGAATCTAAAACAAAAATCCAGAATCACATTGTATGATTTTTAAATAATTTGCATTTTATTGTATGACATAAGTATTTGATCACCTACCAACCAGTAAGAATTCCGGCTCACAGACCTGTTAGTTTTTCTTTTAAGAAGCTCTCCTGTTCTCCACTCATTACCTGTATTAACTGCACCTGTTTGAACTCGTTACCTGTATAAAAGACACCTGTCCACACACTCAATCAAACAGACTCCAACCTCTCCACAATGGCCAAGACCAGAGAGCTGTGTAAGGACATCAGGGATAAAATTGTAGACCTGCACAAGGCTGGGATGGGCTACAGGACAATAGGCAAGCAGCTTGGTGAGAAGGCAACAACTGTTGGCGCAATTATTAGAAAATGGAAGAAGTTCAAGATGACGGTCAATCTCCCTCGGTCTGGGGCACCATGCAAGATCTCACCTCATGGGGCATCAATGGTCATGAGGAAGGTGAGGGATCAGCCCAGAACTACACGGCAGGACCTGGTCAATGACCTGAAGAGAGCTGGGACCACAGTCTCAAAGAAAACCATTAGTAACACACTACGCCATCATGGATTAAAATCCTGCAGCGCACGCAAGGTTCCCCTGCTCAAGCCAGCGCATGTCCAGGTCCGTCTGAAGTTTGCCAATGACCATCTGGATGATCCAGAGGAGGAATGGGAGAAGGTCATGTGGTCTGATGAGACAAAAATAGAGCTTTTTGGTCTAAACTCCACTCGCCGTGTTTGGAGGAAGAAGAAGGATGAGTACAACCCCAAGAACACCATCCCAACCGTGAAGCATGGAGGTGGAAACATCATTCTTTGGGAATGCTTTTCTGCTAAGGGGACAGGACGACTGCACTGTATTGAGGGGAGGATGGATGGGGCCATGTATCGCGAGATCTTGGCCAACAACCTCCTTCCCTCAGTAAGAGCATTGAAGATGGGTCGTGGCTAGGTCTTCCAGCATGACAACGACCTAAAACACACAGCCAGGGCAACTAAGGAGTGGCTCCGTAAGAAGCATCTCAAGGTCCTGGAGTGGCCTAGCCAGTCTCCAGACCTGAACCCAATAGAAAATTTTTGGAGGGAGCTGAAAGTCCGTATTGCCCAGCGACAGCCCTGAAACCTGAAGGATCTGGAGAAGGTCTGTATGGAGGAGTGGGCCAAAATCCCTGCTGCAGTGTGTGCAAACCTGGTCAAGAACTACAGGAAACGTATGATCTCTGTAATTGCAAACAAAGGTTTCTGTACCAAATATTAAGTTCTGCTTTTCTAATGTATCAAATACTTATGTCATGCAATAAAATGCAAATTAATTACTTGAAAATCATACAATGTGATTTTCTGGATTTTTGTTTTAGATTCCGTCACTCACAGTTGAAGAGTACCTATGATAAAGATTACAGACTTCTACATGCTTTGTAAGTGGGCAAACCTGCAAAATCAGCACTGTATCAAATACTCGTTCTCCCCTCTGTAAGCAATGACGCACATCCGAGTGAACGAGACGGAGGGAAGTTAGCGAGCGAAGGGCATAATAAAAACGAACTGGAACGCAGCCCTATTGTGCTGGGTTAGACCCTACTCTGAAGTAGGAGCTAAATTAGTTCCCACTAAAAATGTTCCTAGTTCCAGCGGTGCGAAGGACGGGTATTATGGTATTTAATAGTCAAACTATCTAGCCAGAAATGAACTTGAGGGAAAATGTTAAATGTTTCTACACTGAATTGTGCTTTTGAAAGTGGACGTTTTCCCTTCTAACTTTTTAAAGTTTTTAAAACATTTACATTTTTTCATTTTGTAGATGCTTTCATCACATATGTTGAATAAACAGCAGTATAGTAGTTTAACAGTTTCAGTTTTTAAACTACTATACTATTATACTGCTAAACTCGTTTTCATGAATGCATGTTACATGAAAACATTTTGTAGGGCTGTCACAATGTTGAATGCACAGGTATAACAATTTTTCATAACCAATACAGTCTAGGGTCTATTAGTACCAAACATACCCTTTCTATAAAATCCATATAAAAAGTTTTTTGTGTGCATTTACAGAATGCATACAGTGACACCCAAAAATATTTGGAGACTCACTTTAAAATGTTTCAATTTCGTTGCATTTTTTTCACAAGAAATTCAATATAATAGCTGTAATTTTGCCTTTGCTGCCTGTCGTCAGCCACAAATGAACCAGCAGAACCAGCATGTTTCTAGTCTTGTTGTGAATGATTCACTAGTGCATGTTGTCTCAAAGAAAGAAAAAAAAAAAGGATGCCTTCATAATCTTTAGTCAAATTGTAAAAATTGTTTTCTCACTCTAGCTGTAACTAATATTTTCAGTCATACCATCCATTTTATTATTTATTATATCTTTTTGACAAATCCTTAAACTAATTTAATTTTTTATCGCTACTCTAGTAATTCCAGTAGTAGTGTACAATCTCACTCTATGCAGTTGCCTTGCATAAGTTGCAAAAGTGTTTGAAAATGTGAGCCATGCATGGTTTTGGATAATTTGTCAATCATGCCATACATCATCACAATTTGCAAGCTTAACTGGTCAACAAACAAATTCTATCTCTATAAGCACACATGCAGGTAATAGTCCAGTATTTTTAAAACAGGCTGTGTTTGATTTTTATCTTCAAGCTCATGCTTCACTCTTTAAAAAGAAATGTTTAAAAGAGCACAACTTGCATTAATAATAAACTTTAATTACACATAGTTCCACAGATTTCTATGTTTCAAATATAGCATTTAAAAGTGTCTTGGTTTTTGGTTAGTGCTTGTTCAATAGGTTATAGTTTATAGATAAGTATTTAACAGTGTTCCATTTGGTTTTTGTTAAAATGTGAGGTAAAAAAAACATCCAGTATTTTGGATATCTTTTGAAAAAAATCTAAATATACACCTATTTGAATCACAAAACCTAATGACATTTCATGCTTGCCATGAGTTTTGCATTTGGCAGGAACAATCAATTATATAAAATAAAACTATTAAAAAAGTATACATAACTGTGCAATAGTTACTTTGTAATATGCTTTTCCCTTTTTTCCTTTTTCCATTTTCGTCTATGCCATTACAAGCCGTATGCATTTTTCTCTATTTAATTTTTTGCATGACATAGCATATTTCTAAACTTTCACCCCGACTGGTTGCTTCACCACCATATATAAATATAGAAGTCCCACCCAGCTGCTAGGATCTCCACCTCTGCTAACATAAACCAGACTTGTTGTGAGATATTGCAGTAGTTTAAACTACACATTACCTGGTGGTCTATTGCCACTGTGAGAGATTTTATTTTTTAACACCACTGATAGAATTGATAGAATGGCTGGCGTGTGGTTGCTCCTGAGTCTCTTCTTCTTGGGTTCAGCTGAAGCTGGGAAACTGTTGGTTATTCCATCAGATGGCAGTCATTGGTTAGGGATGAAGCCTATTGTGGAGGAGCTGGGGAGGAGAGGAAACCAGGTGGTGGTCGTCATCCCAGAGGCGAGTCTGAGTATGGGTCCTTCACAGAATACCACCACTCTGACATATCCAGTGAACTACACCAAGGCTGAATTAGAAGCGAGCTTAGCAGGGGAAATAAACACAATTCTGAGTATTGATATCTCTACAGACCTGGCCAAGTTCCAGTTATTTATCATCTCACTGGATGTTCTTCAAAGGTTCATAGTGAGAAATGCAGAGGGTCTGCTCTTCAACGAGGATTTGATGAAGAAGCTTCAAGACTACAGCTTTGATGCTATTCTCACTGACCCATTTGAGCCTGTTGGGGTTATTGTTAGTGAATATCTCTCCATTCCAGCTATTTATATGCAAGTAAACCTTCCTTGTGGTGTCGACACTCTTGCCAGCAAATGCCCAAATCCTCCCTCTTATGTTCCGCAACGTAGTACCCACTTTACAGACCAGATGAATTTGTGGCAGAGGTGTGTCAACCTGGTAAGGACTCTCCTGCAACCCATGGCTTGTAGACATTTGTTTACTCATGCAGATGAGATCGCCTCACGTGTACTGCAGAGAAAAGCATCTGTGATGGAAATCATGAGCCGTGCAGCTCTCTGGTTTATGCGCTTTGACTTTGCCTTTGAATTTCCACGACCATTGATGCCTAACATGGTCATGATTGGAGGAATGTCAACCAAGAAACCAAAGCCATTGTCACAAGTAAGCTCCCATAATTACAGTTGCATGTAATTGCATGTATTTGCACTAACATTATCAGTGCCGTAGCTTTCTTTGTCATCTGACTTTTCTTTATCCCTGTCTGTCTTCAACATTGGACTGTGAAAATAGCTAGCAAATGCACAAGCAAACCTCAAAACAGTTCATACTGTATATGATATAGAGAGTATCTAATATAGGCTGAGAAAGAGCAAGAAACATTTCTTGTTAAAGGAGGTCTAATACCCCTTTTCCACCAGAATGAACCGGGTGCTAGTTCAGAGCCAGTGCTAGTGCCAGTTCGGAGTTGGTTCGACTGACGAGCCTTCTAAGAATCGGTTTGCCTTTCCACATGCTAGAGAGCCACCACAAAGCCAGGTCTTACGTCACTGTATACGTCTCATCTTTCTCAGCAACTCTAGCAAGGCAGCGGGAAACACAAATACATCATGCTTGTTCGAGATGCATCGGCGTTGCGCAGACCGATCAGCGTATGATATCAAGATACCGCATGAGCGATTCAAAAGCATAAGAAGTCGTATGCTCTCGTTGTACTTTGATGTCATACGGCGATCGGTCTGCACAGCACCGATGCATCTCGAACAAGCTTTCCATCAACAATGGCGAACGTTGCGTTACTATTGATGCACATGGCTTTACAATCCTACATCGGCATCAAAACACAGCGAATCCAACGCATTCATGCAGCTCGCAGTAATTTCATATAGACGGAGATTACAATCGAGCAGCTATTAGCTCGAATAGCTGCTAATTGAAAAATGGCGGTCACAAGTTTCTGTTTGTCTTGTTGGGCACGGTAACCCCCGCCCCCAGCCGCTGACGCAAGCGGTTCTTACTTCTAGACCAACAATGATTTGGTGCTACTTAAGAACCACTTTTCCTGGTTCGGAGCTGGTGCTTTGGGTGTGGAAAGACAAAGAACCGATTTGAAACTAGGCTCTGGCTCCGAACCAGCACCAACACTGCCTTGGTGGAAAAGGGGTATAAGAGGATAGAAATATCATTCCAAAAGTATGTGGATGCTTCTCTTAAATCATCTGAAAACATCAACAATATGAAAAAGTTTATTTATCTCTGGTAATTGATGCAAAGTATGCAAAGGATCCCACGTTATCACGATAGCTGATATATTCATTTAGATGGGCTAGCTTGAGTGTGCCATATTAAAGGTCACAATGTTTTTTTTGTTTTGTTTTGTTTTTTGTTTTGTTTTTTAGCTGAGAAGCTTTGGTTTTTGTTACAGTCCAGTGTTGTGAAAGACATTTTTGTGAGATATAATCACAGATTATAATTGTGATTTAATTGTGAAACACAGATTAAAATATCTTTCACAACACTGGGCTGCTGATTTATTAGGGAGGGGGAAAAAACACGTTAGAATCTAATAACTCAACATTTTTAGAAACGGTTTCTGTTTTATATTTAGACATTTAAATTTCTTGTTTTCTCTCTTTAAAGCAGCTAGTTAAACCAAAAGGCTTAAGACGGAGCATCATATTTAATATATTGTAAGCTTTCACATTGGTTTGAGATAGAGATAGATTTGTTTTACCCTTGTCATTTAAATATAGGTTAAGTTTTATATTAAATCACATCTCTTGGTGGCCTTATTAACTTAAGAAATGTATACTAAAATATTAAATATATTTCATGTTTTGAGAGGCACACTTGGCTTTGCTGTTGTCTTTAGATAGCATCATGTGTTTGGGCATTTTATGCAAATTACTTGTGTTCAGTTACATGTTCAGTTCGCTTATTTAGAATACTCCATTAACTTTAGAATTGTGTGAGAAGTTCTCCTGTGAGTATAAATACAAATAATCCTCAAATAATTATTAGTGAATGAGACCCATTGATTGCTTTAATGCCATATTTGGACTGAGCACATTCTACTATCTGCAAACATCGCCACCCCCTTGAACCCAGTCCGAACTCCTGACTTATTTTAAGATGGCACTTTAACCTGTACGGTAACACTGTGCTTTACTTAATCTCCTTCAACTGCCACTGTCCTTCACACCACTGATAAAGTGACTGGCGTGTGGTTGCTCCTGCGGTCTCTTACTAGTTCAGCTGAAGCTGAAAAAAACAGTTGGTTATACCATCAGATGGCAGTCATTAGTAAGGGATGAAGCATGTTGTGGAGGAGCTGGGGAGGAGAGGAAACCAGGTGGTGGTTGTCATCCCAGAGGCGAGTCTGCTACTTAACAAGGACTTGATGAAGAAACTGCAAGACTACAACTTTGGCCCTGTTTACACTAGTGCGTTATCGCTTTATAATGGCATTTTAAAATTAAAACAATCCTCATTTATACTGCCATTTCCACTGCGTTTCAGAAACAATCTCCGTCCACACTACATGACTGAAAACGCATGTCACATGACCATTCATGCACAATGGGCATGCACGTAGAAGTGTAAACAGTTGCCTCTTGTGCTTGACAGCTACAGTATTATAAAATACGGCATTTAACTGCACAATGTGACAATGGCTGTTAAAAAGGTCACAAAGTCAGCAAAGCATGCAGTTCCATCTCTGTGTTATTGTTTACACAGTCGTCGAGTCTGGTATGTTACAGAGCCGATGAGAGAGACGGCTCTGGGCTGCGTTTCCCAAAAGCATTGTAACAATAGCTACCAACGGTCTCTACGATCAACTTATGCGCACAGTGCTTTTGGGAAATGCAGCCCTGGTCTGATATTGTCGTGTTCGTGTAGCGTAATGTGGGCAGCCACGCCATTGTTTTCAAAAGTCTTCATTTTGGTCCGTTTACACTGAAACGCAACCCGTAGTTTTCAAACTAAAACAGAGTCTGCAGTGTTTTCGAAAGTCTCAGTTTTCGAGGTTCGAAAACGCCGGAGTAGTGTAGACGACAGGCGTAACCGTAGCAAAAGTTATGCATTTTAAAACTAAAATACACTAGTGTAAACGGGTCCTTTGATGCTATTCTCACAGATCCATTTGAGCCCATCAGAGCTATAGCTGGTGAATATCTCTCAATTCCAGCTATTTATGCAAATAAACCATCCTTGTAGTTTTGACGCTCTTGCCAGTCAATGTCCAATTCCAGCTTCCACAAGCTTTTACTCACTTTACTGACCGCATGAATCTTTGGCAAAGAAGTGTGAACCTGGTAAGGACTCTCTTGCAGCCCATGGCTTGCAGACATTTGTATACTCGTGCAGATGAGATCGCTTCACGTATAGCTACTTCAGAGAAAAACATTGATGGTGGAGATCATGAGCCGGGCAGCTCTCTGGTTTATGCGTTTCGACTTTGCCTTGGAATTCCCACGTCCGGTGATGCCAAACAACATCATGAATGGAGCAACAGTTAGCCAGAAACCAAAACTTTTATCACAAGTGAGTCTTTGTTGTTCAGTTCTTAAGAAGATTTTAAGTGATGTAGCTGTGGGTGTGTTTTTGATAAAACTTTTTTCTAATTTCTGTCGTCAGCTTGAAAAAAGAACCAGAAACTCTGGTTATTATTTCCAATAATTCTGGATTTAATATTTAATGGATATACAAGATCATTAAATATTAGTGAGAAGAACACTTAAAGAAGACTTTCAAAGATTTATAAACACGGGTGATGCCTACAGATGGCAGCTGCTGGACACGACCAAACTACTATTTCTGCTGCCATATCTTTATATATCAGAAATAGTAAGAGTAGTATGGCATTTCGAATTCAATTTAGTCCAAAGGCACTAAGACCTTTTACTGTTTGTAGGCTAATGTATCAGAACACTGATTCATTCAGGAACACCAAAGCTGCATGTTGCTCGGAGATGAGCAAATGTTACTGGTAATAACATGTTTAAAATGTAAGTTTCTCAATATCAGCTAATTGTTTATTGAACTTTTAAATCAAAACTTGCAATCATGCTGTTATTCTAATCAACATGGGAGTGATGGACCCTTTTCACAGATTGTGATGCATTTCCACAGCAATTAAGACTAGAAATCTTGCTTTTTTTGTACTTTAATTTTAAAGAATGTACATTTATAGGGCTATTCATTGTTTTACTACCTTGGCATTGAGTGTTTCGAATTCAACAGATGAGGTAGTGACAGCAAATTTGACATCTTTCTCTGTTCAGACTATCGTAATCAAGCTCTTAATATTTTTTCCTTCTTTTGGAAAGTAATTTACAACTGGAGCAAATGGTAACGCAAAAATGTACTTGTATTTTCTGTTTATCACTTTAGATAACTATGACTTCAGCTTCTGAAAACCCTGGCAATGTGAAAAGGGTCCATTAGCTGCGGTTTCCAGTGTTGACATTCAGAACTACAGTTGCTCAACTGATATCGCCTAAGTAGATCTAAAGTATATAAAAATAACCACATTATTTCATATTTCATGTAGACAAGGACAGCAAACCTATTTAGGGTATTTTAGTATCAAACTGATAAGAACATTAATAGCTGAATTCATAAGGGCTTATTCGTAGTAAGCATTGGATATTGATGACATTAGTGTATACATAATACGATTTATGTGACCGATAACCAGAGAGAAAGAGAGACATTAGTTTTGATTTTAAGAAGGGTGTGGATGCATTCAACACTGTATTCTAGCACGTACTGTATCTCTTTGAGAAGGCTACACACGACTACCTTTAAAAGTACATTTTAAGAAACCTGCTAAAGCCACTAGTAAATATCTGACTATTTCCACTTGCATCATAAAACTGCTTTGTGGGATTTACTCTAAGGCTCCTGCAGGATATTTTAACAGTATGTTCAATCATGTTACATTTACTCAGATTTAGATTTACTAGTGTGCAGTATTACTCAGAAACCAGTGCAGGCTTTTAGATTCAGATGTGTTTGGCTCTAGACCTAGTTCATTAGAATTTTAATCAAACACACTCCTCTGCATCAGACTTTGTTTAAACATAAATTGTTTTCATCTATTGTAGTTATTTTAATTATGAAAGCATGATTAAATGGCAAATAGGTCAAGTGTAAAATGTGGTCTGTAATCGTTCTCTCAGCACCTCCTTTCATTCAGAGTAGTGTGCTTTTGACCATTTAAGCCCCCCATGATACAGCACCTTGTATGTGAGGGAGGAGCTGGGTATACTGAGTTGCACAATATATGAGGCAATCCTACTACAGCCAGACTAGAGACTTGCAGAACTGTTTTGAAAGTACTTTTGACGTAAACTTTTTACGTCAAAAGTTAAAGACAAGAGCAATAAATTTAACCCTCTGGTCCTCTTCGTTTAGGGGTCACACTTGGCTCCTTCGTGGCCAAAAGTGAAAACTTGTAATGCCATGGTGTAACCACTAGATTCCTGTATAGTTCTTAAAGTGGCTTATTAATTCTCTAGTGGGTTTTAAAACAAATACTTATTTTTTATTAAGTTGTGGATTTGGATTTATACTTAGACATTCTCAAACTACTTTTTGTCAAGGTTTAGATTTTGTTTGTTTGAAATGTTGATTTGAAGTGTCAGTTTTTGCATTAATCTGACTATAGTCAAACCTGAACACAGTGGAGGACATTTTGTTACACATAACATCAAAATTCAATAAAAATGTAACAGAAGTGAACAGGTATGCTTTGTCACAGCTTAATCAATCTGGGACTGATCTGATTTCAAACTCTGAGTCTTTTGGCTCAATTTTACCATATTGTTACAGCCACACCAGTTTGTGTGTGTGTGTGTGTGTGTGTGTGTGTGTGTGTGTGTGTGTGTGTGTGTGTGTGTGTGTGTGTGTGTGTGTGTGTGTGTGTGTGTGTGTGTGTGTGTGTGTGTGTGTGTGTGTGTGTGTGTGTCTGCGTGTGTGTGAGTGTGTTTGAGTGGGTGTGTCTGTTTTGTACTCTTGTGTAACCTCTTCCTTGCTGTTCGTTTTTTTTTGCTGCATTGTGTACCACTAAAAGATTCTCAGAGCTTTCGTATTTTTTTTTGCATTTCCCATTAATTTCCTGTCATTTTTGACCGTGAAGGAGCTAAGTGTGACTTTTTTTCTCGACGATTTAACATATCTGAATCATGTCCATGATTTTTTTGGGGTGTGTTCACATAGATAATGCGACAAAAGTCACCAAGTGTCATCCCATTCTGATTATGAAGCAAACAATTTAAAAAATTTAAAAAAGTAAAAATTTTCTGTCACTTTTGACTGAAGAGGCCCAGAGGGTTAACCTTGAAAAAACTCTGTACTTATGAACCAGAAAAGTTTTTTTTTTTTTTCTTTCTTAAATTCTTGAATGATTTATGGGTTTATAAAAAATTTTGAGGTGGAGAAAATAGTTTGGAAAATATTGGTAATACTTGGTTCAGTTCATTAACATTACTATCGGTGACCTGACACTTATTTTTTTTGTCTAATCAATTTATTAAATTAAAAAAGTAATACATGCATACAATGACTTGAATATACCTCTTCTCTTTTAATTTTTTTAAAAATTAAAATTCATTTTTGATGTTTTTGGGAGTCATAAAGTAAAAAAAAAAAATGTCAGTGTGATACAACTGTCCTGATATGAAAATGAAGAAGAAAAAAAAAAGAATGAAAAAAAGTTTCTCTTTTTTTAAATGATTTATTGAAAAAACAATTTATTAATCTAGGTCAGCATGAAATGCGCTGATGGCGTGTAATGTCTGCGTGAGTAGGGTGCACGGCGGCGGCTGAGGTATGGAAATACATACAGTCATGTGAAAATGTTAGGACACCCTATTGAATTCCATGGTTTTCTGTATCGGGCATAATTTAAAAAAATCATCTGGTCCTTGGCAGGTCTTAATTTGGAAAACAAAACCTCAGATAAACAACAACACATATTTGTTTAGCAAAAATAAAGCCAAAATGGAAAAGCCATGGGTGACAAAGTTAGGACACCCTTACTGTTAACATAGAAATTAAGAGGGTAAGTAACGGTCAGGCACTGCTAATCAAATGCCTTTGATTAACTGATCACCAGCAAGTTCGATCACCCCTCTATAAAAGCAGAAGTTTTGGCAGTTTGCTGGTCTGGAGCATTCAGGTGTGTGTTAACACAATGCCAAGGAGGAAAGACATCAGCAATAATCTTAGAGAAGCAATTGTTGCTGCCATCAATCTGCGAAGGGTTACAAGGCTATTTCCAAACAATTTGAAGTCCATTATTCTACAGTAAGGAAGATTATTCACAAGTGGAAACATTTCAGACAGATACCAATCTTCCCATGAGTGGATGTCCCAGCAAATTCACCCCAAGATCAGACTGCTCAGAAAAATTGCAGACAACCCAAGAACTACACCTCAGACTCTACAGGCCTCAGTTAACATGTTAAATGCTAAAGTTCATGACAGTACAATTAGAAAAAGATGGGTCAAGTATGGCATGTTTGGAAGGGTTGCCAGGAGAAAGCCTCTTTTCTCTAAAAAAAAAAAAAAAAACATGGCAGCACGGCTTAGGTTTGCAAAGTTGCATCTGAACAAACCATAAGACTTCTGGAACAATGTCCTTTGGACAGACGAGACCAAAGTGGAAATGTTTGGCAGTAATACACAACGCCAAGTTTGGTGAAAACCAAAAGAGCATATCTGCACCTCATACAAAAAGTCAAGCACGCTGGTGGAGGGGGGATGATTTTGGGCTTGTTTTGTAGCCACAGGACCTGGGCACCTCACAGTTATTGAGTCGACCATCTGTCCGACAGCTAAAGCTTGGCTAAAATTGGGTCATGCAACCGGACAATGATCCAAAGATCACCAGCAAATCTACAACAGAATGGCTGAAAAAGAAAAGAATGAAGGTGTTGCAATGGCAAGGTCGAAGTTAAATGATATGGCCCAGTCGAAGTTGAATTGAATGATAGGATGTCCTAACTTTGTCACCTATAGTAAATTTTAAGACCTGCCAAGCACTAGATTTTTTTTATTTTTACGCCCTGATACAGAAAACCAAGGAATTCAATAGGGTGTCCTAACATTTTCACATGACTGTATGGTAACAGGCAGGTAGAACGTCATATCATTGCATTCGGACCGAATTCAATGATTGGACTAACATTTTATGGTTCTACACCTTCCACAGATGAGATATATGCATATAAATACATTTAGACCACTTAACTTAGTGACTGCTATCAGCAAGGCTCGAAATTGCGACCATTTTGGTCGCATATGCTCCCGAAATTGAATCTGTGCGACGTCAACATTTATTTGGGAGCATTTGTGTGAGTGCAAATAATTGTTGGTGTGCAGCCTTTTTTCTAGAGATGCACCAGTCGACAGGCATTAAATCAGTTTTTAGTTTAATTTTAGCTGATCTCTGTTCTGGACTTGCACACAAACTGCATTGCAATCATTTCCCAAAATGTAATTTGTGTGAAAATATTATGAAGTCTGTTAACAGAACGTTAAGACAGGCCAGAAACAGGACACATTGAAGATGGATGCAAAGAGGAGCGCACAGACGCGCAGCAGTGAAAATACCAGGCACAGCAAAATCACTGTCCGCAATGCTCAAGATATAGGAAGAAAAATATAAATATTGAATTGGAGTGGGAATTTATATGAATGTATTTCTGAATGGAACTGACTGTCTTCAGATTAGTTTTGATGGCATTTTCTTTTCCTCTTACCTCCGTATAAAGTAGTGTTTATAAGCGCAGCTGCTTTGTTTATAGCGGTACCCAAAGAAACGCTTCTTTTCCATAAGCACCAAGCGCAAATGCTGTCAGAGATTGAACTTGCATTTTCATTCAGTCCGTCTGTTTTTGTTTTTACCAGATGTGTCTCTAATTTCAATTGAAAACAACTGCTCATGCTACATGTTTGTATCAACTTTGTTTGGATCGTGATTAGAATGCAGTGGTTTCCTCTAATTTCAAATAGCTACAGTTAGTTTTTTAAGGCCAATTTGGCCTGTTATAAAGCAAATAAACAACAAATAAATTTGTTTAAAGAAAAAAAAAAAAAACAGCAACCGGTATCGGCCATGAAAAATCATGATCGGTGCATCACTACCATTTTCATTTCTCTACAAAAAGTGGTGTCTTTTAATATACACCGTTCAGGCATAACATTATGGCCACCTTCCTAATATTGTGTTGGTCTCCCTTTTGCTGCCAAAACAGCCCTGACCCGTCGAGGCATGGCCTCCACTAGACCCCTGAAGGTGTGCTGTGGTATCTGGCACCAAGATGTTAGCAGCAGATCCTTTAAGTCCTGTAAGTTGCGAGGTGGGGCCTCCATCGAACTTGTTTGTTCAGCACATCCCACAGATGCTCGATTGGATTGAGATCTGGGGAATTTGGAGGCCAAGTCAACACCTCAAACTCGTTGTTGTGCTCCTCAAACCATTCCTGAACCGAATTTTTTGGTTCGAATTTCCGAATTTTTGCTTTGTGACAGGGCGCATTATCCTGCTTATCCGGCCACAGCCACCAGGGAATACCGTTTCCATGAAAGGGTGTACATGGTCTGCAACAATGCTTAGGTAGGTGGTACGTGTCAAAGTAACATCCACATGGATGGCAGGACCCAAGGTTTCCCAGCAGAACATTGCCCAAAGCATTACACTGCCTCTGCCGGCTTGCCTTCTTCCCATAGTACATCCTGGTACAGTTTCGGAGATGCTCTGACCCAGTCGTCTAGCCATCACAATTTAGCCCATGACAAACTCGCTCAAATCCTTACGCTTGCCCATTTTTCCTGCTTCTAACACATCAACTTTGAGGACAAAATGTTGACTTGCTGCCTAATATATCTCACCCACTAATAGGTTCCATGATTAAGAGATAATCAGTGTCAGTGGTCACCTGTAAGTGGTCATAATGTTATGCCTGATGCCTGAATTGTGGTGCTCCTTAATTTTCGGTGGGTGCTCCTAAATTTTTTGCACCAGTGCTACCAAGTAAAAAAGTTAATTTCGAGCCCTGTATCAGGATGTGAAGACACTAGCACGACAAATGTTTCTGGAACAAATCACCTACCCTGCCTTTAATAAATGCTGTAAAAGTATTGTTAGTTCATGATACCTATGTATTAACTAATGTTAACATATTGAACCTTATTGAAATGTGTTAACAATATATTAACCTGTTGCTGACATTTGGTCCTCTTGACCTTTGTATGAACAAAGCTGTCTTTAGATAACTGTGATAGTTCTTATATGCTTGTTCATTCTTGAAATAATTAACCCAGAGCTACATTTGACCCACTTGTTAGACTTTAAACCACAGTGCAGTGACATAGCGTAAAAAATCTGAGCTGATGCAGCCAAAGACCTATCAGCACTCACTCCCCTTTTGTCTGGTTTAGAGGCACCTCCTCTTTTAAAAACATTACCAGGCTTCTTAAACGTATCTCTGTATGCTTTCTACTGTACGAACGTTAGAAGAATGGTGAGAGCGCTGAGTATTCCCGCTCTGGGGCTTCTAGCCTGGCTATGCTTGTTCTCCTCGGAGCCTGTTCAGGCTGGAAAGGTGCTTGTCATGCCGGTGGATGGCAGCCACTGGCTGAGCATGAAGATCCTGGTGGAAGAGCTGTCTCAGAGGGGTCATGAGATGGTGGTCCTGGTCCCTGAAACCAGTGTTCTGATAAGGGATTCTGGCAATTACATCACTAAGTCTTTTCGTGTGCCCTACACTCTTGCTGAGCTGAATGCCAACTTGGACCACATAAAGAAGAATGCGATTGAGAAGCCTCCGCAATTGACAGATTTTTTTGAGAATTTGGGGAACCTGGTAGAGTTCACAAATATGCAGGTGAAAGCCTGTGAAGGGCTGCTGTACGACGAGCCCCTCATGAAGAGTCTAAGAGAGACGGGATTTGATGTTTTGCTCACTGATCCTTTTCTGCCGTGTGGCACTATCCTTGCTGATTCCCTCTCACTTCCCGCTGTTTACTTCTTGCATGGTATTCCCTGTCGGCTAGATGAGTCAGCCGCCCAATGTCCCTCGCCTTCGTCTTTTGTCCCGCGCTTCATCACCGGCTACTCAGATAAGATGACTTTCCCTCAGAGAGTAAAAAATATGCTTATGACAGTTTTTGAAATGTCCCTTTGCCGTAAACTGTATACCAGCTTTGATGAGCTGGCCAGTAGATATCTGCAGAAGGACACTACATATGAGGAGCTATTAGGGCACGGTGCAGTCTGGCTTCATAGGTATGACTTTACCTTTGAGTTTCCCAAACCTCAAATGCCAAACATGGTCCAAATAGGGGGCATCAACTGTGCAAAGAAGGGTCCACTGACAAAGGTAAGATGTTAATGAGCATAGTTATTCTCAGTTCTAAGTCATGCACAAAATACAGAGATTTCACTGAGTCACATGACTTTTACAATAGTGAAAAGCACTTATTGGTAAGACTGTACAGTTAATGCAAAAAACACAAACAAAAAACCCTGCAATTATTATTCTATGATAATGTTAATGCCTACCAGGGGCATCAATTGGGTATGGTGGCTGCCATATCTTTGCTGCCTGGTCAGGTCAATGCAAAGTAATATATTTTTATTGCAGGATTAATGGAATTATATTACTATGTGTAACATATAATTTGTAATTGTTTAATAAAAGACAAAGGCAAGTAAATTAAAGCGATCTGGTTATTATATTCGTGTCACATGAGTTCAACGGCACTGCAAATGTTAACATTAATGTTATAATGGTGATTTGGTAATGTCTAAAAAATAAATGTCTAAAAATAAATTCAAAAATGTGTGAAAAAAACTGGATTATATTAGGGAGTGGAAATGGCTAATGAGCCAATAAGTGCTCCCCTGCCGCCATCTAATGGTTATAGTGGTAATTTCATGTCTTTTTTAGATTTTAAAATAAAAGTAAAAAACTGAATAAAAGTTTGAAGTTATTTTTGAAAACAAAATAAAAGTTTGTTTTTTACCAAGCTTTAGTTTTCCTATATCGTGAAACTTTTAGTTTTACAAATGGGGACAATCTTTTAAGGATGAACAAAAAAAATGTTTTTGGTCATCACGTTAAAAATAGCATTTCAATTAGATAATATTCAGCTTTGAAGTGCTATAGAAATAGTTGTGAAGTACTTGAAATTGCTTAAAGTCCTTTATTCTTATAACAGTGGTCTATAACTAATTTGCTGGGTTATAATCAAAGCTATATGTGATTTGGTTCCTGGACGCTTTTCTCTCTGCTATCACTATACCTTTGCATTAATTTTAATTTCATGCATTTCAACTTATCAAATGGCTTCAATATGTGTAGATGTGCTTGTTGTGATATTTGAAGATGGATGCTGCAGCAGAATGTATAGGGTCAAGAATGAAAGAAAATATGTGTGTGACTGTCACATTGAGGTAATAAAATTTGATGACGTCATTAGAATTTAACAACCTTGGCTTTTGGTGAATTGACACTACTGATGCCTACATATACAATTATAACAATTATAGGTATCATGTTTTTTAACATTTTCAAGTTGTATTAACATTGATGAATTAACACTGAACATTAGTATATTTTTGAATTATCATTAAGCATGTGGTCCAGGTCAACATTCTCTAATTTAAGTTGATGCCATGAATTCATTAGTTTATGTGCCGTAATATTAGAATGATATATGTACTTTTGAAAAAGCATTTTTACTGTTCTGGCTCTCTAGAGTGTTACATCATACAATGCTCATTAAACAGTGTTAATGTAATCATTCTTTAAAAAAGAAAGGGGGAGAAATAGGACAAAAGCATTACAACCTTTAAAAATAAAATTATCTTCAGAAGTCTGATGTCATTATAACTACAGGTGGTCCAACGGTTCAGGTTTTAAAAATCTGGCTTGCAACAGACGACTGCCTCTTTTCCTTTGGGTTCTCTGAAATCTAAAAAAGCAAGCATGATATTACTTAAGAACAAGTCAATTCAGTTGTTATACAGTCACATTCAAGAATGTTAATATACTAAACGCAATATGATTCACTTTTTTTTAAAAGGTTGCTCAACACAAAATATTCAAACTATGATTGTAGTATCGTTAAATTCTGTTTAATTTATTTTTCTAAAATCTATTAATCCTTCAAAATCAAAAGAAAGCGTGTTATCTCCTGTCCTAATTAAACACACCTGAAGCGGCGAATCAAGTTCATTAGGATCAATGAAAACTTCCAGGCAGGTGTGTTGGAGCTAAACTCTTTATGAATAGGAATAAACACCTCTGAGCTATGGCCATTACATAAATCTCAGTTAATTTTCTGTGAAAGTACATAGCATTCAAGTAACAAGTTTATCTTGAAGGATAAAAAAGCTTAGGTTTTTTCAATGAAAATTTCTTTAAAGGGATAATTCACCCCAAAATAAAAATTCTGTCATCATTTACTCACCCTCAAGTTGTTCCAAAACTGTATGAGTGTCTTTCTTCTGCTGAACACAAAATATGATATTTTAAAGAATGTTGGTAACCAGACAGTTGACGGTAGCCATTGATTTCCATAGTAGGAAAAAAAAATACTATGGAAGTCAACGGCTACCGTCAACTGTCGGTTACCAACATTCTTCACTCTATCATCTTTTGTGTTCAACAGAAGAAAGACACTCATACAGTTTTGGAACAACTTGAGGGTGAGTAAATTATGACAGAATTTTCATTTTGGTGTAAAATATCCCTTTAAAGCTGCAGATTCACCTTATGTAGATCTTTATCTCTTTAAATATCACAAAATAGCCATGTCAGTCACTTTTTCAATAAACACAATATGTTTTTTTGTGATTGTGTTTCAGTGGAAACAGGCTAAACTGAAAGGAGATCAGCTACATTCCTCTAATGTAAAAGTGATTCAGGAATATGAATGATTACCTGATTAAACGGTAATCAGAGAGCAGGAGTTGAGTCAAGTCCCAGGTCAGATGATTATGCTGTCGACAATAGGCTTGTTCGACTTCATACAGCGCTGCACAGACCGATCGGCGACTGACTTGAAGCAGTGCATTCCGGTTGGAAATTTTGTCCGACTTGAGACAGCACTGACGCCACGTGACTGTGACGTATGCCATCAAGTGCCGCGAGAGCGATTCGAGAGCAGAAGGCTGGTTCATTCTGCGCCGCTTCTACAGAGCAATTTCAAGCTACAATAAATGTTTTTCAACCATTTTTCAGCAGACTTGCTAAAGCCATGAAGGCCCACCCCTAAACACCCCTAAAGCCCCCAGTGGATTAGAGCAAATTGGGTAACGTGTTTGAAAACGCACACTGAACACCCGCTAGTGTTCTGCAAAGATACATATCTGCATGATCTTGTGTTCATCAACTACTGTTAGTTCAATGTCACTGTCTTCACTTCATCAAAATATCAATGCTGATTCAAAACACTTTGAACATTTGAAATTTCAATCTCAACCAAAACAATGGTTTAGATCAAAACTCAACATTGTATCAAGGGCACTATGCTCTCTGGGTAAGACCCATTGATTACTTTAATGCCATATTTGGACTGAGCACATCCTACTAGCTGCAAACATCGCCACCCCCTTGAACCCAGTCCTAACTCACTTAAGATAGTACTTTAACCTGTGTGGTTACACTGCGTGAGTGTTTTTCTTACTTAATCTCCTTCAACTGCCACTGTCTTTCACACCATTGATAGAATGGCTGGCGTGTGGTTGCTCCTGAGTCTCTTCTTCTTCTTGGGTTCAGCTGAAGCTGGGAAACTGTTGGTTATTCCATCAGATGGCAGTCACTGGTTAGGGATGAAGCCTATTGTGGAGGAGCTGGGGAGGAGAGGAAACCAGGTGGTGGTCGTCATCCCAGAGGCGAGTCTGAGTATGGGTCCTTCACAGAATACCACCACTCTGACATATCCAGTGAACTACACCAAGGCTGAATTAGAAGCGAGCGTAGCAGGGGAAATAAACACAATTCTGAGTATTGATATCTCTACAGACCTGGCCAAGTTCCAGGCATTTATCATCTCACTGGATTTTCTGCAAATGTTTATATTGAGGAATGCAGAGGGTTTGCTCTTCAACAAGGACTTGATGAAGAAACTTCAAGACTACAACTTTGATGCTATTCTCACAGATCCATTTGAGCCCATCGGAGCTATAGTTGGTGAATATCTCTCAATTCCAGCTATTTATATGCAAATAAACCACCCTTGTGGCGTCGACGCTCTTGCCAGTCAATGTCCAGTTCCAGCTTCTTATGTTCCACAAGGTTTTACTCACTTTACTGACTGCATGAATCTTTGGCAAAGAAGTGTGAACCTGGTAAGGGCTCTGCTGCAGCCCATGGCTTGTAGACATTTGTTTACTCGTGCAGATGAGATCGCCTCACATGTACTGCAGAGAAAAGCATTGATGGTGGAGATCATGAGCCGGGCAGCTCTCTGGTTTATGCGTTTCGACTTTGCCTTGGAATTCCCACGTCCGGTGATGCCAAACATGATCATGATTGGAGCAACAGTTAGCCAGAAACCAAAACCTTTATCACAAGTGAGTCTTCGTTGTTCAGTTCCTAATAGGCTTATACTCTAAGTGCTGTAGCTGGTATGTAGATTAAAAAAAGTTTTTTTTTGTTTTTTTGTTCAAACTATAGAAATGCATAAATGTCCAGTAATTCTGGAACACACAGGATAAGCATAGATTATAGAATGTAATATCTGTTCAACTTATAAAACAATTGTAACTTGTATAACACACTTGTATAAAAAAAAAAAACACAGTTGTAAAACATAAAATACTCTACAAAGACGCTACAAGCACAGGCTGAGAAGCTGCTGGTGATTGTAGATAAAATCGGTGCTGCTGAACACGACCAAACTACTCTTACTGTTCTTGCTGCCATATCTTTATATAGCCAAAACAATAAGACTTGTGTTATTTCAAATTCAGTGATTTAGTCCAAATGCACCAAGACCTTTTACTGTTTTTGTTCTGTTCTGTTTTCTTTGAATGATGTAAAAACTGATGACAGTGATAAATATGACAGCATTAGATTTGAATGTAGTGTGCTTAAGATTTTTATATGAAAGATAATCTGAGAGAAAGATATTAGATTTGATGTTAAGTATGGCATAGATACATTCCAAATCTGTACTGTATGCTAGCTAGTATCTCTGAGTATTCATGACAACCTTTAAAAGTACATTTAATTTGTTGGAGATATAAAAACTCTTAGACCTGCTAAAGAAACTATTTATATTTATTTAATATTCATATTTTGGGGGGAATAAAATCTGAAATGACAGGGTGATACAACTGTCCTGATATGATAAGGAAAAAGAAAAGAAAGAAAAAAACGCCATTGTAAGAATTAAATTCTAGAAAAGAAAACCGTTTGACAATCTTTTATTATTATTTCTGAGATAATCATTCAGGAAAAAAAACATGAAACAAGTAATTATATCATAGAGACCACCCCTGCAAACTCTAAGGTCAGAAATATTCAGAATTAGGTTAGTTCAGCTTTATCTGGCGCAACTCCCTAAACTAGAAGTAAAGTGTTGTTCTAAAGTATTGAACTAAAGTATTGTTCAATGTTAGTTCATGATACCTAATGCATTAACTAATGTTAACATCTTAAACCTTATTGAAAAGTGTTACCAATATATTAACCTGTTGCTGACATTTGGTCCTCTTGACCTTTGTATGAACAAAGCTGTCTTTAGATAACTGTGATAGTTCTTATATGCTTGTTCATTCTTGAAATAATTAACCCAGAGCTACATTTAACCCACTTGTTAGACTTTAAACTACAGTGCAGTGACATACCGTAAAAAATCTGAGCTGATGCAGCCAAAGACCTATCAACACTCACTCCCCTTTTGTCTGGTTTAGAGGCACCTCCTCTTTTAAAAACATTACCAGGCTTCTTAAACGTATCTCTGTATGCTTTCTACTGTACGAACGTTAGAGGAATGGTGAGAGCACTGAGTATTCCCGCTCTGGGGCTTCTAGCCTGGCTATGCTTGTTCTCCTCAGAGCCTGTTCAGGCTGGAAAGGTGCTTGTCATGCCGGTGGATGGCAGCCACTGGCTGAGCATGAAGATCCTGGTGGAAGAGCTGTCTCAGAGGGGTCATGAGATGGTGGTCCTGATCCCTGAAACCAGTGTTCTGATAAGGGCGTCTGACAATTACATCACTAAGTCTTTTCGTGTGCCCTACACCCATGCTGATCTGAATGCCAACTTGGACAACATAAAGAAGAATGCGTTTGAGAAGCCTCCGCAATTGATTGATATCTTTGAAAATTTGAGGAACCTGATAGAGTTCACAAATATGCAGGTGAAAGGCTGTGAAGGGCTGCTGTACGACGAGCCCCTCATGAAGAGTCTAAGAGAGACAGGATTTGATGTTTTGCTCACTGATCCTTTTCTGCCGTGTGGCACTATCCTTGCCGATACCTTCTCACTTCCCGCTGTTTACTTTTTGCGTTTGATTCCCTGTCGGCTTGATGAATCAGCCGCCCAGTGTCCCTCACCTTCATCTTTTGTCCCACGCTTGTTCACCAGTTACTCAGATAAGATGACTTTCCCTCAGAGAGTAAAAAATACTTTTATGACCATTTTTGAAATGTACTTTTGCCGTAAACTGTTTGCCAGTGCAGATGAACTGGTCAGCAGATATCTGCAGAAGGACACTACATACAAAGAGCTATTAGGGCACGGTGCAGTCTGGCTTCTAAGGTATGACTTTACCTTTGAGTTCCCCAAACCTCAAATGCCAAACATGGTCCAAATAGGGGGCATCAACTGTGCAAAGAAGGGTCCACTGACAAAGGTAAGATGTTAATGAGCATAGTCATTCTCAGATGTTTTATGAACTGAATCACGTCTTTTACAATAGTGAAATGCACTTACTGGTAAGGCTGTACAGTTAATGGGAAAAAAAAAAAAAATGACAGCATTTATGCGTTACATATTGACGCTTGGTCAGTTCCTTTCGGCGCCACTTTTTAACGCACAGCCCAGCAAACACAGCAACATTGTAAAAACGTTTTTTTCACGTTGTGAAAAGGTCGTGATAACGTTTTTATCCTACGTATTTAATACGACAGATGTCGGGTTTTTTTCACGTTATAAATACGTTTTTTTTCACAACGTTGCAGAAACGTATTTATAACGTTTCTCTCACGTCTCCTTTCAACGTTGCAGAAACGTACTTACCACGTCCAAACTGGTTCTTCACTTCACACATGCTGTCATCAAAATTATTTTTTTTACTGTGTTATCTTTGAAAAATGACTTTAATATAAAACATAACTACACTAAGATAAATAGATTAAGTGGTCTTTTTAGATATCTTTATAATTCGTTATAGGCTAGTCACAGGTTACAATATTTCTGTAAATCTGAATATTCAGCTCATTACTAGCGCTTTTTACATTTCACCTTACCTGTAGGGCTGACCTCTGGTTGTTGCCCATTTTATAAAACTACATTAACATATGTAATACTAATAATTTATACTACACACAAATTTAGTCACTCATTGTATTTATTCACAAAATATAAAAAGCAATATGATAGAGGTATTTCACAAAGAAAAATCTGTCATTTACTCATCCTTGTGTTATTCCAATCTAAACCTGTATGACTTTCTTTCCTCTGTTGAACACAAAGGGAGGTGTTAATGTTAACCTTAGTCAGGAGATATTAAGCATAATGTTCCTTATTCACCATTCACTTTTTTGAACCAAAGAAAGTGAATGGTGAATAAGGAACATTAACTTTAAGGTCTAACAAAGTCATACAAGTTTGGAACAACAACAACAAAAAAAGTGATAAACGATAACAGCTTTTTCGTTGTTCGTAGAGATAATGTAAAATGAAATTCCAGTACTTTCAAGGACCTTGAGATTTTTTTCAAAGACTACAATTAGAGCTCTCATTAATAATAATAATACAATTCTAAACCGATAAATAAAAATACGCCAATAAAACAAAATGGTACAAATAAAGTACAGCACATGCAAATCATGCAATGACTGGCAAATTTAAATATAAGAACATTAACAAATAGAAAAATCCAAGAAATTTCAGTGCACAGATGTTATAACAGAAGAAAAAAAAACTGCATTTCATCTATAAAATGTAAATTTTCTCATTTTAACTAGTTATAATTATTATAATAATTGCAATAAAATAATTTGTATTGCAATCTAATTACTTTTTTGCACTAAAACCAATGCTTATATTTTAAGGATTTTTTTTCAACACAAATTACAGATAAGGTATCCAAAATACAATTTAGAACTTGTTAATTAATATATATTACATATGTAAAGTTTATAATGGCTATTATTGTTCAATAAATAATATTTTATAATATTGGCATAACTGATTTTGATAAACAGTCTGTGTTTTAGCTGTTTTTCTAGACTGGGTAAACCCAGCCTGATCTGCCGGCGATTCGATTTCGCCCTGCAACTCAGTCTGGAAACCTGTACATTCATTTCTACTGCTTCTGTTACACTTTTGCGGGAACCAATCACAGACTGGCTTATCCACCTGGCGCGCTATTGGCGGGTTTAACATGATGACGGATAGAGAAGCGATGGGTCGTTGCCCGTTGATCACGCCTCTTGTGGTCTGATTGGTTGAAGGACTATCCAATTGCGTACAGAATCATTTGAATTATGCTCGTTTATCACGCCTTTTGTGGTCTGATTGGTTGAAGGACTATCCAATTGCGTACAGAGTCATTTGAATAATGCTCGTTTATCAGCCTCTTGTGCAGTAGAAAATACAGAGCAGACTCCCCAGACCAATGTTCAGTCTTAAATTGAGCTTGGTCTGGTGATAGCCAGACAACTGTTTTTCAGCACTTTCATAGCAGGTTACATTGTTATGCCAGTAGGTGGCAGCAAGGGGCTGTCTTAATGAGTTAGTAAGTTAGTAAACCTTTCATTCAATGCTGATTCATTCTGTTGTAGTGCCGAATTCTGTGACCCTAGTTATAAGGTTAGGGATGGGTTTAGTAGTAGGTTGGATTTGCTCAATACAGCGCCGTCACAGATTTCGTCACAACACCGGAAATCTGACACTTCATTTCTTAGAGATCATTGCATTGACTAACGTTGATGCCTGTCATGTGAAATCCCCTTAACCACTGAAAGAATACTATGACAAATATACAGCGAATGTGGGGGGAATTATGTTTCACACTGGTGCACTAAATAGATGAGTAATATCTGCATGCACCTAATTCTACAGAGAACATATAATACGCCAGTAGACAGCAATCCATATGAGAGAGAAGTCTGGTGTGGAAGGTGGATCTGGAACCGACTTCTGTCCAGGTTGTCACAACATTTCTTGTTTATCTGTCTTCACAAACTGCCCTAAAATATACAATTCAAACATCAACAAGGATTGTTATAAATATAACATGAGGTTCTTACCTTCACAATGCTCATTTGGCCTCTGTGGTGAAGTGTGCAGAAAATTCTGCCGGACTGAAATTTAGTCTTTTAGTCATTTTAGTCATACCCTTCTTATACTAATGGTAACAACTTTATAACACAACAATAAATAACTCTCAAAACTAACTCTCTTTAATACTGCAAATACCACGTAGAGCCATATGATTTCCGCAATGCAGAAACATGGACGAAATCACAGAATCCAGTCACAAATGAAATTTACTGTATTAAGCGGAACGTCACAGAATTTGGCAATTTTTGAATGAATAAATCAAAAGTAGGGCTGTACAATGAATCAGATATCGATACAGACTAGTGTCTGTGAATATTAAAGCTCAAAAAGACTGCTAATGAAATGTTCTGCCATGTCTATGTGAATGAGCGCTGCAGTTTCAACTACTACTACACAAACTGAAGCACGCGTGACGCTCGTGATGATTTCAGTGTCTACTGTCTCCCTATACATGAACACATGAACTTCATCTGCAGAGCTGCTCTTAGAGTCACTTCATGAACATTTCACCATTTAATTTACTAGAACTATCAACATTTGTTGTATCATATACACACAGGAATGTATGTATGTTTGAGGTTTTACTTACAAGTCAGATGGTTCATAGCGCCTTAGAGATGTTCTCTGCACAGCCATCAGAATCTAGGAACATAAACAATTTGTCACAGAGCCAACAATATGTGGTATACAATGTCAGGTTTATTAGAAATAAATAAACTAGAGCAGAGGTGAAAATGCAGAAAAAATATGAATAATATACAGGATATACAATATATAATATTTTAAGATACCAGAATTTACGTTTAGGTTTTACAGATGCATGGTGATATACGTGGTCAATACTTGTTTACCATGAAAGATCAAAACGTGTTTGAAATAGTTTCAGCCACTGATTATATAGATCAGTGGTTTCAGCCCATTTTCACGCTCCGATTAACCGTACAGTGCAAACTTTTAGGTTAAATAATTAGATTAACCTTACTTCTATTCATCCATTGACAAATTGCCAGCAAAACATTTACAAAACTAGAATTAAAATCTAGAATCTAGAATTAAAGAATTAAAGCATTACATACTGATGGAGTATAAAATGTCCCGAAAGTTGATAACGCATTGTTTAAGTGGATAGTGCAGCCTAGGCCTACATCAAACTGTAAATGGAATGAGAATGAAAGCAGTATGTAATAGCCTATTTGAATTCAGTTTATGTATAATAGGCTAGCCTGTATAATATAATATAATATAATATAATATAATATAATATAATGCACACACATATGTAACAATTTTAAGCTTTATGTTATATGCATTTTTAAAATATATATTTCAATATATTTAACAGTGTACACATTAAATAGGCCTATATTACATTTCTGCATGGGACTGCATAGAACAGTGTAAAAACATAAAAAATCCCTAATATGAACTGAATACAGCATTAACAATTATGCAGTATACAAATAGATTACTTGTAAATATTTTTTTTAAACATTCACCAATCATTCCTGTTCGTGCGTCGACATCCCTTTTATTTTTTTACACTCTATGAGCTGTTTGATCCACACCATCGCCAGGCTCGTGATTAGGGGTGTTCGATTCCAGGTTTTTTGGAGTCGACTCCGATTCCCGACTCCCACTGTAGGAGTCTATGGAATCGACTCCTCGACTCCACTTACTTTTACATCAAAACAGGGTCAAAAATAAGACAAAATTGCAGTTGTTACACACTTAAATTATTTTCCCCAACACAAAGCATTAAAATCCCCTTATTAAAATCGCATACTTTTAGCGTGACCGTCCAAATTAGTCCGTACCATAGGAGGTTTGGCATATGGTTGTATTTTGGTACTGTCATGACGTTTTTTAAACGTCTTATTCCAACGTGCAGATTACGTTATTTTAACACCTGAATAAAACGTCTACCAAAAGTTGTAGTTTGGTCTAGTTTCGTTTTCGAAGTAGACAAACGTGATATTTACCTTTTTTGACTACTTAAAGAAAACTTACCAGGTTGGTATTTTCACAACGTTTTATTTTGGTTACATTATTTTTCTATTTCAAAAAAACGTTTTTAAAACGTTGTACTACAACACTACCTAATTGCAACCAAAATACAACGTTGTGAAAAGTTGTAAAAACGTTTTGTGTTTGCTGGGAGGGTACCCCTTTGGCGTCGTTTTCCGACGCACAGGGTAAGTTACTCCATTGATTTCAGTTGTTTGCTCAATTGGTCAGATCAAGACGCATTTAATTATTTGCATTTGTAAAAGTAGTATTTGTAAAAAAAAAAAAAAAAAACATGATTTTATGATTTTATTTATAGGCTACTTTTATATTTTGGAGCAACTAACCCCACTCCTACCTAAACCTACCCATTTCTGAACAATATAAAACACATAACAGGCAAATAAAAGTACAGTCACAGGTATTTATTGCAAAAATTGACCAAAAACAGTATAAAAGTATTAACTCATGTTGCATTCCAAGTCTTCTGAAGTCATACGATATCTTTATGTGAAGAAAGAGTTGATCTTAATGTTTTAATCGCTGAAATGATGATCCAACCCGCCGCTCCGTGAACACACACACTCCACTCAGTCATATCTCATTCAAATGATACACACCCGACCCGACTCTTTAGCATGACGTGATCGGTCACGAGACACACGAGAGCCAATGGCATTTTACAATCAAAGCTGACGTAATGACGCAATTGGCCACGAGACATACGACAGCAAATGCTGTCAAAGCTGTAACGTTTCTTCCGGCGGCAATTTTTGAAATGTGTTGTTGTGTTCATGATCTTCGGCGGATGGACTCAACGCTGATCGCTTTTGGGGATTTTCTTCACACAAATCAATCATTTGGCCTCGGAACACTTGGAATATTTGTACTTTTTGAATAAATTGTGGCTGCAGTCGTATCTGCCTGTTATATTCTGTTTTTTATAATACACAAATGGGTAGTTTTAGGGATGGGGTTGGGTTACGTGTTCAAAACGTGTCTGAATAGCGTAAATAAAAAAAGAAAATAACGTTAAATGTAAATAAAATTATGCTGGCTGATTAAATTGAGAATCACACTCCATGTCATAATGGCAAAATCATAACCCAATATATAGTTTCATCATGACGATAACCATGCCCAACGCGTCTATATGACGCCAAAGGTTTCTCATTGAAATCAATGGAGTACTGCGCGTCGAAAACCGACGCTAAAGGGGTACCCTGTGCGTTAAAAAGTGGCGCCGAAGGGAACTGACCAAGCGTCAATATGTGACGAATAGGAGTGAGACCGTGTTGCTATTTAACGACGTCAGGACAAACAAGTTCTGCATAACTAATTGTTTAAGAGTGCCAACCTGCACAATCATGAACAATGTTCAAATGTCCAATCTGCAATCAACTAAGATGTGTATAATTAAAAGTGAGACCACTCAGAGTCCGTTTAGGAGTTCAGATATTGTGCATAATTTTAGAATTTTCGAATCCAGCATGATTGTATTTGCAAGAAAAGTATTTTTTCCTTTTGATTTTTTTTCCATTTCGAGAGGAAATGAGGGGCCCCTTAGTGTTTACAACATGAAACAGCAGGGGAAATTAGACAGTTTGTTTTTGTAATTATGTTGTGTACTTTTCAGTAAGCAAAAAGGGAAAGTTACTCTTTTACCAAGAGGCATATCGGTTTTATTGTTGCAGTATGCTGCTTTTCAGAAGCATGCAAGTTTATTTAGGTATTTGTGAATGCACAAAAAAAATGTAAGGAAGAATTGCATTGAAAAGGGGGAGTTAACAATGGAAGTTTGCTCCATTGTGTCCTTGAAATGTGATATATATGTTCAATGCTGATGTCTGTCCTCTGTGCAGGAACTGGAGGAGTTTGTGAATGGTTCTGGAGAGCATGGGTTTGTGGTCTTCACTCTGGGCTCCATGGTGTCACAGTTACCCGAGGCCAAAGCCAGAGAGTTCTTTGAGGCATTTAGGCAGATACCTCAGAGGGTAAGTGTGGAAACATAAAATAAAGACTACTTTTAAATTCTTAAATACAATTGAAATGCAAACTCTAATTTTAACACTATGATGATCATGTTTAATGACCCTTTGGGGTCCAAGTATGGCCAGCAGTGTTGTCATGTTTTGCTAGATAAATAAATGACCTGGTCTGAAAAAAAAGGCCAAAATATTCAACCCAGTCTGAAAAAAAAAAGTCCAAAATAAACGACCTCTGGTTTTGGTCATATGCACATCATACAGTCTGCATATAGGGCACCCATTTGAAAAGTATTTTGTTCCAGTTTTCTATCTTGTTCTGTTCTGTTTCATTCCATGAACCGTTTCTAGAACATCCTCCAACTCCCCCAGATGAGGACCAATCCCATCAGGGCATAAATGCACTTGAATTAAAAACTATGATTTTATTGTCCACAAAACTCCTAAGACATTTTATTTTCCCTTCCTGTCTAAATAAGATTATTTACAAATATACAGTAATATGTGTGCATTGATGGCTATGTATTGTATTATTTAAGAAATGTATTACTGTTGCACAAAAAGCAGCTAGTAATGACATGAAGATGTTGAATAAAATTACTGTACATGGTAAAAACATACAGTCAGTATGTGGGTTCAGTAACGTTAAACCAGGGGAATCCAAACTCTGTCCTAGAGGGCCACTCCAACTTGCCTCAACTCACCTGACTGGAAGTTTCTAGTATGCCTAGTAAGACCTTGATTAGCTGGTGTGTTTAATTGGGGTTTGAGCTAAACTTTGCAGGACAGTCGCCCTCCAGGAGCAGGATTGGACACCGCTGTGTTAAACGCATACAGCTCTGGCTTGAATAACAGCACCATTTCGGTTAAAAAGAGCGGTACTTGCCTCTGTAACATTGCCGTGCAAAAGATTTGGTAACTCTGATGGCTAGCCATGTATTTTGTGAAACAAAATTTATGTTATGCAAAATAATGCATGTCATCATACTGTATGTTTAGGATTACATGGCTTCATATTATTAACCTTTAGCTCTCTTTGATTTGTAGGTGCTATGGAGGTACACTGGACCAGTCCCTGAAAATGCTCCAAAGAATGTCAAACTGATGAAATGGCTTCCACAAAATGATCTCTTGGGTATGTTTATATTCTCATTTGACCTGCTAAACCTCCTGGAAGATGTTTTGATTTAAAGAAATTGCTTTTTTGGAACTCATGGCATATTGGTAACACTTTAGAATAATGGTCCGTCATCAAGTAACTATGCAGGAAGTAATGCAGGACTAATGAGTAGTACTACATTAACACTTCAGCTACTACTATTAACTAATATAGAAGCAAGCTTAACTAATCAGTAAGTAATAGCAAATTTAGGAGATAGTTCCTTATTAGGTAATCAATAATTACTTAATGAGATTAGCCTCATTAATAACTATTAACTAACTGACAAATTATAAAGAACATTATCGTGTGTCTGAGACGTAATCAGTCATCACTTTACTCTGAATAAAGTCATAAAATGCATCACTAATTACTCAAGTGTTACCTAGTCACTATGCAGGAACTACTAGTGACCTGGACCATTATTTTAAAGTGAAAAAGATGTTTTTACTTTTAAAATAATGGTCCAGGTCACTAGTAGTTCCTGCATAGTGACTAGGTAACACTTGAGTAATTAGTGATGCATTTTATGACCACGTTGAGAGTAAAAAAAGACAATTGCTCACATCTCAGACACGTTGATGCTGTGATTAGTAATTAATTAGTAATTGTTTATAATTTGTCATAGTTACCTATTAGTTCTTAATGATGCCAATCCCATTCAGTAATTATTGATTACCTACTAAGGAACTATCTTAGTCCTAAATTTGCTATTACTTACTGATTAGTTAAGCTTGTTTCTATATTAGTTAATAGTATAGCTGAAGTGTTAATGTAGTACTACTCATTAGTCCTGCATTACTTCCTGCATAGTTACTTATTAATGACAGACTATTATTTTAAAGTGTTACCGGCATATTTTAATTCACTACAAAATCATTTGGCAACACACTGATATGCTGAATGTGTTGATATACTGAATGTTTTCTTGTATGTTGTAGGCCATCCTAAGATTAAGGCTTTTATTACACATGGTGGATCACATGGAATCTATGAGGGAATCTGTAATGGGGTGCCAATGGTGATGCTTCCTCTGTTTGGAGACCAAGGGGATAACGCCCAGCGCTTAGTGGCTCGAGGAGTTGCAGAAGCCCTGAGTATCTTTGATGTGACCTCAGACAAACTGCTGGTTGCATTGAGAAAGGTCCTGAATGACAAAAGGTAAACATATGAATTACGTTTAGCCTGTGCATGAAATGCAGTTTATGCACTGCACTGTAAACCTGAATAAGAATTTAAGGTAATCAGTTACATCACATTTTTTTAAGTTAAGAAATTTAAAGTTTAAGTAAGCATTAAGTAAGTATTTTGTACTTACATATTTTAATTGCTCTTAACTTGAATCTCAACTTAAATATTTTAAGTAGTGGAAACTTGGCTAGCTTTAACTAGCTAATTCAATAAATGCTACCTTGCTAATTGGTGACGCAATGCTTTGATGGCATCAGCATAGCATAGCATGAATGAGTACAGCAATATAAAACATTTAACATATATCTGTTCTCAAACTAAACTCATGCTCCACTCGTCACCATGATGGTAACCCTACAAAAAACCAACATAACAGAAACTCTTCTAAACTGGCATAAAAAACATTAAACACTACTAAATCTCACACTTAAAATTAATCTTGCACCAAAAACATTATACAACACTTTAGCATTTTAGCATTTACTTTTAAGTGTCATGGGAAAGCATGCAGGGAAGTAGAAATTCCAGCCCAGTTTCAGATAAATTTAAGTTTGTCTAAATTAAAAGAAACAAGTTCCTAAAACTCAAAACAATAAAACAATTCATATTACTTAAGTGTCAGATATGGGAACTCAAAAGAAAAAGGAAGTTCTAAATACTCATAAAAGTTAATTTGATTGAACTAATTTGGTAATTTGTTGAAACCAATTAATTATTTTGAGTGTTAGGGTTTACAGTGAGATGCATTCTGTTTTGATTCATACAACATTTAGTAATGAACTCAAAGTGGCTTATTCAACGTGTTACTTGCCATTTCTTTGTAATTATTTGTGTAGATTATGCAATCCTTTTGTATGCAACAAAATATAAACATACTTCCTCCATCTTTGACTCAACAGCTACAAGGAGAAGATGACAAAGCTTTCAGCTATTCATAGAGACCGTCCCATTGAGCCTCTGGACCTGGCTGTGTTCTGGACTGAGTTTGTCATGAGACACAAAGGGGCAGATCATCTCAGAACTGCAGCCCATGAACTGAACTGGATTCAGTATCATTCTCTGGACGTCATTGGCTTTCTCATTCTCATTCTAGTGACTGTTATTTTTGTGACTGTCAAAAGCTGCATGTTCTGTTTCAGGAAATGCTTCAAGAAAACTCAGAAAAAGAAGAAGGAGTAGATACATGGTCAACTTTTTGTCCTTTCTTTGTGGGGACTTCTTTAATCTGTGTTTTTATAACTTTAATATCTCCATGACCTCGATCCATGACTTGAATAAAGCCTCACAAAACCTACTGAGTGTGAACTTTTACTTTTTTCTATATGTTTTAGTTTGGCCTGGCTATATGTTATTTCAAAACACGATATACAGGACAGATATTATGAAAATGCTATAAAATTTAGTGCTTATTTCAGAAAACATCTTTGATAATGAATCTTTTTGCTTGGTTATATCTACAGCTCTGTTACTGTTACAGATAATTAGATCAGATTGCATGACATTATGGTATTTTGAAAGTCTATCTGAAGTTTGCTTAGGTGTCTTCATACAATTTCTGTCTGTTAAGTCATTGACTGACTCTTCACTGAAAGAAGAAACAAAGCATCTGCTTTCGGTTTCAATCCATGAAATAGGCTTTAATGATTAAAAAAAATAATCCCCCATTTTCACAGACAAGGTTTAAAATAGTCCCAGACTAAAATGCATGTTTAAACGGCTTTAACTGAAAGCAACTTGCACTAGCATATCTTAAAATATGTTAGTGTCATTGTTTTGTTTCAAGATGCACACTAGTAATGTTTTTTCTAAGGCATGTTTATAAAAGCAATTTAAATGTCCTAATTTGACTAAGGCCTAATCCTGACTTAATCTAAACCTTGTCTGTGAAACCAGGCCAATATTGCATATCCTCATTAAAGAATTAGTTCATTTCAAAATAAATATTTCCTGATAATTTACTCACCCCCATGTCATCCAAGATGTTCATGTCTTTCTTTCTTCAGTCGAAAAGAAATTAAGTTTTCTGAGGAAAACATTCCAGGATTTTTTTTTCCATATAATGGATTTCAATTGCAACCAGTGGGTTGAAGGTCCAAATCAATGCAGTTTCAAAGGGCTTCGAAGGGCTCTGCACGATCCCAGCTGAGGAATAGGGTCTTATCTAGTGAAACCATCTGTTATTTTCAAGAAAAAATAAAAATTTATATACTTTTTAACCACTAATGCATGATTTAGCTGTTGTGAAAATGAACAGTTTGTACACTACTGTTCAAAAGTTTAGGGTCAGTACAATTTTTTTTTTTAAAGAAATCAATACTTTTATTCAGCAAGGACACATTAAGTTGATCAAAGGTGACAGTAAAGACATTTATAATTTTACAAAAGATTTCTACTTCAAAGAAATGCTATTCATTTGAACTTTCTATTCATCAAACAATCCTGAAAAAAGTAGCCTATCATGGTTTCCACAAAAAATATCACAATCGTAGCACAATTGTTTTCAACATTGATAATAATAATAAATGTTTCTTGAGCATCAAATCAGCATATTATTGCATATTATCAGAGTGATTTTTGAAGGATCATGTGACACTGAAGACTGGAGTAAAAATTCAGCTAAAAATGCTGCTAAAAATTAAGCTTTGCCATCACAGGAATAAAACTTATATTAAATATTTTAAATTGTAATATTTCATTATATTACCATTTTATTGTACTTTTGATCAAATAAATGCAGCCTTGATGAGAATAAGAGACTTCTTAAAAAACACATTACAAAATCTCACCGATCCCAATTTTTTTAACAGTATAGTGTACATTACAGTGGATCTCCCTAAATGCTGACATCTTTAGAATTTATGACTGATAAAGGAATATTAGATATCTCTCTTTCTCATTAACCATTTCAGTCGTATCCGACTCTTGGTGATTCTGTCCATGAATTTTCTTGGCAATGTTTTTTCTGGGGTAGATTGCCAGGTCTTTCACCAATCCTCCCCATTACATGGCTGGGAATCACACACACACACCTACGGCCAATTTGGCATGTCCAATCCACCTAACCTGCATGTCTTTAGACTGTGTGGGGGAAACCGGAGCAGCCGGAGGAAACCCACACGAACAAGGGGAGAACATGCGAACTCCACACAGAAAGGACTCCTGGACAGCTGGAGTCTTACAGTGAGGCAATAGTGCTACCCACTGGCACTTAGTCACGGTGCCACCATACTAGATAGGTATACATAATAAAAAAGACACAATAGGTGGGTAATATTTAACTCTAGGGGTGATCAACTTCACTGCACAGCACCTTCTGTTTGATGTTCACAGTGTTCTTAGTGCATGAACACTATTCTGTCTTGGGCTGCAATTAACTAACAACTAACAACTTAGTCTATAACTGAGTTGCAGTGAAAGTAGCAAATAGTGTGTAAAGTTGCTTTATGATAAAGAGACGCATGCAAAATTAAATAAACAGAATATTAAAAAATAAATGTGACGTTATTTTGGGGGTATTTTGGTCACGTTTTAAGCACGACCTAGTTAATTTCTGACCCTTGTTAATTACTATATACTATTGGTATAGGCTACCACATCTTACCTATAAACTTCTTAATAGCAGCGTTTCTTCACAATTCACCGATTTCAACAGGACTTTTATTTTGAAAATTATGTGGTGGGAGAGGCGCCGTGGAAATGTTAAACAGTTCCTTTCACTTTTTGTTGTAGAGACATAATAGGCCTACAGTTGCGTTTCGTGGTTTGTGTGCATTTAGCATTTTTTTTTGACGTGCTGAAATGCTTGAAAATGAAAGCAGAGAGGGTCATGAAGCTGAAGAGTATGTCGGACTTGCGGATTTTGTGGCTGAAGGAGATGAGCAGGTATGCTGTTGTGCACATGATGGTCGCCTCTCAAAATAAACACACAGTGAGTGAGTGAGATTCTTGCTACCTTCACGTGCTATATTCCTACTTTCCACTTCTGAAGTCATGATTACGAGCTCGTCGCATTCAAGTGCTTTACAGGAATCGTGAAGGACACCAGGTTTACTCTTGCTTATTTTTTGGGAAAACCTTATTAAAGCCAAATGGTGTTTAGCGTCCCATTCATTGACAACCATAAACATTCACCACGATATCTCTAGATGGAATTTAGGTCAAGTAGATTTTCGCTAAAACATACAATACGCTTAAAATATTTATTTGTATTTGTAAATATATGCACTATAACTACTAGACAAGGAGATGTAGCTGTTGTGGGGGGGAAAAAAACTTAAAGAATACACCAATCGTTTTTCCTTTCCGCCGTGTGACCCGTCAATCTCGGGAACTTGCGTATGAAAGCAAATAAATACGCTCATGTCCAATTTTTAAACAGGAAAGTCGTATTTACGATATATATATATATATATATATATTATATAAAAAAAAAATATATATATATATATATATATAATAATATTATTATTATTATTATTATTTTATATATATATATATATATATATATAATAATAATAATAATAATAATAATATATATATATATATATATATATATATATATATATATATATATATATATATAATTATTTATTTATTATTATTTTTTTTATTTTTTTTTATCAATTATAACATATGAAACACAGAATGATAATGCAATTCTACATGCCAGGGAGCAAGAAAATAATATACCTTTTAAAAAGATTCATAGTTTTTACAGCTTTCTTCTTGGAAGAGTCAGAAATCAAACACATGTACAGTTTTAACTCTTCCAGAAAAAGATTAAAGAAAGGCTTACACTTACAATATTTACATTTGTGTACAAAATATTTGGCGAGAAATAAAATAAGATTGAATAAATAAAAAACATCTGACAGTTCTCTTGCAAAATGTGTATAACCCAAAATAACATTTTCATATTTTAATGAAATTTCAGGAATTATACCAAAAAAAAAATACTCAATGTTTTTCCACAGATTCTTAGTATATTCACAATACCAGAATAAATGAGACAAATCTTCAGTTTGGAGACCACAGAAGGAGCAATTTACATCAAAGTCATCAGAAATAAACCTTTGTAAAAAAAAAAAAAAAAAAAAAAAAAAAACATTTTGTGGGATAGCACCGATGTATCATTTTATAAGACACTTCTTTTATCTTATTGTACAAAAATAATTTTTGGGGCAAATTCCACACTCTAGCCCAGTTAATTTCACCTATATGTCTGTTTCAATAAAAGATGGCATTCGGACAAGAGACAACCTCATTCTGGAACAGAGCACGAATACTCCTATTATTAGATTTGGTGGCAAGGGATAATTTACCGACATATGTATCAAATACATTGAGATGTGGCACAATCTGAGAGAGCTTGTTATTAAATCCCTTCATAAACATAATAATCCCAGAAGGGATAGCTCCAAAAACAATAGCATATTCTTTTGCTGTAATTGGGATTTTATAATGTGACAAAAACTCATATTTTAAAGGAATTCCTTGGACATTAAATAACTGACTTACCAAAATAATATTATTTTTAACCCAATTATCAAAATAAATTGATTTATTCTTGTACAGCAAATCTCTGTTGTGCCAAATTATATAACTGTGTGGAGAAAATTATGCTTGTAAATCAAAGACCATGATAAGAGACATTGTTTGTGAAAGTAAGATAATTTGGAAGGAATTTTGTCAGGATTATAATTACATAAGAGCAAATAATTTAGACTACCCAATTTAGAGAAAATAAAATTTGGTATAAAATTCCATAAAGAGGTGGGATTTTTGAAGTGTTGTTTAATCCAATTAATTTTAAACGTATAATTAAGGGTAGAGAAGCTGATAAAGTTAAGTCCACCTTTTTCATAAGAATACATAACTACAGATTTTCTAATATAGTGTTTCTTATTTTTCCATAAGAAATTAAATAAACATTGGTCAACTGTCTTGGAAGTCTAAACATCGACATAACGAGATGTGGCAGAATAAGCTAGACGTGAAAGACCCTCTGCTTTAGAGAGTAAGTTCTACCCTTGAGAGACAAATCTCTTAGTAACCAGAGATTTAGTTTCTTTTTGGTTTTTTCTATAATCGGAGAAAAGTTATCAACACATCTATTCTTCATATCCTTAGAAACGACTATACTCAAATAAGTAACTTTATCTTTCACTGGGATGCCATCTATGTTTGTCAAACAACAATTTTTAATTGAAAATAGCTCACATTTATGGATATTTAGATGTAAGCCTGATGCCCGAGAGAATAAACTAATAATATTAATAGCTAAAGAAACCTGAGCAGAGTTGCGTAAAAAACAGTGTAGTATCATCTGCGAGTTGACTCAGTATGCTCTCTCTATCTTCAATATTAATGCCCTGTATAGCGCTTGCCTTAAGATAAACAGAAAGTAGTTGACCAATTAATAAAAATAAATACGGTGAGATCGGGCAGCCTTGTCTAATTCCGCGTAGCAAATTAAATCTGGTAGATGAGCCCATCTTCAGTTTGATAGAACAGTTTGCATTTGCATATAGTGTTTGAACAGCTTGGATAAAAAAAGGCCCAAAAACCAAACTTTTCTAAAGCAAGAAAAAGAAACTCATGCTCAACAGAATCAAATGCTTTATAAAAGTCTAAAAACAAAATACAGCTCTCATCTACTATTAAATCAGAATAATCAATAAGATCCAATACTAACCTAATATTATTTGAAATATGCCTCCCCAATAAAAAAACAGACTGGGATTCATCTATAACAGACTCTATTGCTTTTTTAAGACGTTTAGCATAAATTAAGGATCAAATTTTGTAATCGTTATTAAGAAGACAAATTGGGCATCAATTATCAAGACAAATAACATCTTTTTTGGGTTTTGGGAGTAACGTAATAAGGCCTTGTGTGAGTGTAGGGGGGAGAGAGCCTTTTAAAATACTTTCTCTGAAAACTTGCAAAAGAAAAGGAGCTAATTGTTTTGCAAATAATTTGTAGAACTCGGAAGACAAGCCATCCACTCCTGGAGATTTGTTAAGTTTAAGACAATTAATGGCTTCAGTGGCTTCTTCCAAACCAAGAGTGTCACACATGTTTCTGTCTGCCCCATTAATTTGACAAAAACTAGGTAATGAACTGAAGAAACATGTAGCTGCTCCGTAATCAAAAGAGGAACTATACAATTTTTTATAAAAATCAACGCAATATTGTGCAATTTCTTTTGGATTGTCAGATATATGTCCATCGTATTTAGATATATTTATCGTATTTACGATAATTCCGATAGAGACAGAGCAACACGCGTCAAAGTCTGAAAACCACGCCCACCGGGGGGGAAAACAATCCAACCGACTCCATTGACTTTGTATTAGGTGAAGCGGTCTCCTTGTCATTTCTGACTTATAACAAAAAACAGAACAATGTCTAAAAGCTGCTATGTGACAGGGTGTACAGCAAACAAGCTAAAAACTTTATAAGCTGTTGAGCTGTTGAAAAAAAAAAAAAAAGAGCATTAAGGACACAAAAGTGGCCTAAATGCGCTCTGTCTCTATAGCACGTGAAGGATTGAGCGGAAGAGTATTTCTTTTTTTTTTTTTTAATAGTTGACCAAATGCCACAGCTCATTCAACGTCTGGTTTGCTTAATATTTTAGTCTTCTAAAGCCATCTAATAGCTTTAGATAGAGAAACATATCAACCAAAAACTGTTTACATGTGACAGTTACATGTGGTGACAAGATACGCACAAAAGGAACAAATACTTTTTCTCATTTTTTACTTTCTTTTTTTAACTGACAGCTTAGTTTCTCAGTTGGTGATAAACTGCTGGTCCATGAGAGGAGTTCAGACGTGTGGTGGTGGGCTGAACTACAGGGTCACTTTGGTTATGTCCCATCCAGCTATTTGCACAAAAGAGTAGAGGATGGTGAAGATGTTTGGCAAGATGACGAATACTTTGGCAATTATGGGACATTAGTAAGTACTAAAATGTTAAGCTAGTCAATCTAAAACCTAGCAAGTATCCAGTTAAATCATTAAAATGTCTTCAGTGCAATGGCAAGATTAAACTCACAGGATTCTTCATACAGAAGCAAACTATGTGTTAACATGTATTATCTGAATCTTTCTCTCAGAGGCTTCATCTGGAGATGCTGTCAGATAAACCCCGCACAGAAACATACAGGCAGGTGATCCTGAGTAATAGCACCTCCCTGAGGGGGAAGGTGGTCATGGACTTGGGCTGTGGGACAGGCATTATCAGCCTCTTCTGTGCCCTTCTAGCACAACCTGCAGCGGTGAGACAAACTAAATATTTGCAGAATGCTTTAAAGTAAGTCATTAAAGGGTTAGTTCACCCAAAAATGAAAATTATCCAATCATTTACTCAACATCAAGCCATCCTAGGTGTATATGACATTCTTCTTTCAGCCAAACAGGCACAAACAGCCACAATTGGAGTTATATTAAAAAAATATTCTGGCCCTTCCAAGCTTTATAATGGGAGTGAATGGTACAAATTTTTTTTTAAGCCCAAAAAAAAGCACATACATCCATCATAAAAGTAATCCATACAGCTCCAGGGGGTTAATAAAGGCCTTCTGAAGGAAAGCGATGTGTTTTTGTAAGAAAAATATCCATATTTAAAACGATGGCTTAAGGGTGAATAAATTATGGTATAATTTTCATTTTGGGGTGAACTATCCCTTTAAGCCTTATTGTGGGTGTAAATAGCAAAGGCCTGTAGAAATGGCACTAAACTGTATATATATACACACACACACACAGTGGGGAGAACAATACACTGCCGATTTTGCAGGTTTGCCCACTTACAAAGCATGTAGAAGTCTGTAATTTTTATCATAGGTACTCTTCAACTGTGAGTGACGGAATCTAAAACAAAAATCCAGAAAATCACATTGTATGATTTTTAAGTAATTAATTTGCATTTTATTGCATGTAAGTATTTGATACATCAGAAAAGCAGAACTTAATATTTGGTACAGAAACCTTTGTTTGCAATTACAGAGATCATACATTTCCTGTAGTTCTTGACCAGGTTTGCACACACTGCAGCAGGGATTTTGGCCCACTCCTCCATACAGACCTTCTCCAGATCCTTCAGGTTTCGGGGCTGTCACTGGGCAATACGGACTTTCAGCTCCCTCCAAAGATGTTCTATTGGGTTCAGGTCTGGAGACTGGCTAGGCCACTCCAGGACCTTGAGATGCTTCTTACGGAGCCACTCTTTAGTTGCCCTGGCTGTGTGTTTCGGGTCGTTGTCATGCTGGAAGACCCAGCCACGACCCATCTTCAATGCTCTTACTGAGGGAAGGAGGTTGTTGGCCAAGATCTCGCGATACATGGCCCCATCCATCCTCCCCTCAATACGGTGCAGTCGTCCTGTCCCCTTTGCAGAAAAGCATCCCCAAAGAATGATGTTTCCACCTCCATGCTTCACGGTTGGGATGGTGTTCTTGGGGTTGTACTCATCCTTCTTCTTCCTCCAAACACGGCGATTGGAGTTTAGACCAAAAAGCTCTATTTTTGTCTCATCAGACCACATGACCTTCTCCCATTCCTCCTCTGGATCATCCAGATAGTCATTGGCAAACTTCAGACGGGCCTGGACATGCGCTGGTTTGAGCAGGGGGACCTTGCGTGCGCTGCAGGATTTTAATCCATGACGGCGTAGTGTGTTACTAATGGTTTTCTTTGAGACTGTGGTGCCAGCTCTCTTCAGGTCATTGACCAGGTCCTGTCGTGTAGTTCTGGGCTGATCCCTCACCTTCCTCATGAACATTGATGCCCCATGAGGTGAGATCATGGTGACCCAGACCGAGGGAGATTGACCGTCATCTTGAACTTCTTCCATTTTCTAATAATTGCGCCAACAGTTGTTGCCTTCTCACCAAGCTGCTTGCCTATTGTCCTGTAGCCCATCCCAGCCTTGTGCAGGTCTACAATTTTATCCCTGATGTCCTTACACAGCTCTCTGGTCTTGGCCATTGTGGAGAGGTTAGAGTCTGTTTGATTGAGTGTGTGGACAGGTGTCTTTTATACAGGCAACGAGTTCAAACAGGTGCAGTTAATACAGGTAATGAGTGGAGAATAGGAGGGCTTCTTAAAGAAAAACTAACAGGTCTGTGAGAGCCGGAATTCTTACTGGTTGGTAGTTGATCAAATACTTATGTCATGCAATAAAATGCAAATTAATTATTTATAAATCATACAGTGTGATTTTCTGGATTTTTTTTTTTTTTTAGATTCCTTCTCTCACAGTTGAAGAGTACCTATGATTAGAAATTACAGACCTCTACATGCTTTGTAAGTAGGGAAAACCTGCAAAATCGGCAGTGTATCAAATACTTGTTCTCCCCACATATATATGGTAACACTTTACAATAAGGTTTTATTAGTTAACATTAGTTAATGCATTAGTTAACATGAACTAACCATGAACAACACCTCTGTTCAGCATTAGTTAATCTTTGTTAACATTGGTTAATAAAAATACAGCGGTTCATGGTTTGTTCATGTTAGTTCACAGTGCATTAACTAATGTTAACAAGATTTTAATAATGCATTAGTAAATGTTGAAATTAACATTAATAAAGATAAATAAATGCTTTATAAATGCAGTTCATTATTAGTTCATGTTAACTAATGTAGTTAACTAATGTTAGCTAATGAACCTTATTATAAAGTGTTACCATATATATATATATATATATATATATATATATATATATGTGTAAAATCTTTTATTTTTTATATATATATATATATATATATATATATATATATATATATATATATATATATTTATTTATATATATTTATATATAAAATCTTTTATTTTATTATATTGACAGTTCCTAATGTAAAATCAAACAGGTGCCCTTAATAAGAACAATCCTCTTGAAGGGTCATCTTCATTTGGTGGCATCTTGTGGAGTTTGAACATGCATACAGCCTTCTGATTATCAGTCCAGATCTTTAACCATTTAACTAAAGTAATTAGTAAAAGTTCTACTGTCTACTGTATCATATTTGATTAGTGAATTTAGGCCTCTAAATTATCAACAAAACCTGTTGTAGAAAATCTTATTGATACTGATATTTCTCAGTTTGAGGCCTCTGAATAAAATGAGCCATAAAATATATCCAAACCTTTTTTATATATTTTGTCTAAAGTTTTAATAAACTGTTCCATTAAAAAAGTTGAATTTCCTTCTTTTTTTGTTCCTGTAGGTGTATGCTGTGGAGGCCAGCTCAATGGCAGAACACACTGAGAAACTAGTGAGGAAGAATGGCTGTGAGGGAGTCGTGACAGTGTTTCGGGACCGAGCTGAGAATCTCACTCTTCCTGGGAAAGTGGATGTTCTAGTGTCAGAGTGGATGGGCAACTGCCTTCTGGTATGAGAGCAGCTTTTAAATACTACTTACGGCTTAATTCACTTCAATATTCACAGACAGAAATAAACTGAATATCACAGTCACAAAGTCACCTTTCTCTGTGAAATTATTTTCACTTTAACTTTAACATTTTATCACTGTCTCTCAGTTTGAGTACATGTTGGAGTCAGTGTTGCTGGCACGTGATCGCTGGCTGAAGGAGGGCGGAATGATGTGGCCGTCCTCTGCCTGTCTGACCGTCGTTCCTTGCCAGGCCTTCTCTGACTACAGGCAAAAAATGGAGTTCTGGGAGAAACCCTATGGCCTAGACTTCAGCTACCTACAGTGAGTCCTTTCTTATTGATA